>JAYESA010000009.1:74318317-74910817 GCA_036927795.1 Iris macrosiphon | reverse complement strand
TATTACTTATGATTAGTGACTAAATGAAGCAAAACAGGACTATACTAGAAATTCGAGCAATAATGGCCCATCATGTCCTACGACTTGCTACCATTAGCTAACTAGGGTTATCACAGCCCTAATTACTAGCACATGCAATTGAGATTCCTTCCAGCCACATGCCCTGCAGATTATCCGGATTTTTCAAACGAATAGGTACAATTACATTTTAATCATGTATAATCATCTCTTGTCTTTTCTGGTAAGGCAACACTCATCGGTGTGCGAAAAGTGTGCCCCTCATGACGAAGAACGCCAAATCCATCAGGTGTCGCTGGGATACCGGGATTGCATGTAGCCAAAAAATTTCTCTAGATGCCATCTAGATTATTGTTCTAGTTGTTAGCCTGGACAATTATCAAATATTCCTGACAATGGTGATCATGAATTTGCCTTAGACATGATGCAAGACAGGAGAGTAACTTGACAAGAACAATCAAAATCAATCACGGGGATACATGACATGTAATATATGTACTACTAATAGCCTTGATCATGAGAGTTACATGAGTTCTAAAGTCATGAGTGTGCTACATCGAGCCACTATCAAGAGTATCTGGATCAGGAGTCTCAGGTTTATCAGTTCTATGTCAAGATTCAGGAGTTCATTTATAGTATACAATTACTTAGCTCATGTCAGAAAATCAAGATCCATATCAAGAATGTCACGTTCAGGAAATAACCAGGATTAACTAAAATAACTGGATAAAAGAGAATCAGGAAAACATCAAGTGCTAAGCATTATTAAAATATAATAATGGCATACATCGCATAAATCATTAATTTAGGGTTGGTGCATAATCAGGCAAGAAAATAAAATATCTGCGTACAATAGGCCAAAACTATTATTGGCACATAAATAGCCAAAGATAGCATTGGCGTACAAATGGACAGAAACAACATTGGCGCACAAATGGCAAAAAATAGCATTGGCGCACAATTAAGTGTGGGAAGGTCTACTAAAAGACAAAACACACGTCTTAATGTATGGCACAGTAGTCGAGAAAATACTGCAGTCGAGAACACAATTCTCGAGAATGGTCAAAAGTTATTCCTTAGTCATTAAGTAATTACGAAGGGCTGCAAGTGCTCTATCTATGGAGAATGCCACAATATTCGCCCAAACATGAATGACAGCAAGTGCGCCATTCCCCAAGGGAAGCAACATGCACCAGTAAGGATTTTTTTTACCAAAGTGCGCCAACTCTGCAATATCTACAAAGTGCGCCAACTTGGCTATTAAAGCAGTGGCGTAAATTCTTGATGACTTGCAGACTCATTCAAAAGTGCGCCAACTAGGATTGGCGTACTTTTGGAGGACTTGACTTAGTACAAAATGTACGTAGGTGTAGAGAAGTGAGCCGAGAGTACTCAACATATCTTGGCGCACTTTCTAAGAAATTCGTGAAACGCATACACGCGCTCTCACTGGAACTTTACTTATGTGCCAAGGGTTCCGTGCGTACTTTTAGTATAAATTTTAGGCCAACTTTGTATTCTCTGACTTGCTGTTCTCGGGCTCCATGAGCAATGCAATTCAAGAAAAATAAAATCATCATGAAGGCAAGTTCTACGTATCAAGCTGGAACTTAGCAAAAGAAACCTAAGTTATACATAATGTAAATCATGAAATTTCTAAGTGTTAACCAAATAAAAATTTATTAAATAATCAAAGCAAGTTATACTAAGAATTAAAACCAGATCCATGATTATTTTCTTTTGGTTGGCAAGATGTACTTGCCTACGGTCAAGTTTTAGCCTACACAAACACTATCAAAGTCACCCACGGCAAAGGCCAAGCTCGACTGCTCTCAGTGAAGGCCGAAGAAGTAAAGAAGGAAAGATAATGGAAGGAAAGAAAAATTGAGATACGTGAAGGGTTGAGCTTATATAGCAAAAGCTTGGATTTGTAGATATTGGATCATAATCCATGCCCCTCACCCATCATCACAGCCATACACCAAGGGACCAATGGTCCAAAGCATGTAACTATAGTAAACTTTGCAAAAATAACCTAGACAATGCATGAATGACATAAAGCATAAAGTAAGCAATTAAACATAAAGCAAGCTATACATGTATTATACGCGTATATCGGGTGCATATATTAGAACAGTGAGACAAGTTTTACTAGCTCAGCTTCAAATTTCTCTAGCGTAAGTTTTGAACAAAGTCTATGAAATTTAGATTGTTGCATCAACTCATCTTTTTGTCATAATGAGCATCCAACTTGAGAGGGTCGATTCTTTTGGGTAGGGGAGGGGAGGGGGAATCCCAAGACCTCATTGGCACATTTGTGGCTTTTTATGATTATGTTCCCTTCGGTATGTGTAAAGAGTCACTGTGTTCTAATTAATTAAGCAACAAACATGAAACTTGAACATTTCTGTTAAATTTCTCAAGTTCTTCAACACAAAGCATTTATAGTTGAACTTTAGATCAGCCGCGAGTTATGATTTAAACAATCAACTAACTGTTTCCTTCTTCTTATGTGACAATTTTGATGTGTTACAATTTTATATAACAATTGTTAGAGATAACCCTTTATTTTTCGGTAATAACATAAAAGAAGAAAAGGTGAGAGTTACTAGTCTACAGAAAAGTCATGTACGAAGCAATACCCTAAGAGTTTATTTAAGGTCTATGTGCGAACTTCTTTCGAGTCGCCTAGAGATAAAATTCTCTTGCTACCGGTTTCTCGTCACTGCACAACTCCAGAAGAATGAGCTGAACTTATCTTTGCCCAGATATAGAACGAACAACGGAGAGATGAAGATAATTTTTGGAGAGTATCGCCAACATGAAAAATCTTCTTTTCAGACAAGGCAAGAAGAAAAAAGAAGAAAAACATGGAAGCCATGGCCATGTTCTTTTTAAAGAGGAGGAAGAACAAATCTCTCTATGAAGTAACATAGGAAGAGAGAGAAAGAGAGCTACTATCCTTAGTAGAAATCTGAGAATATATATAGATTTTTTTATGGCATTAAAAATAATTCATTTGGAATGAATATAAATGATAACTCTGGGGAAGATTTTAGTAAGTTTGTGAATATGGAGCATATGGTGAGCTAAGGTGAATTAAATTGAGGAGTTAATAGAATTTAATGGGAATAAAGGTTTAAAAAAATTGTTTTTTCTTTTTTTTTCAAACAACCATACAACAACACCCCCCCCCCCCCAAATAAATAAAAAGTTCCAAAAAACAGATATAACAATTAAAGAATAAGAGTAGAGAGTTTATGAATAAAAGAATACTATAAAATATGTGAGATGGACAACAACCATGAATCTCACTTAGTGACTATTGTCTTTATCTGAAAAAGTACTTGATGGACTATGCCTTGAATCAGATTCAGACAATACACACATAGTACGCTAGAGGTTCTTGGATCTATCGGGGTGGAGCTTTTGATTGGCCATGCACACTTTTTTCTTATTCATGAGGTTGTTTGCGATCGTCCTGTCCCATAGTCGTGGCCTTCACGACCTCTCATATAGATAAGTACTCAAAGGGTTGGTGATTGGTGTCAACCCTGCATAATATTGTTTGGACCTATTAAGAGTTTTTGAACCTATCCTAGCCATATCACACTGGAACACTGTCATCATATGTAAGGAGTATTATTGTATAACTTCGTATAGCCGCTTGCGTATTAATTTATATAAAAAAAATCTCAGGATCAGTGTTCTATGTTAGTCACCTAAGTCCAGCTTATTTCTACCCATTGAACAGGCTTCTTAGGATCTCCAGTCAGACTCGGTTGGGTTGTTATTGCTGGTGACTTAATTATGGGCTTAACCCCCTCTTCCTTGATGATTATAATGTTGACACAAAGTGGTCACAGTCAACCTGATTCTGATAATCGTCAAACATCAGAGGAATCAGATCTAAAACACAGATGAAGCAGATACTCGATGCAAAGCATATCAACTCCGTCAATACCAAAGTCAGACTCTGCAATAGCTATTTGTTACTACCACATTCCAGAATAAGGGTATTTTTATCTTTTTATTTATTAATTTAATATGTTAATATATTGCATGAGTTAGTGGACTGGACCTAGAAACCCACTAGATGAGCCCTGACCAAACTATAAGGCTATGGACATTAATTAGCATTTTTGGGATTTAATATTAAGGGTTATATTTAATTGTTATGATTTCATTTGACTGTTGTACCTTATTGTTGCTTCGATAATTGGGAGCGCTACACTAGCCATTGCCTTCCTACTAATTTTATATCCTTGTCCTAGACGTGCCAGTCTTCTATTTTGATCCTTGTGTAACTCATAACTATGCCCTTTTGTGCTTTATTTTAGTCGAGCAATATTCATTGCAGACAATTATATTAAATTCTAAATAAATCTAACTTTACATCTTTGTACGTTCCAATCAAAATTGGAGACACAATCTCGACCCATTTTATGCAACCCAAATTATGATAATATTCTATTCTGAGTCTTCTACGTCCATGACACTTGTGTCCCACCTAATTTTAACCCTATGTACTTCCAATAAATTATAGAACACCATTTACCATAATTAAAATGTAAGGACCCAATTTAATCCAAAAAACCCCCACTTTGTGCAATTTTTTAATTATTGGGCACTTTTATGCAAAAGTGCATTGAGGTGTCCACACCCCCATTGGACACAACACATGAAGAAACCCTATTTTCCTTCATTGATCGGTTATATAATTTTTTCCATAATTTTGGTGTGTAACACTCAACATCACCCCCCCATCAAACCTTAGCCATCCATTTTTTGAAATAAACCATCCTAGCCTTTAAAATTTCTACATATAAAAGCCAAAGCCCATTTCAAGGAGTGGTTGACCGGCCCAACTCCCTAGGTCAATATCCAACCCTACTTCTATATATATATATATATATATATATATATATATATATATATATATATATATATATATATATTCCTTATTTTTCATTCACCCCAAACTTAACCTAGACGAAATCCTCATCCCCTTCTACTGTTCATCTTCTTCCCTGTTCACCACCGACCGGAGCAGTCCCGTGTCTGGCCACCTCTCGACCTTGCTGAACCACAGGATCCAGTCCCTCGACCTCGCCTGAACCCCTTCACCCGACAAATACCCGCTGAACCATCTTCACCACCATCATTCCCTCGACCACCGGCGGATCTCAGCTGTTCCCGACTACCACAGACGCCTCTTCGATCATCATCACCTATATCACCTTTACCACGATCGTGCATCACCGCTTACGCCACCTGCTCACCGCCAGCACCACCGTCTCCCTTCGTCATCACCATCAGTACCCGATGCCACCCTCGTCGACTTCCCTCCACCGAGAAGTCTCTCTCCCCGCCTGAACCTGACTATACACCATCTTCATGACCCCGCTAATCGACAGCCCGCTGAACCTCTCCTCGATGACGCAGCCGAGCAGCCTGATCGCCTGAGTCTCGCCTGAGACGCCGAACAACAGCAGCAGCAGGAGCAGCCGAGCCTCTCCGTGACGCAACCGAGCGCCACCTCGACGTCGAACACCCCCTCGTTCACGTGCGCGCGGGTTCAGGTTGTTCCTTTCATGTTGTGTATATGTATGTGTGAATGATGTTAGGATTTTAGTGTGTTGTGTCATGATAAGCTTCGTTAGATATTGATTGCAAGAGACCATGCAAATAAACCCAAAACTCGTATGTGTATGCGTACGCATATGAGTATTATAATCAAATTGGTATATATATATATATATATATATATATATATATATATATATATATATATATATATATATATATATTGTGTGGGAATTAAATGCTAAATACTAGTTATGACTTATATGTATTTATACTGTATGACCCTAGGTTAACTGTGGATTTTCCCGTATAATTGCATATACCATGTGACCCTGAATATTAGTGAGTTGACTGCCTTATGTACACTGACGTACTGGCTAGACATGTGTTAGTGTTTGACTGTCTGATTATACACATCAATTGAGACATGACACCCGTGCAATTAGACGTATGCTTGACCCTACTAGATGACCAGTGTCACCCCTAGCGTAGTCTCTGAGTCCAGTGTATTTATGATTGTGTGTATGCTAGTGCAACGACTGATGATGTACTATTATTAAATGATGTCTATAGGACTGTTAGATTATTCAGACAAGACCTCAGAAATAGGACATTGGTATTGCCAGCAGAGGACCACAGACGAGTACATTCTCTGACAGTTTTTATTATGTTGATCATCTCTATTATTCTAGTTGTATAGCGTACATGATTCTGATACTGTGGATACATGAGTTGGCATCATCGAGACCTGTCACGAGGAGTCGTGATCGGGATCCATCGAGCTAGCTGGGGACAGGGAGATATTAGTAGATTATGTGATCATACCCAACTCTACATGCATCATAGCTTACCCCACATCTCACGTCGGGTACGACCTGACCATTACATGTCTCATAGCCTGTTATATATGATTAGCCTGACTATTGCTTGTATCATAGCTAACCGGATGGTTAGTCTGACCTTACATGAATCATAGCTAATCATACATAACAAGCCTGATCAGTCCCAAGCCGATCACATGATATACTGATGTTTTACACACTTAGCTAGATATTCTATACATATATTTCTAGTTTATTGTTCTAGCATTCACTTATATTCCAGTTCATTGTTCTAGCATGCACATGTATTTATGTTCATTGCTAGTGTACCTTTGATGATGATATGTTCTCCAGTATTTCTATTTTCAGTATTTTATTATCTCAAGTATTTCTTATTGCCAGTATTTATATCCATCTTGTATTTTTTTACACTGTATTATAGTTTTTGTCAATATATATGGAACAACTGTTAGTGCTTGATGACTGGATATTTTTTCCATAGGGTCTTGAGGATTTTCGTCCTACACACTATGGACCAGGTATAGATACAGACTACACACCAGAGATCTTAGAGGAGTCCCTTCCATTAGAGGAGACACTACCTGCAGCTATCTAGATAGCATTTATTTTATGCATTTGAGACTTATTTTTAGTTTATGTTGAGACTTATGTTGAGTTTAATTTGAGACTTGTGGAGACTATTTATGTTGGACAGCTAGACTGTAGTTTATCTCTATTGAGACTTTGTGTTTGACTTATGTTATTACTTTTTATCTTTCATCGTGCCATTATATCCTTATAGTTATTGTGATTGAGTATACATTATGAGCTATTGAGAGATGTTTATTTTATTGTCCTCTGTATGGAGTTGAGATCATTGGCAGGTTGTGAGTTATGTTTAGTATATTGAGACCTAGACAGCGTTCTACCGTCGATGCTGAGGCCTAGGTTGGACATACCCATGACTCATGCCCAAATTCCGGGTGCGGGTCATGACATGTTTTTAGTGGTGGCCCATACAGGTCGAGGTTCACAAGTTATGCGATGACATGGTAGTGCGACAACTTAGTTGTACTACTACGAGCCTGCTTAGGAAATATGATTTAGGATGAGAGTATGCTCAATCACAACTAGGAAAATTCTGATATTTATAATGCTATTCGGAATGATTGCTTCCTTTAGAATATTACTGTCCTTCCTCGAAGATATCGTATCTATTACCTTAATTGATTCTTTTTGATCTGTCTTCAGGATGACGCCGAAGACTAGGTCTCTGAGATTGGGAGCAGCAACTTCAGAGAGGTCTGCCACCTCTCAACCTGACGAACAGACATCTGGAGTTCCTTCTACATCTCCTGTTCATGTGGGAGTATCTGCAGCTGTTGGGATTCCTCCTCCTCCACCTGTTCAGAGGATTGCCCCAGCTGTGACAAACAACCTTCCTCCTCCACCGACTCCGATTCCTAGAGGTATATCCACTGGCGGGGCACAGATGTTCGCGCTTATCCAAGACATGTTAGAGGCCCAGAGAGTGACAGTAGAAGCTCAACGTGTTCAAGATGAGGCTCAGAGGGTGCAAGCAGAGGCGCACTAGGCACAGACAGAGATGATGAGAGAGAGCATGGAGAATGCTCATCAGGTGGCTCTCTAGGCTGTGGAGAGAGTAGCACGACAACAGCAACATCCTGGCCAGCAGCACCAGAGGCTAGGTATTATAGTGGACTTCAAGAGGATGATGCCTCGAGAGTTCAAAGGCACCGAGGAGACACTCTACGCGGACGACTGGCTAGAGGATATAGAGACAAACTTGCGTTTGGCGCAGATTATGGAGATTCTTCATATCATGGCCGCTGGTAGTCAGATGTTTGATATCGCGCTGACATGGTATCGTACGAAACCGAGACTCACTAATGAAGGACTTACTTGGGAGGCCTTCAAGGAGCTATTCAAGGAGAAGTTCTTTTCTGGCGTAGCTTTGGGAGCATTGGAAAGTCAATTCCATGACTTAGTCCAAAGGAGTCAGTTGACGAATACGCCGCGAAGTTTTGTCGTTTGAGTCGATTCGCGTCATCGATGATTCGAGACCCAGGAGACAGAGCACGGAAATTCAGGAAGGGGTTGAATAGAGATATCAAGTCTCGTACTTTGGGACGACGCACTGCTACATTTGAGGGTATTCTGATGGATGCCCAGATTGCTGAAGATGACTTGGACCTCAGGCCCAAGAGAGGACGCGACACTTCTGGAGGAACAAGTGATAACACAGGACCGGCCAAGCGCCCACACTTTCAACAATAACAGAGGTCGTACCAGCAGCAGCACCAGCAGCACCAGGCACCAGTTCTAGGATACATCCAGCAGCAGCAGCCACAGAGACAGAATCAGCCCATTGCCTAGTGTGCGTATTGCGGGAAGATACGACATACTAGAGACAATTGCCGGAAGAGGTTGGGTACATGCTTGTCATGTGGATCATCATCACATCAGCTTAGGGACTGCCCATCTATTCAGACTCGTCAGGGTAGAACTCCTGCCCAGAGAGGACCAGCCAGAGTACCTACTGTACCAGGAGGCCAGCTGAGGGGACCTCCACTTCTACCATAGCAGCAGAGGTTTCCTCAGCACCAGCAGCAGCAGAGAGGAGCACCCCAGGTACGCGCATATGCCATGACGATTGAAGAGGCCGAGCCAGCTGGAGACGTAATTTCAGGTTCAGTTTCTCTCGATCCTATTCCAGCACTTGCATTATTTGATTCTGGCGCTTCCTATAGTTTCGTATCAGTATCTTATGCCCTTAAGCATCATTTAGAAACAGAACTATTAGATAGGACTTGCAAGATCACGACAGGAGGAGGCATTATCCTAGTCCGTGATTATTGCAAGGATCGAAGAGTATCATTGGGAGGCCGAAAGTTGAGCGTGAGTTTACTCGTCATGTCACTTCTGAGATACGATATTGTACTCAGAATGGACTGGTTGAGTAGGTATCATGCTACTATAGATTGTCACGAAGGCAGAGTAATATTTCGACCATCAGGAGAACCAGAGTTCGAGGTCGCCAGAGGAGCAGCAAAGCAGAGCAGAGGCACTTTTGTGGAGCCAGGATGGAAGAAGAGGAGTTACCACATCCTCTGATAGCGGAGTTCTTGGATGTATTTCTAGAGGAGTTTTCAAGCTTGCCGCCTGACAGAGATGTTGAATTCTCTATAGACTTGGTACCAGGAGCGGAGCCTATTCTATAATACGTCTATAGAGTCAACAATAGCGAGCTAGTAGAACTGAAGAAGCAAGTTGAGGAGCTGCAGGACAAAGGTTTCATCAGATCCAGTTCATCACCATGGGGAGCTCCGATATTGTTCGTACCGAAGAAGGACGACACGGTACGCATGTGAATCGATTATAGAGCTCTGAACAACCTCACTATCAAGAATAAATACCCGCTGCCGAGGATAGATGATCTTTTCGATCAATTGAGCAGAGCGAAGGTGTTTTCAAAGATAGACTTGAGGTCAGGCTATCACCAAGTGAAGGTGAAGAAGGAAGACATACCGAAGACAGCCTTTCGGACCAGATATGACCAGTTTGAATTCACGTTAATGTCGTTTGGTTTAACTAATGCACCAGCAGTATTCATGAACTTGATGAATAAGGTATTCTACCAGTACCTTGATAAGTTCATAGTGGTGTTCATCGACGACATTCTTGTGTATTCGAAGACCCCAGAAGAGCACGAAGAGCACCTGAGGATGGTCTTGGAGACTCTCAAGAAAGAGGAGCTATTTGGGAGGCTTTCAAAGTGTGAGTTCTTCCTTGACAAGGTTGAATTCCTTAGACATATGGTGATGGGTGATGGAATTTTAGTTACCCCGAAGAAGATAGAGGCAGTGGTGTTATGGGCTACCCCCAGTTCGGTAGCTGAGATCAGGAGTTTTCTCGGGCTAGCAGGATACTACAAGAGATTTGTACAAGACTTCTCCAAGATTGCAGAACCAATGACTAGGCTGACCAAGAAAGAAATGAAATTTATTTGGATAGAGGATTGTCTGGCCGCATTTGATGAGCTGAAGAAGAGATTGACAACAACTCCAGTTTTGACATTATCGTCAGGGACAGGAGGTTTCACTATCTACAATGATGCTTCAGGAAAGGGTTTGGGATGCATTCTTCAACAGCACAGGAAAGTAATTATCTATGCTTAAAGACAATTATGCCCTCATGAAAAGAACTATCCCATCCACGATTTAGAGTTAGCAGCAGTTATCTTCGCTCTAAAGCTGTGAAAACACTATCTGTACGGAGAGCGTGTGGAAATTTTCACGGACCATAAGAGATTGAAGTACGTATTTACACAGAAGGAGCTGAATATGAGACAGAGGAGGTGGTTAGAGTTGATGAAATATTTTGATATCTTATTACAGTACCACCCAGGAAAGGCCAACGTAGTCGCCGATGCCTTGAGCAGGTATCCGATGGCTATGTACTTGACTACAGATAGACATTTATTGGCCGATCTTGAGAGCTTGGTAATTGAAGTGTTAGTTTCAGGTGTTAAGATTCAGATGTGGGGATTGAAGAGCTGATGGACAGAATTAGAGCTGCACAATATGATGATGAGACTTTAAGGAGTATCAGGGCACAAGTTCGGACAGGATTGACAAATGACTTCACTATTGCGGACGATGGATATTTACGACATGGCACGAGGATGTGTGTGCCAAGTGGAGAGATGCACGAAGAGATTTTGTATGAGGCACATCGCTCTCAGTACTCGATGCATCCTGGTGCCAACAAGATGTATCGAGATCTGAGGGAGCACGTATGGTGGTATGGTATGAAGCACGAGGTAGCACGCTTTGTATCCCGATGTTTAGTGTGCCAGCAGGTAAAGGCAGATCGACAGAGGCTAGGAGGATTGCTTCAACCTTTACCCATTCCAGAATGGAAGTGGGAGCACGTAACTATGGACTTTATTTCAGGGCTTCCACGTTCTCTAGGAGGAAAGGAGGCGATTTGGGTCATCGTAGATAGGTTGACCAAATCAGCCCACTTCTTACCATTCAAAGTGGGTACATCGACAGAGAGGATAGCAGAGATGTACGTGCGACAGATTGTCAGATGACATGGGCTTCCTGTGAGTATCATCTCAGATCAGGATAGTCGTTTCACTTTCCACTTCTGGAGGAGTCTGCAGGCTAGCTTGGGCACTCAGCTCAAGTTTGTACCGCATATCACCCTCAGACAGACAGGCAGTCTGAAAGGACTATTCAGACTCTCAAAGATATGTTACGCACTTGAGTTTTGGATCTCAAAGGTTCTTGGGAGGATCATCTATACCTAGTAGAGTTTGCTTACAACAATAGCTACCAGGCCAACATTGAGATGTCACCATTCGAGGCTTTATATGGACGAAGGTATCGTACATCGTTATCTTGGGATGAGTCGGAGAGAGAGCCTTATTAGGACCAGAAATAGTCGTGGATGCAGTAAAAAAAGATAAAATTCATCAGAGACAGACTGCGAGTGGCGCAGGACAGACAGCGGCATTGGACCGATAGCCATCGTAGACCCCTAGAGTTTCAGGTATAGGTTTTGTTATTTTGGTTTGTGATTGTTTTGTTTTAGATTGTGTGTTAAGACTATTTTTTTTAGGTTGGCGATTTGGTGTTCCTACGGATTTCTCCGACATGGGACACAATTCGTTTTGGTAGAGGCAGAAAGCTTAGTCCACGATACATCGGACCTTTCGATATTCTTGCAAGGGTCGGTGCAATGGCCTATAGACTGGACTTGCTGCCTGCTCTAGATGGAGTGCATGACGTGCTCCACGTGTCGCAGCTGAGACGATACATGGCAGAACCTAGTCAAGTACTAGATCACTAGGAGATCGAGGTTGGACCGACTCTCAGCTGTCCTGAACAGCCCGTAGAGATCTTGGATCGTAGAGAGGAGGTATTACGGAACCAGACTATTCCTTTGGTTAGTGTTGCATGGAGACATCATTCTCCAGGTGAGTCAACCTGGGAGAGAGAGGACGAAATACGCGAGCAGTATCCGTATCTCTTCGAGACTTGAGGTAAAATTTTATGTTTGATTGTTTGTTCTTGTGCTAGTTTATTTTAATTTTGAGGACGAAATTCTTTTAAGGAGGGTAGACTTGTCACTACCACATTCCAAAATAAGGATATTTTCGTCTTTTTATTTATTAATTTAACGTGTTAATATATTGCATGAGTTAGTGGACTGGACCTAGAAACTCACTAGATGAGCCCTGACCAAACTATAAGGCTATGGACATTAATTAGCATTTTTGGGATTTAATATTAAGGGTTATATTTAATTATTGTGATTTTATTTGACTGTTGTACCTTACTGTTGCTTCGATAATTGGGAGTGCTACACTAGCCATTGTCTTCCTACTAATTTTACACCCATGTCCTAGACGTGTCAGTCTTCTATTTTGATCCTTGTGTAACTCATAACTATTCCCTTTGTGCTTCATTTTATTCACACAATATTCGTTGCAGACAATTATATTTAATTCTAAATAAATCCAACTTTACATCTTTGTGCGTTCCAATCAAAATTGGAGATACAATCCTGACCCATTTTGTGCAACCCAAATTATGATAATATTCTATTTTTAGTCTTCTACGTCTATGACACTTGTGTCCCACCTAATTTTAACCCTACGTACTTCCAATAAATTATCGAACACCATTTACCTTAATTAAAATATAAGGACCTAATTTAATCCAAAAAAACCCACTTTGTGCAATTTTTTAATTGTTGGGCACTTTTATGGAAAAGTGCATTGAGGTGTCCACACCCCATTGTACACAACACATGAAGAAATCCCATTTTCCTTCATTTATCGGTCATGTGATTTTTTCTATAATTTTGGAGTGTGTAACACTCAACATCAATCCCTCATCAAACCTTAGCCATCCATTTTTTGAAACAAACCATCATAGCCTTTAAAATTTCTACATGTTAAAGCCAAAGCCCATTCCAAGGAGTGGTTGATCGGCCCAACTCCCTATGTCAACATCCAAGCCTACTTCTCTACATATATATATATATATATATATATATATATATATATATTCCTTATTTTTTATTCCCCCCAAACTTAACCTAACCGAACCCCTCATCCCCCTCTACTGTTCATCTTCTTCCCTGTTCAACGCCGACTGGAGCAGTCCCGTGTCCGGCCACCTCTCGACCTCGCTGAACCACCGGATATAGTCCCTCGACCTCGCCTGAATCCCTTCACCCGACAAATACCCGTTGAACCATCTTCACTGCCATCATTCCCTCGACCTTCGCCGGATCTCAACCGTTCTCGACTACCACCAACGCCTCTCTGATCATCATCATCTACATCACCACCACCACGATCGTGCATCACCGCTGACACCACCTGCTCATCGCCAGCACCACCGCCTCCCTTCGTCATCACCATCAGCACCCGACGCCACCCTCGTCGACTTCCCTCCACCGAGCAATCTCTTCCCCCGCCTGAACCCGACTGTACACCATTTTCAAGACCCCGCTAATCGACAGCCCACTGAATTTCTCCTCGATGATGCAGCCGAGCAGCCTGATCGCCTGAGTCTCGCCTGAGACGCCGGATAACAGCAGCACCAGCAGAAGCCGAGCCTCTTCATGACGCAACCGAGCGCCACCTCGACGTCGAACACCCCCTCGTTCACGTGCACGCAGGTTCGGGTTGTTCCTCTCATGTTGTGTATATGTACGTATGAATAATGTTAGGATTTTAGCATGTTGTGTCATGATAAGCTTCGTTAGATATTGATTGCAAGAGACCATGCAAATAAACCCAAAACTCGTATGCGTATGCATACGCGTATGAGTATTATAATCAAATTGGTATATATATATATATGTATATATTGTGTGGTAATTAAATGCTAAATACTAGTTATGACTATATATGTATTTATACTATATGACCCTAGGTTAACTGTGGATTTTCCCGTATAATTGCATATACCATGTGACCCAGAATATTAGTGAGTTGGCTGCCTTATGTACACTGACGTACTGGCTAGACATGTGTTAGTGTTTGACTATCTGATTATGCACATCAATTAAGATATGACATCCGTGCAATTAGACGTACGCTTGACCCTACTAGATGACCAGTGACACCCCTAGCATAGTCTCTGAGTTCACTGTATTTATGATTGTGTGTATGCTAGTGCAACAACTGATGCTGTACTATTATTAAATGATGTCTATAGGACTGTTGGATTATTCAGACAAGACCTCAGAAATAGGACATTGGTATTGCCAACAGAGGACCATAGATGAGTACATTCTCTGACAATTTTTATTATGTTGATTATCTCTATGATTCTAGTTGTATATCGTACATGATTCTGACACTGTGGATACACGAGTTGGCATCATCGAGACCTGCCACGAGGAGTCATGATCGGGATCCATCATTTTAGCTGGGGACAAAGAGATATTAGTAGATTATGTGATCATACCCAACTCTGCATGCATCATAGCTCACCCCATACCTCACGTCGGGTGCAGCCTGACCATTACATGCCTCATAGCCTGTTATGTATGATTAACCTGACTATTGCTCGCACCATAGCTAACTGGATGGTTAGCCTGACCTTACATGAATCATAGCTAATCATACATAACAAGCCTGCTCAGTCCCAATCTGATCACATGATATACTGATATTTTACACACTTAGCTAAATATTTTATACATATATTTCTAGTTTATTGTTCTAACATTCACTTATATTCTAGTTCATTGTTCTAGCATGCACCTGTATTTATGTTCATTGCTAGTGTACCATTGATGATGATATATTCTCCAGTATTTCTATTTCCAGTATTTTATTATGTCTAGTATTTTTATTGCCAGTATTTATATCTATCTTGTATTTCTTTACACTGTATTATAGTTTTTGTCAATATATTTGGAACTGTTGTTAGTGCTTGTACTTTGCTCCAATCATGGCTGGATATTTTTTTTCAGAGGATCTTAAGAATTTATGTCCTATACACTATGGACTAGGTATAGATGCAGACTACACACCAGAGATCATAGAGGAGTCCCTTCCATTAGAGGAGACACTACCTGCAGCTATCTAGATAACATTTATTTTATCATTTGAAACTTATTTTTAGTTTATGTTGAGACTTATGTTAAGTTTAATTTGAGACTTGTGGAGACTATTTATGTTGGACAGCTAGACTGTAGTTTATCTGTCACTACCACATTCTGAAAACATGGGTATTTTTGACTTTTTATAATTATTAGTATTATGGTAGGTATATTAAATGATTTTATTATAGGTGTATTTAATTTAAATAATTACGTGAGATGTGTAATTAAATATATTATTATATACAGTGTTCATTTATGTTTGAGCTGGTAGACTTGACCTAGAAGCCCAGTAGATGAACACCTGTCCGAATTATGGGATTATGTGGTTAATTGTTTTATTTAGAATTAATTTATTGGAGGTTGTATTTAATTACCGTAATTTATTTAATTGTTGCACCTTATCTTTGCTTCGATATTTGGAGCGCTACCCTGGCTTTTGCCTTCCAACAATTTTACAACCTTGCCCTAGACATGCCCTCCTTCCATTCTGATATTTTTTGCAACTCATAATTATGCATTCTTGTGCTTCATTTTAGCCGCACAATATTCGTCGCGGACGTTTATTTAATTCCTAAAAAATTCCTATTTTTGTATCGTTGTGCGTTCCAATCGAAATTGGAGGCAATCTTGACCTATTTTTCGTACGACCCAAATTAGGGTAATATTCTGTGCCGAGTCTTCTCCATTAATGCTATTGATGACCCGGCCTGATTTTGGCCCCATGTACTCCTAATTAATTTTTGAACACAGCTTGTATTTATTCCTAATTAAATTGAGGATACCATTTTATCTGATTCCGTAAATTCCGGTTTAATTCCAGTACCCTGCTAATTGAGCCCATACGACACACACAATGCCCCCTCACTCTGCAAAATGCCAAACACCGAATCGCCCGTAAAATTTCTATCATTTTATGCATCTGTGCAAATATCCAAATTTAAGGGGGGCTAATTTACAAATTTGCATTTGGTGTCGACACCCCCATTGGTTCAACCAATGAAGGAGCCCTAATATTTTTGACTAATCAATCCACACCCTCATCCTCACATGAAGAATTCCTCCATGTCTAATCTTGGCCATCCATTCAATGGGTCAATCACCACCCTTCATTCCCTCTCACATCACCCTATTTAATGTCCTATCACCTAGCCCTAATCCCCAAAAACCTAGGGAAGCACACCTCCTCACTAGCCCCAAGCCCCCAAACCGTAGCCTCCTCCCCATTCCTCCATTTCTCTATTTCTTTATTTTTCTTCTTCTCTTCTTCTTCTTCTTCTTCTTCTTCTTTCTTCTTCTTCTTCCTTCATTTGTTTTTAAATTGAAAGAGGGGGGAAATCTCCACCTACTGTTCACTCAGCCATCCCCCACCAGGCCGAGCACCCCGATCGTCGTCCCTCGGCGCGGCCCCACTGTTCATCTTCTACTCCGGGCTCCTGCAACGGCCAGGCCGACCATCCCTGCATCCCTCCGGCCAGCTCATCCCGGAGCTTCTCCCCCGCTCGAGCCACCACGACGACCTCCATCTCGTAGCTCCTCCACCGGCCCGTCGAGCTGTCCATCCCTCGCTGCTCAACTCCCCGGCCATGAGTCGACTCCGACCGGCATCGAACTCCAGCCGACTTCCCGCATCTCCTTCCACCGCCGAGATCCCCTCGACTCCGGCCGTCCTGAACGTCCTCCTCCCGCTGCAAAATCCTCCCTGCAAGGCCGGCCAACTGCCCCGGCCGATCATCTCTCCTTCCCCGACTACTCTATGCAATCCCCGAGCCACCCATCCGACTCACCGCAGCTTCCCCGGCTGAGTCCCGAGTCCCCTCCATCAAGCTGCCCGTCCGGCCAACTCCTCCGCCGACTGTCCAGCCACCCTCCACTGTGAGAGCCTCCCTCTCTTCTTCCTCTTCCCTCCTTCTCTGTGTGTGTATTTAATATATTGTATATATATAATTAATGCAATGTATTGTATATGCATTTAATAATGTATATATATATATTTAATATGATTGGTATATACATAAATACGTATTCTACTATATGTATTATTGGTGTACTTAATATATTTTTCAATATATAAAAATTGGTATATGTATATATTTGTTTGTATATACACCTAGTATATTTTTAATAGATATATATGGTACACATATATTGTTTAACTAATATATATATTATACATGAAATTAAATGATAGATATATATTGTATATGTATTTAATATGATGTATTAGTATTAGAATATATTTTAATAATAACATTGGCAATATATATATATATATATATATATATATATATATATATATATAATTTTAAAATATATTTTTTTTTGCATATGTATGAGTATACATATATTGTTCAACTAGTATAAATTAGATATGTATATAAATTGGTGCATGTATATATATTGTAAGTACTAATGTAGTTAAAAATAGGTATATGTGTCTTATATCTCTACTAGATGACCCGAGAGTAATACGGATACCCCGTATTTACATGGACATATGACCCTAGTTGACTAGTGTCGTACCTGGAATAGCCCCTGAGTTATGTATTTGAGTTGTATTAGTGTAGCATCTGATACAAATATTATATTATTTTATTATATGTCTATAGGACTGTTGGATCCTCCAAACAAAACTCTGGGACAGGATATTGGTTTTACCAGCTAAGGACCCAAGGCGAGTACATTCTCTGATTAGTTTCTAATTTATGATATGTCCTATGTTCATTGTATCTAGTGTAAATATCCATATTTTGACACGCTGGTTACACAGATTGGTGTATGCGGATCTCGTCATGAGATATTATTCCTTGTTCATGGTGTAGCTTGTACAGTCTCGTTTCATTATTATCTTGTACATGTACAGACACTGATTTTTGGGGAGATTTGCTACCTCCCTAGGGAATCCCGTACCATAGCGTACCATGGTTGGATCTACTATACCAGTCGGGGGTGGGGAGTATTTTAGTGTAGATATGTGATCATACCCAACTTTACATGCATCATAGCTCACACATGCCTTACGTCGGTGCAGCCTTACCTTTACATGCCTCATCACTGTTACATATGGTTAGCCTGACTATTACTCGCATCATAGCTATTCTTACGGATTAGCCTGACCTCAAGGATGATCGCTAACCAATGTAATGAGTTTACTAGTCCCAAGCCGATCACATGTTAAAGCTAGTACTCACACACTTAGTCATAGTACTCTTGCTCATTGACATATTGTTTCCTTTCCTGCATTTACTTACAGTATTTCCAGTGTATCCTTTATTGTATGTTTCTTTTACCTATACATGCATCTTGTATATTTCCATCTATTTTACTGCTACATAGTTTATATCATTGATATAGAACTGCTATTTAGAAATGTACTTTGCTCCTTCCTGACTGGAAAACATTTTCCAGACTATGCCTAGAGGACTGGTATCCGACACTGGTGGACCATAGGGTGAGTAGCTGAGACTTGGTTTTAGTAGTGTAGTCGTGATTCCGGAGGGTCCAGCCGGAATCTCTAGTTATCTAGTTAGTTTCCTTTAGTAGTTTTTGGTACCGGATTTGTCTTCGGCATTTTTGTTGAGACTTGGTTTTATGTTGAGTTAGATTTAATTACATCAGTCTTGTGTTGTAATTATTTTATTTTTTCGATTTCTTATCGTGTTGTAGTTATGTGATTGAGTATGTTGATCTTTTATATTATTATCCATGTCTCCTTATGGAGTTGGATACTAGTATGAGATTGTTTAGATAGTACTTGACCTAGACATCGTTCTACCGCCGATGCTGCAGCATAGGCTGGGCGTACCCACACTCTCGTACCCCTAAATCAGGTGCGGGTCGTGATATTATCTCTATTGAGACTTTGTGTTTGACTTATGTTATTACTTCTTATATTTCATCGTGCCATTATATCCTTATAGTTATTGTGATTGAGTATACATTATGAGCTAGTAATAGATGCTTATTTTATTGTCCTCCGTATGGAGTTGAGTTCATTGACAGGTTGTGAGTTATGTTTAGTATATTGAGACCTAGACAACGTTCTACCGCCGATGCTGCGGCGTAGACTGGACGTACCCACGATTCATGCCCAAATTTCGGGTGCAGGTCATGACACTATTGGTTTTATATTCAAATGTAATCTTTTATTTATTTGAGTCTAGGACTGCTGTAAGCTGAGTCGCACTGGCAAATCCCAAGTACCTATACCCAAATACTTAGTCCACTCAAATAAACTGAAGAACCTATCCACCAAATCAGGCCATATTCATTTACAAAGTTTACCATACTAAGTGACCGAACTTGGGACGAATTCGGACTGAACTCGGTTACCCTTTTGGTATGAAATCAACCAGTTCCTAGGCTCCTGATTTTTTGGCCCAACGGTTGAAAATTTGAATTAAACCCCATCCGAAGTTTAGCCAAATTCTGTTTGCCTACAACCTATAAATAGAATTGGAATTCTCTATTCTTACAACATGACAACAACTCAACTATTCTTAAGTCTTTTATCATATTGTGAGCAAACCTCTAAGCCTTAACTTTTTTATCTCAAAGAGCAACTCCCTAGCCTTTCTAGTACCAAGTGTGATCTCAGTCTATAAGTCTTCTGAGTTGTAAAGAGCTTTGTTTCAACAGTTACTCTCTCTATCAAGCTGTGAAGTTGCGAGATTTTAGATCAAACTCATGGTGTAAAGAAGTGGCAAGCCTTTGAATCAAAGATTATGATTCACTATTGGTGATTATAGTGGAGAAACTCCGAGCTTGAGTTCTCAGGACTGGACTAGTCCTCTCAGAGAAAAACCCGTATACATCTTGGTGTTTGCGTTTGCTTTTTCTCTTACTAAATTGCATATATTCATAACACTGCTAGTAGTATTCTTACACATGAGATATATTCTAACTGCTAGTAGTTGATCACTATTATATGCCATAGAATTATATTTTAACAGGTAATTTTCTTCTGCTGTATTCATAAACTCTATTCACCCCCCTCTAGAGTTGTCATACACGTACCTATAATTGGTGTCATATCAGGTACTCTTATAATATAACTTTTACTAATACCATTTTCTCCTACAACTGGTATCAGAACAGGTAATCTCTTATTTAGTTTTTGATCCCAATTGCTCCTATAATTGGTATCAGAGCGGTTACTCTTCGTATTATAACTTTTACTTTTATATAGGAAATTTTGCTCATACCAATTGCTCCTATAATTGGTATCAGAGTAGGTACTCTTATATTGGAACTATTACTAACATCAATTACTCCACAATTGGTATCAAAACAGATAGTTTCTTAATTAATTTCGGATCCCAACTACTCTTTCAATTGGGATCAGAACATGTGCTCTCTTTATATAGATATTACTGATATCATTTGTTCCTCAATTGGTATCAGAACTTGTACTCCTTATATAAGAACCACTACAAGTTCTCTTGATTATTGAATTAACATCCAAAGAGTATAATATATGGCAATAACAAAATCACTATTTTCTATCAATGGTGAAAGCCAACTTCTTGATAAGCCACGTATTTTTAACAGCACTAACTATTTATTTTGGAAAATACTTATGAGTACTTTTCTAAAATCTCTTGGCTTTAACTTATGGACTTACATTACTAATAGTTACAAAAGAGTTGACAAAGCAAATAATGAATATACCAAAGATGAAAAGGAAGCAGCAAGTGATGATGCAAAGGCAATGTTCATGCTCTACTGTACTCTAGGAGAAGAAGAATTCAAACTTATCTCCAAGTGCAAAACATCATATGAGATATGGAGAATGTTGGAAGCAACTTATGGAGACAAAGAAGAAATTGAAGAAGAACCTCATAATGTTACAAGCTTATACCAAAATGAAGAAGCTGCAAGTACAAAGAAAGATGCAGACATTTAATATAATAAATGATGACAGCAAGAAAAAAGATGTTGCAGACTTATGCAAGTGAAAGTCTAGCAATTAATGCAAGCATCCAGTACGAGAATGACAAAAATGTTCAACATACGACAAACTTGTGCTTAATGGTAAGCGAGGTAAAAGATGACTCACTAACAAAAGATATTTCGTATGACAAATTATTTGATGCTTTTAAAGATTTGTTTGAAGACCATAATAAGCTTAGAAATAACTATAAGCAAGCTCAAAAAGATATCAAATCTTATCAGCTTAAGAATGATCAGCTTAAGAATGATCAGCTAGAGAAAACTCATCTTCTGATGAATCTATTGTAATCTCCAAACTTGTGCTTAGCCTATAAGAAGCTCTTGACTACTATGATGAAAGCAATCAAGAAAATGCTAAACTTAAGGAGGACTTAAAACAGAAAAAGGAGAAGTACTCTAATGCCTCACTTAAGATAGATGCTCTTACTGCTAAATATGATGATTTATATGCCAGCTCTAAAAAGTTAGAGATTAGATTGGGAAAGTAGGCCGAACAACCTACTACTCAGTCTAACACGAGACATATGGATAAACAAAAGAGCACTCACAACAAGACACCAACAAGCAAACCAAATGCTCCACACTATCATGCATGTAGAACACAACATACTTCATATAATCATGCATTCTATTACAAATATCCATGCAAGACACATCACACCACTTCACATACTCATCCTTATATGTCCAACACAAATGCCTATGTTATATGTCATTATTGTGGTTTAAAAGGACACATTACACATCAGTGTAAGGCTAAAAAATTGGTTGATATGAATATGTATAAGTGGATTCCTAAAGCTAACAAATACGGATCCAAATCTTGGATACCAAAGTCTTATTCTAATCATATAGGTGGAACGATTTGAGGCAAGACGTAATGGTAAAGGAGAAAGTTGGTGAATGCAAAAAGCCAAATGGATATTCTCATGGCAATTACACCAAAACAAAAACATGACTATTAAGTCATTATGGTAACACGATTTTCATATTTATAGTAGTATATTGTACTCATTAAATATGGTAGTTCAATTACTCTTAAAATGTGTATGAAGAAATTTTTTGCTAAATAATTCTTCAATATTATGCTCTAAAGGTATAGAAAGTATTGTTAATAAAGGGTACTTCTGCCAACAAGGTATAAAACAACCTTAAGCGACACGGTACTTAAGTGTCTTCAGACCACCGCTAGCTGGAAACTGGCCCCTACACTAATTAATAATAGCAAAAATACCTCACTGAGTAATAATATACAAAGAGATATTTATAAAACGTTTCCTAAATACAATTATTCATTCATTCAATAATTGACTGCTATAAATTCTGTTAAAAGACTTTTCTAAATATCAATGACTGATAGATAGCTTGTCATATTTATAGAGGTGTTTTATATTTGTCACTTATATGTATTTATAGCTTTTATAAGCATACTACAAAAACTTATTTTTTTTAAATCCTGAGCCATCAGAACTTGGAAAGAGTTTGGTCCGAACTCGGTCCAAATTCGGTTCAAGTATTTTTTATATAACAACAGCAGCCACAGATTTGATCTTATTACTTCATCATCTCAAAACCCTTCTTCTCAAAATCGAGAATCAAACCCTTCCTCCAAAACCCTAGTTTTGTAATCCCCTTCCTCAAGGCTTATTCTCTCTCAACTTGAGATCTAAGGCTCTTGGTGAGATTCTCCTTCATCCCCTTCAATCTTTTCAAGGTACAATCTTCACATTCTCAAACCCTTATTCATGGCTCCAAAATTTGAAAAAAAGAAGAGAAAAGCAAATAAAGATTCCAGCTAGCGAATGTGAAGATTGGAGATGTCTGCTTTATATCACTTCTACATATCCACTCCCTTTAGCCTTCCTAAAACCATGATTCGGCAGATGATTGACTGTTGTAAACATAAACGTTAACTTTCTTATGCGATGTATCTACCACTCATCTTTGAGAACTTCTACTTTCCTATAGAAGAACCCACTTATCTATCTGATCCAGCCAACCTGACCAAAGCCCGCAGGATTCAGTCTATTTCTTTTATTCCCAATGAAGATGACTCATCTAATTCTGATGCACCAGCTGATCCAGCCCCAGCTCCTCCTACTCCTACTCCTTCATCCTCTACACAGCCTGCTACCTTGGACTCTATCTAGGAGATGTTCCGCGAGCAATTCAGGTTACAAAACAAGATGATAGCTGCTCAACACCTAGAGCAGAACACTATGATTATCACTTGTCTTCGCGACCAGTCTTATCGCACCACTCTTTAGGCTCACACATTAGCCAACTCCCTAGTAGATCTTCAGTATCACCTAGCCCATCATCCTACTGTACCTCGCCTAGTGTCTCGTGATCCTTTCCACCCAGGCTACAGGATCGTTTATCCATTTGTTCAGCAGTACTTCGACCCTACCGAAGCATACTTTGACTATCACCCGCCTGCTGATGCTGCTGATGATGATATGTGATGATATTTTATATTTCTTATGGCTATATGGATGTATTTTTTTTCTATTTTCACTGTATTAGAAATATTTGCTTAAAATGTTCAAACATTTATGCTATTTGCCTAGTGCCAGTCTTGTTATTTATTCTGATTAAAATAATGCATGTTATTATTTTTGGTTAACTTATTAAACAAATGCATACTACTTTTATCTAGTTATTATGTCTATTTCTTCAATTTGTCATATTCACTCATTACGGGGGAGTTATTATTTTTCACTATGATATTTTGACAAAGAGGGAGAAATGACAGAATATGTGACGATTATAGTTGATGATGTATAGTTGATGACATATAACTGTCATATATTTATATCTATTTTATTGACATATCTGTACCTAATTTTGCTACAAAGAAATGTTAAGTTACAGGTATTTTAAATACTTCTGTTCAAAGGAAAGATCTACTTACGAGGGAGCTTTTTCTAAAAAGCTAGTTTTTTCAAAGAAAAATCTATATTCAAGAAACTTCGTCTATGTTTAAACTATTTGCATCAAAGGCTACATCAAACTCACCATATATGTATTTTGGCATAGTTTATCAATTATCATAATGAAGGAGATTGTCGACACAAAGTGGTCACTGTTAACCTGATTCTGATAATTATCAAACATCAGATAAATCAGATCCAGAACACAGATGAAGCAGATACTCGATGCAAAGAATATCAACTCCATTAGTACCAAAGTCAGACTCTGTAACAACTATTAATTTTATATTCAAATATAATATTTTATTTATTTAAGTCTAGGACTGATGTAAGCTGAGTCACACTGGAAAATCCCAAGTACCTATACCTAGATACTTAGTCCACTCATATAAACCAAAGAACATATCTACCAAATCAGGCCATATTCATTTACAAAGTCTACCATACTAAGAGATCGAACTCGGGCCAAACTCAGACCGAACACGGTTACCCTTTGGTATGAAATCAACCAGTTCATAAGCTCCTGATTTCTTGGCCCAACGGTTAAAAATTTAAATTAAACCCCATTCGAATTTTAGTCGAATTCAGTTTGTCTAAAACCTATAAATATGATTGAAATTCTTCATTCTTAGAACATGACAACAACTCAACTATTCTTAATTCTTCTATCATATTGTGAGCAAACCTCTAAGCCTTAACTTTTCTATCTCAAAAAGCAACTCCCTAGCATTCCTAGTGCCAAGTGTGATCTCGGTCTAGAAGTCTTCTGAGTTGTAAAGAGCTTTGTTCCAATAGTTACTCTCTCTATCAAGATGTGAAGTTGCGAGACTTCAGATCAAAACATGTGGTGTAAAGAAGTGGCAAGTCTTCGGATCAAAGCTTATGATTCACTATTGGTGATTATAGTGGAGAAACTCTGAGCTTGAGTTTTTGGGACTGGACTAGTCCTCTCAGAGGAAAACCAGTGTACATCTTGGTGTTTGCGTTTGCTTTCTCTCTTACTCTATTGCATATATTCATAACACTGCTAGTAGTATTCTTACACATAAGATATATTATAACTGCTAGTAGTTGATCACCATTGTATGCCATAGAATTATATTTTAACAGGTGATTTTATTTCGATGCATTCATAAATTCTATTCACACCCCTCTAGAGTTGCCATACACGGTCCTACATATAGGATTAATGTCCTAGACATACTCTTCGTTAAGAGTTCTGCAAGGTTCTTTTCTGACTTTATATTGTCAAAAACCATATATTTGCCTAATAGGCTCTTTATTTACTCGAAGTGCTGCTGAATGTACCTGTTCATCTTAGAATTTACAGAATCATGTTCATCTTTTTTCTAGAGAGGATGAAGAGAAAATAAAGAAATAAAGCAAGCACCCTTTTGGTGAATCAACAAACATTTTGATTGGATTTGTTGTTGAAATATACCCAAAAAAAATAACTTTTTCATCTCTCACTATATTGAATTCTAAAGTTTTGAAATGGAGCTTTCTTCACATGTTCATGTGAATAAAAAAAAAGAGCTTTTCATACGCAATTATGATTGAATTGTAATATCTAATAATTTAATTAACGATATTAGACTTGTTCTTTGGCTTCAATTTTCAAGTGAAGCACTTTAGTACTCGCGACGAAAGGACATGGTAACAGACTAGCTCGCTTCAAATTTCTCTAGCATAAGTTTTGAACAAAGTCTTTCCAAAATGAGGGGATCAATTTCTTGGGAGGGAAAAACCCTCAAGACCTCGTTGGCACATTTGTGGATATCTTCTATGATTATGTTCCCTTCGGTATGTGTAAGAGTCACCTTGTTCTAATTAATTAAGCAACAAACATGAAACTTAGATATTTTGGTTATATTTCTCAAGACAACATGAATTATTCATAGTTGAAGAACTTTGGATCAACTGTGAGTTATGATTTATACATATCAACTAAATTTTCTCGTTCTTTCCTTCTTCTTATGTTACAGTTTTGATTTTGTTGTGCTAGCACTCTATACAAGGATATCTTGTCAAGTCATCTGATAATACCATTGGTTTTATAATAAAGTATGAGATCCATATCTCTTGCTGCCTATCTTTCATGTTGTCCAGTGATACCAAACATATAGGATAGGTAGCAGGTGAACCCTATGACATTTTGGGTTATTTCTAAAGTATCGTTTAACCCACTCATCAAACCCTTTTTTCCTTGGTTGCATCAGGTATTACAAGAAATTAAGAGCATCGATACCAATCTTGGAGTTTATTTAAACAATGATTTTTATTATGTCCAGAATACATGTCAGTTTATACCAACCAATATTTCCCACTCTCTCTTGGTCTCCACATCCAGTACATTGCCATTGCCGATATCAACTACCATATTATTTCCATACTTGTTTAGCCTTTATTAGATACTATTGTGACCCAATGTCTATTACGCTATATTGGTAATATTTTATTAAATTTTTACTATTATACTTATTAATTATTTTAGTTTATAATATAAAATAATCTTAAATATTAACTATTTTAAATTTTAAATTTTTTTGTGGGTATAACCTGTAAATATTTGGCTAAACCCTAAAATTACTAGGCCAATAGAGAGTAACTTCATACTCAAGTTCAAATAGTACCCCCCCCCCCACCCACCCCAAAAAAAATACTATAGAAGGTTACCAACCCATACTTGCAAATAGCCCTTAGAGATCCATTTGGGACAATATCCACTTTTGTTGTAGGAATTGTCGTAGTTGTGCATTCCTTTTATGTATGATTGGAGTAGTCATTGTAGAAGCATAAAAAGTATGCAGAAGAATGACGTACTAGCCTTCAATATCTAGATATTACAACAATGGCGCACTTTATATGATTAGCCTCGACGGCGTACAATATCACCATTTCACCCAGATGATATGGTGGAATGCAATGATCGAGTTTTCCCCCAAGCATTAAATATGATAAACCTGACAGTTGACAGCCTGACACAGCAGTCAAAGTGATCAAGTCATTAAATGTAGAGGATCTCTAAAGCACTCAGACCTAGGTCGTCGTTTAGCGACCAAGTGCTGCTATCATTTTATTTTAGTATGCCAACCCTCATGCTTTGCCACAAGTACGCCAAGGTCGTTGCTTTACCTCAGTACACCTATATGCTATCTTTGGTATAGTATGCCAATATATTCACGTCAAAAGCTGTTGTCTCAGTCTGACACAGTAGTCGAGGAGATTGAGCCACTAACACAGAGAATTTTTGGCACACCGACCCAGGTTGTCGTTTTGCTACCAATACTGCCATCTCAGTTCAAGTACGCCACCATTGCTACTTTGCTTTAGTACGCCAATAGTGCTACTGCAGATAGAGTACACCGTTGATGCTATCTCTTCCTGAATATGCCAACACAGTAATACGCTAATGGTGCCGCCTCTCCATGAGTACACCAACATTGATATCTCAGTTAGAGTACATCGTTGTTGCTATCTCTCACTTGATACGCCAACACTTATATGCATCCTGAATACGCCAGTGTGATCATAGGTCTGTTTCTTCAATAGCAGGACGCCAACATGATATTCCACTCTGAAGTACGCCAACAACCCACAATGAGCGGTTATAATGACGTGTACTTCATACTATAATTTTCGTAAAATGTGCAGGACTAATTGCAACCATGACCTGACACTTCCTCGTATAGGGAGCTACGTGTCAAACTCGCAGTGAATTATGCATCCACTTTACAGAACATGGGTGGCAGAACCCTCAAATGTACGCGCACAAATAGGCAAACATAGTATATATTGCTCATTTGTACACGCACTCTCCAATAACTAGTTTAAGGTTGAGTTGTTATAAATAGTGGATCAGTTCATCCAACTAGGGGGATAGATACACGAACAGTAGGAGATAACTACAAAACCTTTTCGTGCCAGTGTTGCCAAGGTTTTCTCTTTACCAAGTTCTTCATGTGTTCGGGTATTCTTATATTTCTTTACTGTCAAGTGGTCCAAGGAGTAAAGTGATCGGCTGCAGATCAGTTCTCCATAGCTACACTTTCCCAGAATCATTGTACTTTAGATTCTCGTATAGGATTTATTGTACCCCTTTTCTTTTCTCTCAAGTTTTAAAACAAAGTTCGTACAACTTTTGTTTATGACAAAAAAAATGGCGACTTTGCTGGCGAAAGCCTTTTCCCCTGATGAGAAGGTAGTAGCTCAACTTGACACATTGTTGTTAGGAATAACACAAAAGATGCTGTAAACCCCCAGATTTTTCAGGATTTTAAAAATAAATTTTCAAAATTTTCTGGAATTTTCTGTGATTTTTCAGGAATTAAAATAACTGTTCTTCTGAATTAAATATTTTTAAGTATTAAAATAAATATTAAAATATTATAAAAAAAATATTTTTTGGTAAAATAAAATATTAGACATAGGGTAATTTTTCTGAAATTTATTGGACCCCGGAACTATTTTTAAAGACCTAAAAATTAATATTTTAATAAACCAAAATAAACCAATTTAAACCGGGTTAATTTTAAACCCGGTTTAATGAACCGAACCGAACCCTGACTCAGACCCTAATATATATATAAAACCCTAACGGGTCGGATTCGTCAACCCGTACCCGTGACCAGCGACCCGTACCCGACCCGTATCTTAGTGGGTCGGATTCTGACCCGCATCCAAACCCGACCCGAAACCGACCCGACCCATGCTACAGTAATCCCCAATTTCTCCCGTAAACCGCCACCGTCGTCACCCCGCATTCGCGAAGAATAGCGTTTTCGACGCCCTGTTCAGGTGACTGTTTCTCTCTCCTCGCTGCCCTATTTTTCGTTCCGTCTGTTGTGACGCATAGACTGCGTGACCCTCTCAATACCCGTGCAACTCGTTCGTGGTATCGCTTCCTGTGGCGATCGCGAATTGTGACCCAAAATCAGGAAAATAATTACCCTATTTTTCCTCGGAACTGGGTGCGCCCCGCTAAACGGGACGACTTGGTCGTATGTGAACTTCACCGTAAGGTGCACGCCGTTAATACGACGTGTGGGATTTTGCGAAAGTTGATTTGGATGTGTGTGCACACCGGAATCAACGCATATCCGTCGACCACACCCTATATCGGCCTTGTTCTGGAACTCGTTGTAACTTCGTGTACGCACATCGTATCGAAACAAAACTTGCGCCATCGGACTCGTAGCAATACGCTGGTCCTGTGACCCCAGTTTGGTTCGATTATGAGAACGTTGACAAAATTGCGTATCGTGGGCCCCACGGCTCCACTTGACGGGCAATTTTGTGATCGGCTCATCGTAATTCAGTTTTGAACATTCCGTTGGGTTCGTATCGTCGTTCTGGACTTGTGGATACTAAGTTTGGCAAATTTCGAGAATATTATCTCTGGCATATTTTACGGTGCGAAGCGGGCCACATGTGGACCCCGCTTTGACCAGAAACTGTCACTTTTGCCCATGTGTCCAAATTGGACTTATGGACAGGCAATTCTAGCTATTTGATATCTTCTGAACCTGATGGTAACATTTATTTCAGCATTCGGAGGAGTACCTGCAGATCCCGCTGATACCAGAGCAACAGTTGGAGCCAGGATCACAAGCAAGTGTACTTGCCATACTTGCAGCATTTGTTTATACAATTCTCTTGACTTATTACTGTAATATCTTTGTTCAACCTAGTACGTGTGACGTTACTTAGCGTCCAATAATATTCGGGTGTCAACACCGTACCCGAGTTGTGTAATGTCACATAGTCATGGATATCGCGACCCTATACATTCTCGTGCTTGCCTTATCAAGTACGTCATGCCTCAGGACACCTGACACTGTTCATGAGACAGAATCTTCCTGAGATATTCATGGTGATTCTGTATAGGTTACATAATTCGTAACATAGATATTGCATGTGCTCAGCTATCATTATGACTTGTTGTATTCAGTTAGAGGTCATGATCCTGCGTGACATGGACATAAGACATCGTGGACATGAGACGTGTGATTACATTGGATGGGGGAGAGTATTACCATATCAAAGGCTGATTATATTATATATATATATATATATATATATATTATTATCTTGAGGTGTCTTAGACTCTGATACAGAGCTTTGACACTTATTATATATATATATATATATATATATATATATATATATATATATATATATATATATATATATATTACCATATCAAAGGTTGATTATATTAAATTCGGAATTTTCTAGAATTTTCTGTGATTTTTTCAGGACTTAAAATAACTGTTCTTTTGAATTAAATATTTTTAAGTATTAAAATAAATATTAAAATATTATAAAAATAATATTTTTGGGTGTAAAATAAAATATTAGACATAGGATAATTTTTTTGGAATTTATTGGACCCTAGAACTATTTTTAAAGACCTAAAAATTAATATTTTAATAAACCAAAATAAACCAATTTAAACCGGTTTAATTTTAAACCCGGTTTAATGAACCGAACCGAACCGTGACTCAGACCCTAATATATATATAAAATCCTAACGGGTCGGATTCGTCAACCCGTACCCGCGACCCGTGACCCGTACCCGACCAATATCTTAGTGGGTCGGATTCGGACCCGCATCCAAACCCGACCCGAAACCGACCCAACCCGTGCTACAGTAATCCCCAATTTCTCCCGTAAACTGCCACCGCCGTTTCAGTTCCGCCGCCCGACCGACCCGACGCCTTCCGCAACCGCCCAACGGCCGAGTCCGCTCGCCTCCTCGACCGCCGGCCTATCCCCGTCAACGGCTGACCGACCACCTCCCCGCTCCTCATATTTAAACCCGCTGCCACCGCCATCTCCAGCCACCCCTCTCCATCGCCGCGATCTCCTCCACCGACACCGTCACTTCTCCCCTCTGGCGACACACTAACGGACCTCGAGCCCCCGCCGCCGAGCCATGCCTTCGACACCTCCCTGAGCAGCCCCAATAGCCGCAGCTCCGCCGCCGCCGCTGGTCGAGCGTCGCCGTGTCACCCCGCGTTCGCGAAGAATAGCGTTTTCGACGCCCTATTCAGGTGACTATTTCTCTCTCCTTGCTGCTCCATTTTTTGTTCCGTCTGTAGTGACGTGTAGACTGCGTGACCCTCTCGATACCCGTGCAACTTGTTTGGGGTATCGCGTCATATGGCGATCGCGAATTGCGACCCAAAATAAGAAAAATAATTCCCCTATTTTTTCTTGGAACTGGGTGCGCCCCACTAAACGGGATGACTTGGTCGTGTGCGGACTTCACTGAAAGGTGCGCGTCGTTAATACGGACGTGTGGGATTTCGCGGAAGTTGATTTGGATGTGCGTGCACACCAGAATTAACACGTATCCATCGACCACACCCCGTATCGGCCCTGTTCTGGAACTTAGTGTACGTACGTCTTATCGAAACAAAACTTACGCCATTGGACTCGTAGTAATACGCTGGTCCTGTGACCCCAGTTTGGTTCGATTCTGAGAACGTTGACAAAATCGTATATCGTGGGCCCCACGGCTCCACTTGACGGGCAATTTTGTGATCGGCTCATCGTAATTCTGTTTTGAACATACCGTTGGGTTCGTATCGTCGTTATGGACTTGTGGACACTAAGTTTGGCAAATTTGGAGAATATTGTCTCTAGCACATTTTACGGTGCGAAGCGGGCCACATATGGACCCCGCTTTGACCAGAAACTATCACTTTTGCCCTTGTGTCCAAATTGAACTTATGGACATGCAATTCTAGCTATTTGATATCTTCTGAACCTGATGGTAATATTTATTTCAGCATTTGGAGGAGTACCTGCAGATCCCGCTGATACCAGAGCAACGGTTGGAGCCAGGATCACAGGCAAGTGTACCTTGCCATACTTGCAGCATTTGTTTATACTATTCTCTTGATTTATTACTGTAATATCTTTGTTCAACCTAGGATGTGTGACGTTACTTAGCGTCTGAATAATATTCGGGTGTCAACACTGTACGCGGAGTTGTGTAATGTCACATAGTCATGGATATTACGACCCTATACATTCTCGTGCTTGCCTTATCAAGTACGTCATGCCTCAGGACACCTGACACTGTTCATGAGACAGAATCTTCCTGAGATATTCATGGTGATTCTGAATAGATTACATAATTCGTAACATAGATATTGCATGTGCTCAGCTATCATTATGACTTGTTGTATTCAGTTAGAGGTTATGATCCTGCGTGGCATGGACATGAGACTTCGTGGACATGAGACGTGTGATTACATTGGATGGGGAGAGTATTACCATATCAAAGGCTGATTATATTATATATATATATATTATTATCTGGAGGTGTCTTAGACTCTGATACATAGCTTTGACACATGTACTGGCCCTTTGAGAAAATGCTGCTATGGGTTTGCCCGACACAGAGCCTATAGTAGTCTCAGCCTGAGTATGATTAAAGCTCTCATCTTGCATATCACTTAGCTAGTTATATAGTTTACCTTATTGATTCATTTATTACTACACCGCATTTATTTTGGCTTGAGTTATTTTGTACCTTTTTATGTCCCCTGAGGACCTGGATCCGGATTATGTCCCTAGATATAGCAGAGGAGTTCTATCCAGAGCTATATGGAGCAGGAGCAGGAACAGGAGCAGGCACTGGAACTAAGCCGATCCCCGAGGACGAGGTGATCGCCGAGGATTTCTTCTGAGTATATGCTTATTCTATACTCAGTATTTGCAGTTGTTTACTCTTATTTCTTGTCATTTGAACCATTGTATCAGACTTATCCTCAGGTTGTTCCCCGAGATATATTTATTGAGACTTGTTGTTGATTTATATTTCTGATATTGTTTGTATTTATTTCTGTGGATGAGATTAGTACCATTGCCTATATTATTGCTTTACAGCTTAAGTACACCATGATGGGTAAATTAAATTGGGTTTGCCCTTCGGTGTGTGCTGCTGGCCATTGCCACGTGTCTAGTCCCTCGATATTTTGGGACTCGGGCATGACATGGTTTTTGTGGTGGCCCATGCAAGTCAACGACTAAATTGTTCGATTTTAACTTAGGGACCGAGCAAGCCTGCACTAAAGATAGGATAAGTTATAGGATCTCATCCACTTGATTAAATCGTTCTTGATCCCTATATCGGATTCAAAATTTTTTGACTTGCATCCTGCATTGATTCCTCTTGCGCCTCTTATAGTTTATTTTTGATGCAGAATAATGGATTCACGAGCAAACGACGAAACTCCTGCAAGAACACCAATAGGTGTTGTAGCCACCTAAGGAGAAGATGAAGTGACGCCATTTAGTGGAGATCCCTCCACTCACCGAAGCAGCCAAGCAAATCAGCATGCTTCTAGATTTCGGCGAGATGACATTCCACCTCCGCCACAGTTTACTCCACCAATGCCCGTATTCCTACAGGGGCAGGCGATGGACGGGCATCCGATATTACAAATAATCTACGCAATGATGCAAGCTCAACAACAAATTCAACAAGAGGCTCAGCGTCATGAGGTAGATAACTTGAGGAGCAGTCTAGTAACCGCACTGGTGCAGGCAGATCTACCAGCACGACGGCCAACGACGGACTCTATCACCGATTTTTGCCAGCTGAAGCCCAACTATCATGCCCCAGTCCCAAAAATATCAAGGGACTAGACACGTGGCAATGGCCAGCAGCACACACCGATGGACAAACCCAATTTAATGGATCCATCGGGGCATACTTAAGCTGTAGTACAACAATAAATAGGTCCAATGATACAAGTCACAGTCTATTCTAATCTCATCCACAACAGATAATCATAAATCAAATGCCAGAATAAATGCAAATAAATATAATCTAACATATCTCAATAAAAGTGTCTCGGGGAATAACCCGAGAATAAGTCTGATACATCAATGCAATAGACAGAAAATAAAGTAACTAGAAACAGAAATAACTGAGTATATAAATCCAATACTCAGGAGAAGTCCTCTGGCACGATCTCGTCCTCGGGTTCTGGTACTGCTCCAATGTATGCACCTGTTCCTGCTTCTGCTAATGCTCCGGTCCCGTATACCTAGGGATAGATCTCGTCTTCTAATCCTGGGGACATAATCTGGATCTAGGTCCTCAGGGGACATAGTAAGGTACAATATAACTCATGTCAAAATAAATACAGTGCAACAATAAATGAAACAATAGGGTAAATATATAACCAGCTAAGTGATATGCAAGTGAGAGTTTTAGTCATACTCGGGCTGAGACTACTATAGGCTCTGTGTCGGGAAAACCCATAGCAGCATTAGTATTACGACTCCAGTATATATGCCAAAGCAAGTAGTATCACGACTCCAGTATATGTGCCAAAGCACCTCCAGACAATAATATATGTAATATAATCAGCCTTTGATATGGTAATACTCTCCCCACCCAATGTAATCACACGTCTCATATCCATGACACGCAAGATCAAAACTAATGCAGCAAGTCATATAATGTCTATGAATATAATGTCTATGTCATAAAACATGTATCCTATACAGAATCACCTTGAATATTTTAGGAAGATTCTGTCACATGAATAGTATCCAGTGTCCTGGGTTATGATGTACTTGATAAGACAAGTACGAGAATGTAAAGGGTCACGATATCCATCTCTAAGTAACGTTACACAACTCCGCGTACGGTGTTGGCACCCGACTATTAATTGGATGCTAAGTAAAGTCACACGGTCCTAGGTCAAGCATGTATAATATATAAATAAATCAAGGAACAAGAACTGCAAGATTTGGCAAGGTACACTTGTCTGTGATTTTGGCTCCAACTGTAGCTCTGGTCTCAGTGTGATTTAAATATACTCCTTTTGTTTGCTGAAATAAACATCACCATCAGATTCAGAAAATATCAAATAGCCAGAAACGCCTGTCCTTTAGTCCAATTTGGACACAGGGGCAAAAATGACAATTCCTGGCCAGAGCGGGGTCCACATGTGGGCCGCTTTGTACCGAAAAATGTGCCAGAACCAATGGTCTCCAAATTCGTCAAACTTAGTATCAACAAGTCCAAAACGATGATACGAACCCAATAAAACTTCCAGAACTGGATTCCGATGAGCCGATCACAAAATCGCCCGTCAAGTGGAGCCGCGGGGCCGACGATACGCGATTTTGTCAACGTTCTCAGAATCGAGCCAAACTTGGGTTACAGGACCAGCGTATTGCTACGAGTCCGATGGCGTAAGTTTCGTTTCGATCCAACGTGTGTACACAAAGTTATAATGTATTCTAGAACAGTCGGATAAGGGGCGTTGTCGACGGATACGCGTTGATTTCGGTGTGCACGTACATCCAAATCAACTTCTGCGAAATCCCGCACGTCCGTATCAACGGGGCACACTTTTCGGTGAAGACCGCACATGACCAAGTCGTCCCGTTTAGCGGGACGTACTCAGTTCCGGAGGAAAATGGGGTATTGTTTTTCCTGTTTTTGGATCGCGGTTCGCGATCGCCACAGGACGCGATCCATCGTGCGGGTTGCACGGGCATCGAGAGGGTTATCCAGCCTACGCGTCACAACTGACAGAACGAAAAATGGAGCAATGAGGAGAGAGAACGGATTACCTGAACAGGGCTACGTAGAACGGGATTTCTTCGTGTCCGTGAGATGATACTATACAACTGCACAGTGCTGCTGTGTCCGGGTACTGCAGTGTCCGGGTTCTGCTGTGTCCGGGTCAGAGTCAGGCGAAGACTCGTCGGTGCTTCGTCGTGGCTGCTCAGGGCTTCGCAGGAGCAGAATACCCCGACGGAGGCAGAGACGGCTAGGTGGAGGCGCCGTGGGGAAAGCAGCGGCTGCTGTTGCTCGTGGTCGAGGCGGAGGAGGAAGACAGAACTGGGCGGCCGGGGTTCGGGTCGAGCGGGGCACTGCGAGTTGGGGACTGGCGGAGGACGGCGAGGGGTTCAGATGGTGGTGGTCTAGAGGGTTTCGAGGGATCGTCGAGAGAGACGGTGGAGAGGGAAGGTGGATAGGTTAGGGTTCAGATGGTGGTGGTCGAGGGGGTTTCGAGGGATCGTCGAGAGAGACGGTGGAGAGGGAAGGCAGATAGGTTAGGGTTCAGATGGTGGTGGTCGAGGGGGTTTCGAGGGATCGTCGAGAGAGACGGTGGAGAGGGAAGGCAGATAGGTTAGGGTTCAGGCGGAGCTTATCGGGGGGAGGAAGTTCTGGAGGAGGAAGACGGTGTCAGCTAGGGCTAGGGTGGTCGAGGGTGACCGGAGCGGGGCACTGCGGGTTCTGGGCGGAGGAGAGAGGAGAGAGATTAGGGTTCCGGCCAGCGGAGCGAGGAGATCGAGGGGATTAAATAGCGCCGAAACAGTAAAGCGGTTAGGATTAGGATTAGGGTTTCGGCCTGGTTAACGGGTCCAGGTCGGGTTCAATTCGGATCCGACCCGACCCGTTAAGAGTGGGTTCGGTTCGGTTTGGTTCTCCTTGGTTCGGTTCGGCTTGGTTTGGCTTGGTTCAGTTGAACCTGGTTTATTTGGTTTAATTGATTTATTTATTTAATTAGTTTTTAGGGCTTTTAAAAATGTTTTCGGTGTCCAATAAATTCTCGAAAAATTATCCTATGTCTAGTTTTTCATTTTATACCAGAAAATATTATTTTCATAATATTTTAATATTAATTAACAATATTTAAAAATCATTTAATTACAAATACCTTAGTTTTAATTACAAAAAAATCCTAGAAAATTATAGAAAATTATGAAAAATCCATTTTAAAAATTCCTGAAAAATCAGGGATTTTATAATCTACCCCCTTAAGAGGATTGCGTCCTCGCAATCAAAGAAAAACCAGTCAACAGAGATGACACGGATGCAAACATTTGTTCGAAGCACATCACGATCAAGGAGAATCAAGATTGAGGGTGTAAGAATAATACATAGGAAAAATTATTTCCCTAAGCGATAAAAGTTATGCAATTTTCGAAATGAAGGAAATCTAGAAATCTACAGTTTATCACTTATAAAAACATATTAGGTTAACAATTATAAAACATTCTAGGTTATCAATTATAAAATATTATAGGTTATTGATTTTTAGCAAGTTCAAAGCTACCAGGTTAAGGCTGAGGTTATGAACCAACAGGCACGAACTAAAGCAAATCTAGAAGCAGATAACTATAAAAACTTACGTGCATTAGCTACTCTATGAATCTGTGCGTCCTCCAAGGTCATCGCGAAAACTTGCCCGCGTCCTTGCGGTCGATTCCTCTGCTGCTGTTGAGCCTGCTGGAAGAGTGCTGCTTGTGGTGCCAAGGGTGGCCTCGGCTGATACCCTCTTAGGGCTGGTGGTATGACTCCTTCCACTTTCGTTTGCGGTGCTCCCAATGCTGGATAGACTGGCCTCGGTACTGGTAAAGCTTGTCGGTTAACCATTGGTGCTTCTCCTCGATGCATCGTGCAACTTTCGGCTAAATGTTTGCTAGATCCGCAAATCAAGCACAGCCTTAACTTGCATCTGTACTCCTTATTAATATGGTCTATCTTGCCACAGTAGTGACAAGTAGGAAAAACTAAGGCTCTTGGTGCTACCCTCGGTGGTGGATTCATCTGTGGTCGCTTTGCAGCTCTTTCCTGCTGTGCTTGGTCTGGTGCATGCAGCCGCTTCTGGCTGGACTCTATCCTGGTGATGCACTCCATGGCCCGTGCTGCAGTAAGAACGTCCGTTGCAACAGAGCTGATTAACTTCCGTAGCTTTGAGCTAAGTCTGTAAATGAACTCCTCCGTTTGGCTTTGTTGAACCTTCTGATAGGCTTGCATCATCATGTAGTACATTTGGAACATCTATTGCCCGTCCATAGCTTGCCCTTATGAGATTACGGGCATTTGTGGAGTAAATTGTGTCGATGTTGGAATATCATCTTGCTGGATTCTCGAGGCATGTTGATTCGCTTGACTGCATTGTTGAGCTGATTGACCTTCATCCATTAGTATTACTTCATCTTCGTTGATTACCACAGCATCTCATAGTGATCTTGCAGGAGTCTCGTTGTTTGCTCGTGAATCCATAACTCTGCAATCAAAATAACCAATAAGAGGCGCACAGGAATCAAGACAGGATGCAAGTCAAGAAATAAATTTGAGTCCGATATAGATGTCAAGAATGATTCAAGCAAATGGATGAGATCCTAAAAACTTATCCTATTCTTACTGCAGGCTTGCTCGGTCCCTAAGTTGAAACCGAAGCAATTTTAGTCGTTGACCTGCATGGGCCACCATAAAAACCATGTCACGCCCCAGTCCCAAAAATATCGAGGGACTAGACACGTGGCAATGGCCAGCAGCACACACCGATGGACAAACCCAATTTAATGGATCTATCGGGGCGTACTTAAGCTGTAGTACAACAATAAATAGGTCCAATGATACAAGTCACAGTCTATTCTAATCTCATCCAAAATAGATAATAACAGATCAAATGCCAGAATAAATACAAATAAATATAATCTAACATATCTTAATAAAAGTGTTTCGGGGAACAATCCGAGAATAAGTCTGATACATCAATGCAATAAACAGGAAATAAAGTAAGTAAAAACAGAAATAACTGAGTATATAAATCCAATACTCAGGAGAAGTCCTCTAGCACGATCTCGTCCTCGGGTTCTGGTACTGCTCCAATGTATGCACCTGTTCCTGCTTCTGCTAATGCTCCGGTCCCGTATACCTCGGGATAGATCTCGTCTGCTAATCCTGGGGACGTAATCCGGATCCAGGTCCTTAGGGGATATAGCAAGGTACAAAATAACTAATGCCAAAATAAATGCAGTGCAGCAATAAATGAAATAATAGGGTAAATATATAACCAGCTAAGTGATATGCAAGTAAGAGTTTTAGTCATACTCGGGATGAGACTAATATAGGCTCTGTGTCGGGGAAACCCATAGCAGCATTAGTATTACGACTCCAGTATATATGCCAAAGCAAGTAGTATTATGACTCCAATATATGTGCCAAAGCACCTCCAGACAATAATATATGTAATATAATCAGCCTTTGATATGGTAATACTCTTCCCACCCAATGTAATCACACGTCTCATATCCATGATACGCAAGATCAAAACTAATGCAGCAAGTCATATAATATCTATGAATATAATATCTATGTCATAAAAACTGTATCCTATACAGAATCACCTTGAATATTTCAGGAAGAATTTGTCACATGAATAGTGTCCAGTGTCCTAGGTTATGATGTACTTGATAAGACAAGTACGAGAATATAAAGGGTCACGATATCCATCTCTAGGTGACGTTACACAACTCCGCGTACGGTGTTGGCACCCGACTATTAATCGTATGCTAAGTAAAGTCACACAGTCCTAGGTCAAGCATGTACAACATATAAATAAATCAAGGAACAAGAACTGCAAGATTTGGCAAGGTACACTTGCCTGTGGTTCTGGCTCCAACTGTAGCTCTGGTCTTAGTGTGATTTGCAGGTACTCCTTCGTTTGCTGAAATAAACATCACCATCAGATTTAAAAAATATCAAATAGCTAGAAACGCCTGTCCTTGAGTCCAATTTGGACACAGGGGCAAAAATGACAGTTCCTAGCCAGAGCGGGGTCCACATGTGGGCCGCTTTGCAACAAAAAATGTGTCAGAACCACTGGTCTCTAAATTAGTCAAACTTGGTGTCAATAAGTCCAGAACGATGATACGAACCCAACGGAACTTCCAGAACTGGATTCCGATGAGCCGATTACAAAATCGCCCGTCAAGTGGAGCCGTGGGGCCCACGATATGCGATTTTGTCAACGTTCTCAGAATCGAGCCAAACTTGGGTCACAGGACCAGCATATTTCTACGAGTTCGATGGCGCAAGTTTTATTTTGATCCGACGTATGTACACAAAGTTACAACGTATTCCAGAACAGGCAGATACGGGGCGTTGTCAGCGGATACGCGTTGATTCCGGTGTGCACGCACATCCAAATCAACTTTTGCAAAATTCCGCACATCCGTATCAACGGTGCACACTTTTCGATGAAGACCGCACGCGATTAAGTCGTCCCGTTTGGCGGAGCGTATTCAATTCCGGGGGAAAATGGGGTATTGTTTTTCCTGTTTTTGGATCGCGGTTCACGATCGCCACAGGATGCGACGCACCACGCGGGTTGCACGGGCATCGATAGGGTTACACAGCCTACGCGTCACAACTGACGGAACGAAAAACGGAGCAACGAGGAGAGAGAATGGGTTACCTGAACGGGGCTACGCAGAACGGGGTTTCTTCGTGTCCGTGAGGCGACACGACACAACTGCATAATGTTGTTGTGTCCGGGTACTGCAGTGTCCGGGTTCTGCTGTGTCCGGGTCAGAGTCAGGCGGAGACTCGCCGGTGCTTCGTCGTGGCTGCTCAGGGCTTCGTCGGAGCAGAACAGCCCGACGGAGGCGGAGACGGCTAGGTGGAGGCGCCGCGGGGAGAGCAGCGGCTGCTGCTTCTCGTGGTCGAGGCAGAGGAGGAAGACGGAACTGGGCGGCCGGGGTTCGGGTCGAGCGGGGCACTGCGGGTCGGGGACGGGCGGAGGACGAAGAGGGGTTCAAATGGTGGTGGTCGAGGGGGTTTCGAGGGATCGTCGAGAGAGACGGTGGAGAGGGAAGGCGGATAGGTTAGGGTTCAGATAGTGGTGGTCGAGGGGGTTTCGAGGGATCGTCAGAGAGACGGTGGAGAGGGAAGGCGGATAGGTTAGGGTTCAGGCGGAGCTCGTCGGGGGGAGGAAGTTCTGGAGGAGGAAGACGGTGTCAGCTAGGGCTAGGGCGGCCGAGGGTGACCGGAGCGGGGCACTGCGGGTTCTGGGCGGAGGAGAGAGGAGAGAGATTAGGGTTCCGGCCGGCGGAGCGAGGAGATCGAGGGGATTAAATAGCGCCGAAACAGTAAAGGGGTTAGGATTAGGATTAGGTTTCGGCCGGGTTAACGGGTCCGGGTCGGGTTCAATTCGGATCCGACCCGACCTGTTAAGAGTGGGTTCGGTTCGGTTTGGTTCTCCTTGGTTCGGTTCGGGTTGGTTTGGCTTGGTTCAATTGAACCGGGTTTATTTGGTTTAATTGGTTTATTTATTTAATTAGGTTTTAGGGCTTTTAAAAATATTTTCGGGGTCCAATAAATTTCCGAAAAATTATCCTATGTCTAGTTTTTCATTTTACACCAGAAAATATTATTTATATAATATTTTAATATTAATTAAAAATATATAAAAATCATTTAATTATAAATACCTTAGTTTTAATTACAGAAAAATCGCAGAAAATTACAGAAAATTGTAAAAAATTTATTTTAAAAATTCTTGAAAAATTAGGGGATTTACACCTGCAACTTTTCAGGCAAGGAGGAGCCCACAGAAGTTTATGAGTGGCTCACCAACACTCAACATCAATTAGAAGCAGCTGAGCTTCCAAGGAAACGTTGGATGACTACCGTCCGGATGCAATTGATGGGCAATGCACATCATTGGTGGCTATCTGAGGAGAGACGGCTCGGACCAGACCGAGTCACTTGGGAAGAGTTCTCTAGACTTTTCCAGGATATGTACATTCCATCTATTGCTCAATCAGAACTTCGGGACAAGTTTAATCACCTCACTCAAGATAATATGATAGTGGAAGAGTACAACGCTGAGTTCATTCGTCTAAGTCGCTTCGCCCCAACCCTGATTCCGACAGAAGAAGAGAAGGCTGAAATATTCTTCGATGGACTAAACTTTGAGCTACGGAGAATGATCGGATCCGTTGCACCTACTTCATATACAGACGTCCTTGCTGCAGCTCGACGTATGTAGTGCGTCACCAGGAGAGAGTCCAGCCTTAAGCGGCCAATCACATCAGCACTAGCCAGAGCACCACAAGAAGAAACTGCAAAGGGACCTCACCTAAACCAACAACAGAGAGCATCTACACCACTAGCACTAATCCTACCTTCTTGCTACTACTGTGGCAAGGCAGGCCATCTTGCCAAGGAATGCCGACGCAGATTGGGATTATGTCTAGCTTGCGGATCCAGACGACATTTAGTGTGGGAATGCCCTGAACGTCGAGAAGGAGCACCGATAGTAAACCAACAAGCTCTACCAGCACCAGAAGGATATCAACCAAGGCCACCCTTGACCCTACGAGCATCACTTTTTTAGCAAGCCTACCAGCAGCAGAGGGCACCACCGCAAGGACACGGACAAGCTTTTGCGATGACCTTGGAGGATGCGCAGACTCGTGGAGTAGCAAATACGCGTAAGTTATTTATAGATGCATTGCTTTAGCTCGTGCCTATTAGTTCCTAACCTTAGCCTAAAACTTAATGATTTTGAACTTATTAATTAATTTTCTAAACTGTAAGTTTTCTTTCCTCTAACCAGTTTCCCTTCACTCTTGATTTACATAACTAGAGAAATACTTTATTCCTTCCCTAGGAGTTTTGCTTAAAACTCATCATTCGATTTCTTCTTGATCATGAACTTTTGGTTGTGTCGTGCTTCGTACATATTCTTGCAACCGTGTCATCTCTTTTGATCGGTTATTTCTTTGATTGCGAGGACGCAATCCTCTTAAGGGGATAAATTATAAACCCCAGATTTTTCAGGATTTTAAAAATAAATTTTTAGAATTTTCTAGAATTTTCTATGATTTTTCAGGAATTAAAATAACTGTTCTTTTGAATTAAATATTTTTAAGTATTAAAATAAATATTAAAATATTATAAAAATAATATTTTTGGGTGTAAAATAAAATATTAGACATAGGATAAATTTTTTGGAATTTATTGGACCCCGAAACTATTTTTAAAGACCTAAAAATTAATATTTTAATAAACCAAAATAAACCAATTTAAACCGGTTTAATTTTAAACCCGGTTTAATGAACCGAACCGAACCCTGACTCAGACCCTAATATATATATAAAACCCTAACGGGTCGGATTCGTCAACTCGTACCCGCGACCCACGACCCGTACCCGACCCGTATCTTAGTGGGTCGAATTCGGACCCGCATCCAGACCCGAAGCCGACCCGACCCGTGCTACAGTAATCCCCAATTTCTCCCGTAAACCACCGTCGCCATTTCAGTTCCGCCGCCCGATCGACCCGACGCCTTCCGCAACCGCCCAACGGCCGCGTCTGCTTGCCTCCTCGACCGCCGGCCTCTCCCCGTCAACGGCTGACCGACCACCTCCCCGCTCCTCATATTTAAACCCGCTGCCACTGCCATCTCCAGCCACCCCTCTCCATCGCCGCGATCTCCTCCACCGACACCGTCACTTCTCCCCTCCGGCGACACACTGACTGACCTCGAGCCCCCGCCGTCGAGCCACGCCTCCGACATCTCCCTGAGCAGCCCCAACAGCCGCAGCTCAGCCGCCGTCGATGGCCGAGCGTCGCCGCGTCACCCCGTGTTCGCGAAGAATAGTGTTTCCGATGCCCTGTTCAGGTGACTATTTCTCTCTCCTTGCTGCTCTGTTTTTTGTTTCCGTCTGCTGTGACGTGTAGACTGTGTGACCCTCTCGATACCCGTGCAACTTGTTCGGGGTATCGCGTCCTTTGGCGGTCGCGAATTGCGACCCAAAATCAGGAAAATAATTCCCTTATTTTTCTCCGGAACTGGATGCGTCCCGCTAAACGGGATAACTTGGTCGTGTGCGGACTTCACCGAAAGGTGCACACCGTTAATACGGACGTGTGGGATTTTGCGAAAGTTGATTTGGATGTGTGTGCACACCGGAATCAACACGTATCCATCGACCACTCCCTATATCGGCCCTGTTCTGGAACTTATTGTAACTTCGTGTACGCACGTCTTATCAAAATGAAACTTGTGCCATCGGACTCGTAGCAATACGCTGGTCCTGTGACCCCAGTTTGGTTCGATTCTGAGAACGTTGACAAAATCGCGTATCGTGGGCCCCACGGCTCCACTTGACGAACGATTTTATGATCGGCTCATCGTAATTCAGTTTTGAACATACCGTTGGGTTTGTATCGTCGTTATGGACTTGTGGACATTAAGTTTGATAAATTTGGAGAACATTGTCTCTAGCACATTTTACGGTGCGAAGCGGGCCACATGTGGACCCCGCTTTGACCAGAAACTGTCACTTTTGCCCCTGTGTCCAAATTGGACTTATGGACATGCAATTCTAGCTATTTGATATCTTCTAAACCTGATGGTAATGTTTATTTCAGTATTCGAAGGAGTACCCTCAGATCCCGCTGATACCAGAGCAACAGTTGGAGCCAGGATCACAGGCAAGTGTACCTTGCCATACTTGCAGCATTTGTTTATACTATTCTCTTGATTTATTACTGTAATATCTTTGTTCAACCTAGGATGTGTGACGTTACTTAGCGTCTGAATAATATTCGGATGTCAACACCGTACGCGGAGTTGTGTAATGTCACATAGTCATGGATATCGCGACCCTATACATTCTCGTGCTTGCCTTATCACGTACGTCATGCCTCAGGACACCTGACACTGTTCATGAGACAAAATCTTCCTGAGATATTCATGGTGATTCTGTATAGGTTACATAATTCGTAACATAGATATTGCATGTGCTCAGCTATCATTATGACTTATTGTATTCAGTTAGAGGTCATGATCCTGCGTGGCATGGATATGAGACTTCGTAGACATGAGACGTGTGATTACATTGGATGGGAAGAGTATTACCATATCAAAGACTGATTATATTTTATATATATTATTATCTGGAGGTGTCTTAGACTCTGATACAGAGCTTTGACACATGTACTGGCCCTTTGAGAAAATGCTGCTATGGGTTTTCCCGACACAGAGCCTATAGTAGTCTCAGCCTGAGTATGATTAATGCTCTCATCTTGCATATCACTTAACTGGTTATATAGTTTACTTTATTGATTCATTTATTGCTGCACTGTATTTATTTTGGCTTGAGTTATTTTGTACCTTGTTATGTCCCCTGAGAACCTGGATCCGGATTATGTCCCTAGATATAGCAGAGGAGTTCTATCCAGAGGTATATGGAGCAGGAGCAGGAACAGGAGCAGGAGCAGGAGCAGGAGCAGGCACTGGAACTTAGCCGATCCCCGAGGATGAGGTGATCGCCGAGGATTTCATCTGAGTATATGCTTATTCTATACTCAGTATTTGCAGTTGTTTACTCTTTTTTCTTGTCATTTGAACCATTGTATCAGACTTATCCTCGGGTTATTCCCCGAGATATATTTATTGAGACTTGTTGTTGATTTATATTTCTGATATTGTTTGTATTTATTTCTGTGGATGAGATTAATACCATTGCCCATATTGTTATTTTACAGCTTAAGTACACCATGATGGATCCATTGAATTAGGTTTGCACATCGGTGTGTGCTGTTGGACATTGCCACGTGTCTAGTCCCTCGATATTTTGGGATTGGGGCGTGACAGATGCTGCTTGTACAGTTCGACCAGCAAGCTTATAAAGAAATGCTCACTGGGGGTAGTCCTAGCCCATCATCCATAACCTCAACCAAATCAAAGAAGATTCTCAAGGTTTGGCTACCCAAGTCTTGTGCTTCCTACCCCGATGCTGCTATCAAAAAGGGCAAGGAAGTCCTGAATGCTAGCAACGAGGGCCTGCTCATGGTCTCCTCATCCCAATTTTTGATTTAGAGAATTCCTCTACTGTTTCATCCCCGGTCGTTGACCTGGTGGATAACCCCCTTAGCCATGCCACTGTGCCAACTAAGGAGAGCAAACTGCGAATCTTTGTGAGGGGTGAACCAACCTTTCCTTGGTAGAGGAATTCACTATGATGCCAAGGGAATTGGTCAATCCCAAGCTACCAAAACTTTGTATAGCCTACATAATGGGCAAGGCAAAGAGGTTGTTATTGCCAATCCACGGCCAAGAAAGAACACATGCATACTTAGTTCTCATGAAAATGCCAAACGATCACGTCCTGGCTACCCTGGACACACAAACAAACTACCGCATCCTGACTTCTATCGGGGCATAAAGCAGAAGTCGGAGAAGGCTTCTCTCTCGCGTGTTCAAATTACACGCACTACATATGGGAAATTATGCGCCTCCAGTCCTGAAGCTTTACAGAATGCGCATAAAATGCCAGACTTGTGTGCAAACTTGTGTGCACAAAGACATAATTCTTCTTCATACGCTACGGTACCCCAGCACATACCACAGAGGACTACTGCCAAAACCAGTGTTGGACTTTATATGCAAGGCACTAAAAGCTTACATTCCAAGCCTAATATAAAGAGTCAGAGTCTGCCTCCTCTTCCTTCCTCTGACTTATGCAGTGTGCTTGTACAAAAGCGTAAGCAGAAAGAGAGTTCTGAGCCAGCAATAGTGCTTCTAAATGTGCATCGTTGTCGATGTCATCAAATTATAATCAATTGTTGTTGTACCCAAACAGTCCAACCAACCACTAAACAGTCCATTTTTGACTGGTTGTACTATACCTTGTCTTTTAAGCAGTTAGATTCACAAGATGAAGATAAAGAATCATCCTTTGCTTCTGTCAACATGGCATCGAGACTTCCTCATAGTACGAGGCGGGCAAGATGTGGTATAGCAATATCTGCAAGCCATAGGAGATTCAACCAACTTGTCAAATCTTTTAAAGGGGTGTACCGCAATACTCGCTCCCGAAATAAAGGACTTGCTCAGACGGAGAAGAGTCATTCTTCAGGTTCTGAATCTAAAGTTCCTGGGGGTATAAATCCTCCCGGATCCGAGACAGACATTGGGGATTCCAATTACACCATCCAGTCCACAAATCCCTCTGTCGACCATAGAGATATTAGTAACTATGCCATCGACAATGAGCAAGATGCATCTACTTCGTAAAACACTAATCAATGCCTCGAATTCTTGAGGCTACACTCAAGGATATGTATACCATGATACAAAATATGCATCAAGTCATTATGACTCAACAGGACAATGCAGCAATACCGATGTATGTTGCTGCAACAGTACAACCACCTGTAAATATACAATAGTCTCTGAGTAATGCAAACTCAGATGTTGTCCTCAACAATGAGTCAACAGCCCCTCCTCTCAATCATCCTAACGCGGGAGGACCCGTGGTTGTACAAGCCCAGCCGACATCTTTGCAATAAGTTGCACCATAGAGCTCGATGAGACCCAACAGGCTATCAAAGAGCTACGCGAGTTACGTGCCCAATTCGATGTTATGGCCAGTCGGGACAAGCTCTAGAAGCTTGGGATCAGATAACCTTTTCCTTCTGAGTGGCGTAAGGTTTTCTACCCGCCTAAATACAAACCTCAAACCATAACTCCCTTTAATGGAAAGACGTCACCTGGCCAACATATGAACTACTTTGAGATGGTTATGGGACATCTTGTAACGCCCCGCAACCGCACGGTGCATTACACTGAGTCAGATTTAATAAGGTAATAGCTGGTTACATTTTGATTTGTTGGATTTGGTATTGATTGAGTTGGTTTTATGTACAGATCACTAGCGGAGTTCGATGGAAATCAAGTGTTCGTTCAGAGCAGTACTGAGATAGCTGGATTGGAGCGATAATGCCATCTTCCTTAGTCCGATCGGTCGGATGATGTGGAGAGCATGACCTGCTCGTACGGTCATACCAGTTGAGTAGATCGTGCTTTGTATCGAACCACGGGTTTAAGGGATCGGCCGTATCGGCAGGACATGATGCTTAACGGAATCAACTTAGAGAGTGGGCTCTGTCCCTTCTCCTCTATTCCTTCATGCCTAATAATATGGAACACACATAAAGGCTTGAATACTTGGACTGGGACTTGGAAATTACTACACTGAGGCGTGCGTAGAGCGTACGTTGTTTGCTTGGATAGAATTATGGCCTGAATTAGTTTTTGCGTATGAATAGTTAGAGCTAGAGTTGAATTATATATTTGGGGCAGTTGGAGAAACAATTGGAATTATGCTTGGACAGTTGGAATATCTTGGTTGGAACATCGAGAAATTGGGCGAGCGAGCGTGCATCCGTGCACGAGTATCACTTGGGGGCTTTGTCATACAAAGCGTGCAGTTGTGGTTCAAAATTGGACAACTGCATTGGCGAGGGCATTGTGCCACTGTTAGGGCATTATGCCATGGGGTTATTCTGAGCGAGGGTGTTGCACCAATTGGAAATACTGTGTCGAGAAGCGGCATTGTGCCTATGGGAATAACTTGAGATTTGTGCCTTGGGCTATATGTTGAAGAATGATTATGGATAATTGGTTGGATAGTTGCTTGGATGAGTCTAGGATCGTTTGGTGGGACGAGAATGCTCTATTCTCTCGTCATACCTACTTGGTGTCTGCATGTCACGGACAACCTGTGTTGTACGGGGTTTGGTCTCCTCGAACGGGAAGGCTCCGGGACACCGGGATCGCTTGACCATGGGGGAGACAAATTAGTAACGTGCCTCGGGCGCGGTACTGGCGGTTTAATGCGATTTAGGTGGGCTCGCTACTTAGCACTGTCTCGAGTAGAACTGCAATTAATCAGTCCAATCAACGTCCTTTATGGCTTGGCTAGTGACTTCATATAGATAAGAGTTGGTTTGCTTTACTTTGGTTTGGTTTATGCTTTTTGCATAGGCGGCGGCTACCTTGCCTCGGCAAGAGTGTGCATATCGAGATTGGATTATAAGGTTTGGATTGAGGATGAATATTGAGGCTTGGATAATGGTTCGATAGGTTCTCGTATTGCTTGGGTTTGAGTAGGACGGTTTGCATGCTAGTTTCCTTTTGAGTTGGATATCTTGTATATTGGCTTGAGTTGAATGCTTGCATGCTTAACTTAATTTACAGCTTTCCTTAACATGTCATACCTATGCCATGAAACGAATCTAGGATTCAACTAGAAAGATCATCATATAACTGTTTGCATTCACTATTTTACTTAGTGTCAGCTTAGACGAGTGGGTTATCCCGCTCACCAGTACGGCTGTGTACTGACCCACGTTTGTGGGCATTATTTCAGGTACGCAGGTATAGTGGCACTGCTTGGATATACGGGATATAATGTATGAACGGTAAGTATCTTTGTGGGCTAGAGAAAAAGAAAGAGAAATGCATCACCTTTGTGGCATTTTATTTGGACCCTATCGAGAGCTTCGCTGTGTATACTCTAATGTGTGCTTAGTACACAATACTTGACTTTCGCTGCAACTTGGTCATTTCGATGATAACTTTGGTGTTTGACAACATCGCCTTATGCGAGAGCAACTCCAGGCTCGTACGACATCACGTCCCGATGAGAACGATTGTCCTGTGGGAGCTCTGCAACATGGTGATTCACGTTCAGCGAGGACTATTGAGCTTACGGGAGATTGGGGCATGACATATTGGTATCAAAGCGCCTGGTTCATTTCTTCGGACATGGTCCTTCGTTTCATCACAAACTCTAAATAGCTTCCGCATATCGTTTAGCTCTTGGCTCTAATTGGTGCCGCATTGGATGTTTCATGCAATAAGTCTATATATTGCTGATTGTGGCTGCATGTTATTCTTCGTTGTGTTACTTTTGTTGGTTTTCGTTAGATCGCTTAGCATCGTAGGGCGTTGTTGTATTTGTGTAGCAAGTTGAGAGGTGTGTCATTGCTTTGGTTTGGCTTGTCATTCGGGGAGTTTCTAATTGCATTAGTGGATCAGTTGGTTGGAAGACGAGATTGGTTATGTGGCATATTGTGAGTAGAAGCATCGATGAGAATGGATCGTTGCACGAGTTGCTCGTGTAGCAAATAATTGGATGGAGTTTGAATTTTTGGCTGGGTATATCACATAGAGCATTGGTTGAGCAGGTTTGAGTTTGGCTTTGGAATATCAGGATAGTATTGCACGAGTTGCTCGTATAGAAAATATGTGGAACCGTTGGGTATTGGGTTGGATTACTTGGAAGAGAGCTCGTTACACGAGATTGCTCGTGTAGTAAAAATATTGAACGGTTTGAGAATAGTTGGAAGTATTCAGAATAAAATATAACACAAGTTGCATAGCGAGATTAATAGAAATAGTTGGATGGTTAAAGCATTGGCTGAGTTTCGTGTCAGACTTGAGTTGGGGATGGTAGGATCACGCAAAAGGGATGGTTCAAACGGATCTTGAATTAGTACAAATGAATCGTAATGCGAGTAGCGACTTAATTCAGAGTGGTATATGGGATACCACATAATGAACAAAGCATTAAAGTATTTTAGATAGACATCAATGGAAATTGCCTCCACGAACACGGGTAACAGAAATATAAGTTGGTTGGTGCACATCGGTTGAGTTGGGAAGAATGAAAAATGGATCAAGCGAATATTGAGTTGAGAAATCGAGAACGGACTTGTGTAAATGGAAGTATCGTTGGACCTGGGTGATGGACTAGATCGGAACGAGCAATGGGAATGAGTGTTTAAAATTTGAGGGATTGAGGCAGACCAAGTATTAGAAACAAGTTGGGATCAATCAGATGGAAAGCTGAATATTAGAGTTCGCTTGCATGAGTTGAAAGTTCGGTGGAGCATTCATGAATGCAAAGAGAGAGTTGAACATAAGGAATAAACAGTTGGGATACGCTTGAGCGAGCGATGGGTGAATCGAAGGATAGCGAGCATGGACTAAATTTTTTGGAAACACATTGGAGCTGTTGGTTGAGTAATGAAACGCGATTTGATTTAGAGGGGAATACCATGGATTCGTACGAACTTAAGGGATTTTTGGATATTGGTGCTCGAGAAATTTGACTCAGGTTTAGCATAAGTAAAAATTTGGGAAAATGGTGCAACGATGGTAGACGGATTCTTCGGAAGACAGAAACGGGCATGAGGCAAGTCTAGTTGATGTTAAGTCAGGTTGGAAGTTAACACTTGCAGTACTGAGGCAGATTGAGACAACAAGTAAAGACAATATAGATTTGAGATTATGTTGGGACTGATGCACGAGTCATTGAGAATGTGTGGACTAATCGGAACATAGAGAAATCAAGACGGACTAAGGAATGGAACGAGAACAAGGATTGTGACGGATGGACTTTTGAAGATAGCTAAATGATAAAGCAACGTTAGAATAAATCACTGTACTGCTCGAGCAAGTTGGATGTGCACTGTGAAACATGACAAACAGATAAGAATTGGAGCAAGTCCTTGGTTTCGGGAATCGTTGTAAGTGGTAGTGCGAGAAGTCGAACATGGCAGTTCAGAAAATTTGATGGAATCAGGACAGAACGATGGATTGATGAAAGATGGTTTCAACGAGTGCAGTTCTTGAATTGTGGCTTGGTTAGATAGTAAAACTTTAGGTGGTTAAGCGACGTTTGGTTAACAGATCGTTAGAGGTAGTGCATGAAGTGCTCGGATTCGAAAGATTGTTCGGATGGAATGGTTCGATTATGGCTCAGATTTACAGATGAGATATAGCATGGTTCATAGTAACTATCCTTCGTGATGACTTATAATTATCGAGCGTAACTTCGGGATAGCTGACCCTAGCGACTTGACCGCCAAATCAGAGATGAATATTGTAGACCCATAGAACGACCCTTGCGGTGGTGCATTTGGGAATGCGTCGAGGGCATATGTGAGTAGTGTGTGTTGGAGATTGGTCTAATGACTGAGTGTTGGATTTGAGAGATCCTTGGTATAGCCTTCAGTTGTAGATGCAGTCAGAAGATCGAAGCGATGGTGGGAATGGCCTAAGTCAACTGATGAGGTTCGGAGTCGCAGATTTTTGAAGATAACATCGCCTCTGACTCGTCGTGCCCCGGAAGGGAATATCATTCATATGAATTGACGACTGTGAAACTAGCTTGTGAAGTTAAAGCAGCGGCTCGTTCAGATCAAATCATTGCAATACTGGAAGGGACATATGTGCCTCAGATCTACAAGATGCATCGAAACTTAGTCTGGGATGCGTGCTCGTACATAAGGCGAAGGTGATATCCTGTACTTCAAGGCAGTAGAAGAAGCGCGAAGAACTATTCCATACACAACCTAGGAATTATGGCGAGTGTGCCCACGTTAAAATTGTGGCGACACTATCCCTTTGGCGTGGCGGCAAAATCTTCGTGGATCACATGAACCTCAATATAGATGTTCACCCAGTGAGGTATTGAGATTGAGGAAAAGGTGTTGGGATGAGCTGATATAAAAGCAAGGTTTGATATTTGGGTAAGTCGCCTAGCTGGGGTAGTATCAGTTATGATGATCGTTCGGTGCAAGAGATAATATTTGGAGATGGTGCTAGTGTGGATTCAAAAATAGTTGGATGGACTAAGTTGGAACACGAATTGATTGAGTTAGTGGAAAATTATCATACTTGAGGATAATGCTTGTGCGAATATGTTGGAATGAAAGTCAGGATTGGTTCAATTGGGAATAAAGCGAATGAATGCCTCGGATATAAAGATACCCTTGTAACTTGTCCAAATTCGCTATCGCTGAGCTAGGCTGAAATACATGTATTTCAGGGATGCCTTAAATATGTGTATGATCCAAAACTAAGCGATATGAGGAATTCGTATTGAGATGCAAGGAGGATGTGGGAATATAGAATTTGTGCGAGCGTTCAGCGCGAAGCGAGATACTGAAACGAGATTAGAAAATATGAGTTGCATGGAGCAGAATTATAAATTGGATTGCGGCATGCTAGTAAAGAATGGATACTAGTATGGTTCGGGGACGAACCTTAATCTAAGTGGTATATTATGTAATACCCCGCAACCGCACGGTACGTTACGCTGAATCGGATTTAATAAGGCAATAGCTGGTTATATTTTGATTTGTTGGATTTGGGAACAAGTATTGATTGAGTTGGTTTCATATGCAGATCGCTAGCGGAGTTCGACGGAAATCAGGTGTTCATTCAGAGCAGTACTGAGATAGCTGGATTGGAGCGATAATGCCGTATTCCTTAGTCCGATCGGTCGGATAATTTGGAGAGCACGGCATGCTCGCACGGTCATACCAGTTGAGTAGATCGTGCTTTGCATCGGACTACGGGTTCAACGGATCGGTCGTATCGACAGGACAAGATGCTTAACGGAATCAACTTGGTGAGTGGGCTTTGTCCCTTCTCCTCTATTCCTTCATGCCTAATAATATGGAACACACGTAAATGCTTGAACACTTGGACTAGGACTTGGAAATCACTACACTGAGGCGTGCATAGAGTGTACATTGTTTGCTTAGATAGAATTATGGCTTGAATTGGTTTTCTCGTAAAATGTGCATGACTAACTGCAACCACGACCCGAGTCTTCCTCGTATAGAGAGCCACGTGTCAAACTCGTAGTGAATTGTGCATCCACTTTGCAGAACGTGGGTTACAGAACCTTCAAATATATGCGCATAAATGAGCAAACACAGTGTATATTACTCATTTGTACGCACACTTTCCAATAATTGTTTCAAGGCTGAGTTGTTATAAATAGTGGGCAGTGCATCCTACTAGGAGGATAAATACACGGACATAAAGAGATAAGGACAAAAGCTCTCCGTGCCAGTGCTGCCAAGGCTTACTCGTTACCAAGTTCTCTGAGTGTTCGTGTATTCTTGCATTTTATTACTGTCAAGTGGTCCAAAGAGTAAAGTGATAGACCGAAGATCAGATCTCCATAGCTGCACTTTTCCAGAATTATTGTACTTTAGATTCTCGTATATGATTTATTGTACCCCTTTTCTTTTCTATCAAGTTTGTGAACACAAAGTTCGTACAACTTTTTGTTTATGGCAAACAATCATCAACACATCTTCACCTTTAGACTTCGATCACCAACCCCTCTCCTCCTCCCCCCCCTCCCTCTCTCCATCATTGTTAATGTTGTCACAATATTAAATTGGAACAATTTTGATAATGATATCATTTAGGGTAGTCAAGTTTCTAATTATATTTATTAAGTGTTATTAAGTGGCAGTGCAAGTTACATGGGCTTTAACTTGTCAAGTTATTTTAGAGAGTATTAGATAACATTCTACTTAAAGCTACAAAATTCACCAACCAATATTATACTTTAACCAATATTAAACTTTGACATGAACTCAACAAACAAAGATTGATTCATATACAAAAATTAGTCACAAAGTAATCAAGTCAATAGAGATGCATTTGATGCAAGTAAGAAGATTAAAGCTACATCAAGTTTAAGCATGGCACATCAAGTTAGATGGTTAAGGGAATCAAAGGTGTAATTAATATATTGGATTAGTATATATGCCACACTCTAGAAATCTAAAATGAGACAACATAGTTAACTAGCTAGGTTTGCATTATCACATTAGCTAATTATATGCATCACGTTTATTAGTTGTATAATCATTAGATGCCTTGTTACAACATTTTAGTTTTAAATACTAATTTGAACTCAAATTCTAGTCATATTATGATAAATTCTAGACAATCATGACAAAATTGATTTGATGAAATTGTGTCTAAAACAAATTTGAAATTTAAATTCTAACCATAATAAATTAACGACACATTCCTTCCAAACTTAGAGCATCTCCAACCCTATTGTCATGTAATGTATTGTGATTCTTATGTGACATTAGGTATAAGACAATGTCTTTCCTAGGTGGCAATACTATATTCACAAGATAATGAAGTAAAAAGTCTTCTCCAATCCAAAAGTATTGAGATGCTTACTTTTTTTTAACTTCCAAGACAACTTTTCCTTTTCTTTTTTTAAAAAATATTTTTGTATTCATAATTGATGACATGAAAGTGAAGATATTGTCAAGCGCATTGTCTAGAACTAGGCGGTAGCTCTCTACATCGCCTTTACCGTTGGCTCCTTGGCGATGGTGTAGACGGCAAGCAGAGGTTTGGCGGCATAGGCAGAGGTGAGTACGTGGCACACGGTGTACTCTAATTCAAATTTTATAGTAGAATGAGTTAGGCGGCGGTGTTGGCGAACGCCTAGACGGAGTAATACCTGGCTAGATATTTTGGCAAAATAATTTTGCAAGCATTATGGACCTATGAGTCACTTTTACATCGCTTAAACTTCATAAATATTTGTTCTACAACTTACCTATGCATAAAAAATCCTTAAAACATGCATATTATGCAAAAATAGTGATAAAATAGTAAAAAAATACTCAAAATGTATCAAACGTCTAGACGACGTCTAGGCGGAGCCTAGGCGTCCTAGGTGGTAGGCGAACCCTTTCCACCGCGCACCCGTCTACCATTATTTAGAACATTGTAACTAGACATCCATCTTCACAATGTCTTCTATAACTTTTGCCACGTAAGCTTTACAATTTACTTGATAATTGCATTGGAGAAGGATTTTGAAATAAAATTGTGTCATTTCTATGTAACAATTTTTTTCCAAAGTCACAATAGGGTTGGAGATGCTCTTAGTCTTGTAGTGTGTTGTCATTCTTATGTGACATGAGGCACAAGACAATATCTTTCCTAGGTGGCAAGACTATATTCACAAAAGACAATAAGTAGAAAAGTCTTCTATAATACAAACTATTGAAATGCTTATTTTTTTCAACTTTCAAGACAACTTCTCATCATCTTCTTCTTTTTTCTAAATATTTTTTTATTCATAATTGATGATATGGAAATGAAGACATTGTCAAGTACCTTGTCTAGAACTAGACAACCATTCACAATATCTACTATAACTTTTGCCACTTAAGCTTCACAATTTATTTCACAATTGCATTAGAGAATAATTTTTAAATAAAATTTTATCATTCCTATGTGGCAGCAACTTTTTTCCAAAGTCACAATAGGGATGAAATTGAGGTAAATCATGTGTGTGTAGTGTGTGTGGGGGGGGGGGGGGGGGGAGGGGCACGACTACCTATTTATAGAAATAGTTGCAAATAGTTAAGATAACGGAATATGAATCAAAGTTTCAAAATTTGTCACTCAATCGATGCAATCATTACACGCTAGTAAATATATTTTAAGTAGACAAACTTATAGAAAGCATCCATCACACCTTGGGGTTCGAAATAGCGACTCAGATGATGTCTTTTTCTCAAGTCACTTGTGAAGTTTGCATCACCGAGCATTAGAGAGATATCCAGTAAATCACACATTGTTAATACTTTTTAGCTTATTCTTTTGCGACTAATCTTGAAATTTTCATATGCCATCAAGATTGGTCTTGACTTTTTTTTTTTCTAGGCCCTGAACAAAATACGAAAAGATGCCCTCTTGTGCACAAATAAATTGACTTTTTATATTAAAATTTTTATTAATTCTATTTAAATGATAAGAATTTATATGCCACTAAAAACATATTACGAAGAAGAATTCAAGTTCTTTACATGTTTCTTCTCCAAATGTAAGAATTAATATGGCCCACAAAAAATATTACAATGAAAGATTCAAATGTCTAAATGCTTCATCTTCATCCTTCATATGCATTTAGTCTTCCAAAAGCTTTTAGATGTCCCAAAGCAACAACCTTGCTAAAAACACACCTACATTCCAAAAACTTATGATGTTCTTAAAATAAATAAATAATATAAATATTTTTAAAAAAAAAAATTAGCGTTTCTTAGCTTTTGGGTCCTGGATTGTGGGCCTGGTTGTCTTGGACCAAGATCGACATTGTATGCCATTAGCTTGACTTGTAGACCATTATTTTCAATATTCATCCAAACTTTTCAATCCCTTGACCTTAGTAGTTCATTCCCTCGATTAGTGAATTATAGCAGCATAGCCAATATAATTTTCTATCTGGATTTAGTTACAAAGAAATTGATGAAAATTCTTTTGAATGACTAGTATTGGATTATTCTTTGTTCTAAATAGAGAGAAATAACCTGAGTACCTAATGCAATCTTGTGTCACTAAAATAAAATTCACTTTCGTACATTTATTTGAAAAAAAGTCCTTGAGTATGCAACAAAATAACGCAAAAATAAAGAACCAGTAGGTGACACTTTAGTGAAACTATGAATCAAAGAGCCTCCAAGTAATCCATTTCACTCAACCTAAACATCAAGTAAAAGCTCTTAATTGTGCACTTAACAAGTTTACCAACCAATCCATTCACTCACCTACCCCACACAGTGGCAAGACCGCAATTACGGGATCGGCGGAGGGGCATTAATGGTAACCCAAGATAATCAAACTTCCGATAAAGAGAGAGATAGGAGAGAGAAAGTAGTGAGAGAGATAGGAGAGAGAAAGTCGCCGGAAAATTGTTAAGGTTTTGGGAGAGCGGCGAAGAATCGGGAAAGGGTTTCTCTCTCCAAAACCCTAATTTTCTCTCTCTAAAAACTAGTCTAGAGAGAGAAAGTTGAGGTGAATTAGTGAATTATTTAGAGGGAAAGTTTGGATTTTCTTCTTGTGAAAATTAGGGTTTTGGGGGTTACTCTACTGAAGCAATCGGTACAATATGGTATGATTATGTCATTCTTCAATTTATGCTCACTTATATCTTGCATTTATGGTTAATTTTCTAAATGTCTTTGTTCTGTCATCCATTGAGCTGATTTTAGTGTATTGTACAAGAGAAATTATGAAAAAGTTTATATTTTTCTCGTGGGGACCTTAAAACCTGATGTTGATTACAATTAACGAGTATAAACCCTGTCTCACGGACACGGGTACCGATAGGATATGGTAAGACTGACACGGAAAATACACCTATTTTGGTGTGTCCTAGTGTATTTTGGATTGTCTGGATTGTGTCCAATACGTACCCGACACGAAATGGCCCACATTTCTGGAGCGTCCATGCTTTCTAGAGTTTATAAAAACAAGTCTTGCTACATTATTTTCCATTGACTATGCAAGCATGTGAGTACGACACAACATGATACATACAATGCACGGGTTTGCTGTCACACCATTGATTTTGGTGTTTTGGAGTGTCTGTTTCTTGACTGATACTTTACCTACATGTTGTCAAGTGACACTCTTTTCCATCAACTACAGGCTATGTTGCACAGACACAAATATAACACAAAATGTTAGACATACACGACATTGGTTTTGGTTTGTCCTAATATATTTTTGGAGTGTATCTATCTTGTTCAATACGTGAAATTATACGACACAGACACATCATAAATGTTTGGAGTGTCCTTGCTTCCTTGACTATTAGATATGCTATTAATTAACATGTTAGATAGAAAGTTTAGGGAAAAGTAAAGAAGTTTCAAACTGTTTTGCAATATTAGTGTTTTGGAGGTTATTTTACTGAATAGATTGGCTACAATATGATTTGGTTATGATATTCTTCAATTCATGCTCAGTTATATGTTGAATTGTGATCAATTTGGAAATTTTTATTTGTTCAGTCATTTATTGAGCTAATTTTAGTGTATTCAGCAAGAGAAATTAGGAATTGCCATTTTCTCTGATATTAAATTTTAACAGAAAAATGAAAAGATCAGTGGAAATTCAAAATTAGGTGCCGATTGCATAAAATGAGTATAAAAGTAAACCCAAATCTTGTTACACTGTTTTCCATCAACTATAGGAATTTAGGCAGCATGGACAGTCCAAAATGGTTGCCGTGTAGTGTCGTGTCGGACACACATTGGACATGACAGTCTCCAAAATATCCTAGGACAAGTAAAAAATGTTGCCATGTCAGTGTACTACCTATTTTGTGTCGTGTTCATGTCCGTGCAACATAGATAGGAATGACATACATTAGTGTGTTAGTTGGAAGGTTTGGGGAAGGTAGAAAGGTTTGGATTCTTTTGGAGGTTGTGGTACAGGATGAAGCTTGGTTGTTATATCCGCGCAACATAGATATGATACGAATTAACATGCTAGATGGAAAGTTTAGGGAAAAGTAAAGAAGTTTCAAACTGTTCTGCAATATTAGGGTTTTGGAGCTTATTTTACTGAATAGATTGGCTACGATATGATTTGGTTATGATATTCTTCAATTTATGCTCAGTAATATGTTGAATTGTGATCAATTTGAAAATTTTTATTTGTTCAGTCATTTATTGAGCTAATTTTAGTGTATTCAGCAAGAGAAATTAGGAATTGCCATTTTCTATGATATTAAATTTTAACAGAAAAATGAAAAGATCAGTGGAAATTCAAAATTAGGTGCCGATTACATAAACTGAGTATAAAACACAAATCTTGTTACACTCTTTTCCATCAACTAGAGGAATTTAGGCAGCATGAACAGTCCAAAATGGTTGCCGTGTCGGACACATTGGGCATGACAGTCTCCACGATATCCTAGGACAAGTGAAAAATGCTGCCATGTCAGTGTTTATTAACTATTTTTTGTCGTATTCATGTCCGTGCAACATAGACAAGAATGACATACATTAACGTGTTAGTTGGAAGGTTAGGGGAAATTAGAAAGGTTTAGATTCTTTTGGAGGTTGTGTTAGAGGATGAAGCTCGGTTGTTATGTATAGGAGATGGATTGAATTTTGGGTTTATTATTTCATTGTGCTGGTGTGTGTGTATATATATGCTGGTGTGTGTGAAATAGTGAATTTTTGATTTTGTCTTCCATATTGAGCATAAAAGATAAGCTAGTATACATTTTTGATACGCATTTACTCTTGGGTGGAAAGGGAGACATGTTTATGTAGAGGAAGATAAATTAGGTGAACGAGGAAGATATTAGGAGAAATAGTAGATAAATTTGGAGTTTTTTTTTTATACTGTTTTTTGAATTGGATTTTATGTTCTTTTATTAGAATGTGGAATTAGGGTTCTGATACATCCTTAAAGAGACCGGTGGATTCAAGACGTAATGTGGTGTTTAGCTTTTGATTGCACATTTCTTAAAATTTGCTAATTTTTGAAACACGCTAATTATACTTGTTGTATTGTTGTCCTATGAATCTAAGTATAGTATATTAGGCTGCAATCAAAGTAAGTTATTCACTTCACTTCACTGGGTACCTTTGTTATTCTCACTTTGACGGGGATGTAATTAGTACTAAAGACCCTGCCACTAGACCAAAACTCCAGACGCGGTGCGGGTCTAGAGTTAAATATTATATCATTCTTATATGGCTCCGCATATTGAATGCGCATTTTTGGGCTGCTAGCTAGATTCACACAATGACAAACTTTTAATAAAACTCACATAATATCTGCAGTAGACGAGACTTTTGAACCTGGATTGTTTTGGTACCATGTTAAAGACCCTACCACTACACAAAAACCCCAGAATTGTGGTGAGAATTGAGAGTTAATTATTTATTATTTTCTAGTAGTAATAATATGTAACATGGTAATCAAAGGTGCGCCTAAGGTGTGTCTTACGGAAAGACGCAACAGCTGTGCCTCACACCTCACAAGACGAGGTGTCTTTCTCTGGCGCACCCAAGACGCGCCTTTCAGCAAGGCATAACCAAGAAAAGGCGTGCCTAGGCACGCCTTATGGTTTTTATTTTATATTTTTACTTTTTATATACAAAAAACTTTTGAGGCATGAGAATAACCTTTACCTCATACAAGTGGAAGGAAGGTAGCTCTTTCCACGGTTGTAAAAGTTGATTACAATTGAACTAGAAAAACTAAATTTAAAAAAAAACATGATAGGAAGAATACAAACTCTTGTTTATTCTGTTGATTGCTAGTAATATTACTACTATACTAGTTCTATATGTTTATTTTGGTTTTAATTTGTTATTTGGTTTTATTTCTTACATTACTAATTTATTTATGTATATTATTATTATTTTTATTTTTGTGTCTCACTTTGCTCGGGCGCGCACCTTTAGTGCGTCTTGCGCCTCGAGTGCGCCTTACGTCTTTGACTACCTTGATCTGTAAAGGTGGATCATGATGGGAATACTAGATTAAGAATCATATGTAGCAAGTTTTAGTCTCAAAAGTTGTAGTGTCCTTTCCTTCCATGCAACCCAGATCATAGCTGCCAATTCCAATTCCCAGTCTGCCTGTTTTGTAACATTGTTGCATACTATCTTTCCTCCAATTACTTCACAAAGTATAAGAGAACAGGAGAGCCATAAGTGACCAAAATTCCCATATTGTCGGAAATCTGAATCTAAGAACCTTCCATATTTGATAAGTAATGCATACCTATCATAAGTTCATAACTTATATGGAATACAGTTTAGCAGAGGATTTCAATTTCAGATAAGATCATCATATATCCTTCATTCAAAGTAAATGGATCAAAGGGCATTTGCTTTATTCTACATTCTTCAAGTGATCATAAAGTTCTTCTAATCTGCACAGTACTAAAATACAATCTTGGTGTATCTGTAGATTGTTGTAATAAGAACCACGGATGTGAAAAACTGTGCCTAGCAGTATAGGACACATCATGGACACATATATATATGGACATGCCAAAATTGGTACTTTGACTGATGCTGTGTTTGTATCATGTCATGTGTGTAGGACATGTCACACATTTACTTTTGATTAGATGGAGTATAATGTACTTGGTGTGATACTTGGGTGTAACTACATGAATGATAGCTTTGTTAGATGGAACGATGCTATTTCCATGTCCAATTTGTTTGTCATCATTCTGATTTTCTTTTATTCTTCTTTTCTTAACAGGCAGCTCCAGTCAGCATTGTAGTAGGGTCTAAGGTTTGGGTTGAGGACCCCAGGGTGGCTTGGATTGACGGGGAAGTTTTGGATGTTAATGATGAAGAAATTAAGATCAGTTCCACTTCTGGAGAGACAGTGAGCTTTTTCCCCTAGATTGTTGAGTTGTCAAGCTTTGAAGTCGATGTTGCTAGTTTGGTCATAGTTGATTCCTTTTAGGGAAGAAAATGCTTGTCCTTTTAATTGCTTGTGACTGTACAATGAGCTGATGAGCAAACTAGATAACATTAGAATAATGATGGAGATTTTTGTCCTTGCGCTGCAGGTCACTGCTAAAACTTCCAGTGTCTATGCTAAGGATCCTGATGCATCACCTTGTGGTGTTGATGATATGACAAAGTTGGCTTATCTGCATGAACCTGGAGTTCTACAGAACTTAAAGTCTAGATATGACCAGAATGAAATTTATGTAAGTACAGTTTGAAGTCATACTGTGATTGTTTTCTTGTCATTTCTCTTGAGATTCTGTTCTCTATCATGAATGGTACTTGCGCAGTTATGATTGTAGGGCTACGCCTCTGATTACAGATCATATTTCCATTCATGTATGAGAGCTTTGAGTACATATTCCTTAACCATGGTTAATGGATCTTATTGTGACTCCAGACATATACTGGAAATATATTGATTGCCATGAACCCATTTCGAAGACTACCTCATCTCTACGATAGTAATATCATGGGGCAATATAATGGTGCTGCGTTTGGTGAACTAAACCCACATCCTTTTGCTGTTGCAGATGCTGCATATAGGTATTCTATATTTTTGTGGGGTACCTATAGAAGTGGTGAAAGGTCTTTACGTTACAATAATGTGCTTTCTGAATGCAGGCTAATGATTAATGAGGGAATTAGCCAATCCATTCTTGTTAGTGGTGAAAGTGGAGCAGGTAAGACAGAAAGCACCAAAATGCTTATGCGCTATCTTGCTTTCATGGGAGGGAGAGCCGAAGCTGAAGGGCGGACTGTGGAACAGCAAGTTCTGGAGGTAGGTAGCAATTTAGTCTCGAAATTGCTGTCCTGTTTACTATGATCTAGGGTATACTAGCAATTTGAATCCTTATCCTGTAATATCACGATTTCAATTTGTTTTCAGTCGAATCCTGTTCTCGAGGCATTTGGCAATGCGAAGACTGTCAGAAACAACAACTCAAGGTGCTAAACTTTTCCATGTTATATATTTGAAGTGATTTGATAGTTGCATTTGAATTAATTTGATAGTGATTTTGTATTGCATGTAACATGCATTAGTCGTTTCGGCAAGTTCGTTGAGATTCAGTTCGACGAGAGAGGGAAGATTTCTGGTGCTGCTATTAGGACATACCTGCTTGAAAGGTCTCGTGTTTGCCAAGTATCTGATCCCGAGAGAAATTATCACTGCTTTTATATGCTTTGTTCTGCACCACCAGAGGTATGGAGTCAACTATACCAAATCCTAAAATATTCTACAATTTACCTAAAGATCATCATTGGGACATCATAACCACCTTACAAAGATTTAAAATCATGTAATGCATGCTTTATGGTATAGAGTGCTATTATGCAAATGCAACTAAAGGTTACTCCTGCATAGATTTCTCTTCTTAATTCTTCTCTGTCAACTTTCAGTGGATCTATTATTTGTTACTGCTAATATATTGTACTAGTTAATGAGAACTCGAGATGCCAATATTGGCAGGTTGTTGAGAAATATAAACTGGGAAACCCTAGAACATTCCATTATCTTAACCAGTCAAACTGCTATGAGCTTGATGGAATAGATGACTCCAAGGAATACCTGGAAACTAGAAGGGCTATGGATATTGTTGGAATCAGCACGGATGAACAGGTAAAAGTTGATTGTTGCAGTGAGAGGACAAAACCCCTCTGCGATTTCCTTCCATCTGCTAGGTCACCTTTCCCACCTTAATTGATTGTTTCCTATTGTTTCTTCATTCAGGATGCCATTTTTCGAGTTGCCGCTGCTATTCTACATTTAGGGAATGTTGAATTTGCAGAAGGCGATGAACCAGACACGTCTGAACCAAAAGATGAAAGATCCTGGTTTCATTTACAAACTGCTGCTGAGTTTTTCATGTAAACATGCTTTGTTTACACTCCAATTATTATGTTAATTTGCATGCACTTTTGATAATTTTGTTGATCAATCTCTCAGGTGTGGTGTAAAGGCACTTGAAGATTCTTTATGTAAGCGCATCATAGTGACACGGGGTGAGAACATAACAAAATGTCTTGATCCCAAAGCTGCAGCAACCAGTAGAGATGCCTTGGCAAAAACTGTATATTCTCGCTTGTTTGATTGGTAAATGTTTAACCCGATGTTTCCCTTAGTTATTTAGAAATGTTTGTCAAACTATCTATAATTTTGAGCTGACTTGTTCATTTATGATATTTTGGTTTGTCATTTTGAAGTTCATTATGTTTATACTTTCATAACTTGCAGGCTTGTAAATAAAATCAACAATTCAATCGGTCAAGATCCTAATTCTAAGTATTTGATTGGAGTTCTGGATATATATGGATTTGAAAGTTTCAAGACAAACAGGTGCTTAACCGGTATGCTTTTGTATTTGTTATTGCGTGTCATGATCTTGCTATAAATTGCTTAAGTTATGTATGAGAAGGGTGAAGGTGTCGTGTATCATCATTCGTTATCTCGATTTTAGTTGATTTTTTTCTTGGTTCTTGAATTTTCTTTGAAAGAGAAACTGTAGACTACTTTAGAAAATTACAATTACTTTGGTACTAATTCCTTTCTCATTTAAACAGTCTTAAACATACAGAGGTAAAAGTCCCTTCCTTTGCATGGAAAATGAAGTTCTCCATGCTGTTTTCTTAATTTTATTATGGCCTCACTTGTTTGTTTTTTGCAGCTTTGAGCAATTCTGCATCAATCTGACAAATGAAAAACTGCAACAACATTTTAATCAGGTTTGACTATTTAGTCTTTTCAGGGTTTTGAATTGCTTGATGTTATGTAATATATATTACTATACAGATTTACTGTTGTCTTGCTGACCTGTTCAACAGATTTCTGACGTGTATTTTTTGTTTGTTTATAGCATGTTTTCAAAATGGAGCAAGAGGAATATACCAAAGAAGGGATCAACTGGAGCTATATTGAATTCATTGATAACAAGGATGTTCTTGATCTTATTGAAAAGGTGCATCTTATTTACTTCTGAAATTTTTGCTGTAATAATAGATGTTCGCATTTTGTTAATTTTCTTCTTCTTTCCCCTCTATTGCTCTTTTAGTGATGGTTTTATAATAACCCATGAAGGTAGTATATGCACAAATTTTGCTAACTTCATCACCTTCTACAACCACCTCTGTTGATGCTTCTCTATTCATGTCTGAATTGCGATGTTTTGTAATATTTCATGAAACACCATCCTAATAAATCTTCTTCTTTCCTGTGGAGAATGCTATCATTTCTATTTTTGTCCACACCTTATTTACACAATTAGAAGCAAGAAAATTTTGATTGGCAAAGCAGAAAGACTGATATTGTTTCACATCTTGAATCTCTCTTACCAAAATTTTGTACTGTTCAGTTTGTAAGACCATCCTTCTTAGGCTGGGTTTGGATTGTGCTTATTGGAGGCTGCTTCTGTTTTTTTCCTTAAGCGGTCCAAGGCTGTTTGGCAATAATTTCTTGTCGAACTTTTGAAAAGTCAGTTCAATTTTTGGACAACTTTTGACAGTTGCCTCCCACATGTTGTCAAAAGCTACTTCTGCTGTGGCTTTTTCAAAAGCAGCAGCAATCCCAAACCAAGACTTACAGTAGTCAACCTGATTGTTCTCATTATGGAGAATTTCATGTAAAGTACCTTACTTACGGCATCTTATGCATTAGATTTATCTGAAAAGTATATAAAGTTAGCTGGTTAGTTTTGTATTAGTTCTTTATAGGGTTCATGAAACCTTTTAGAATATTAGGAAATGGGAATTGATATCAGTCCCTAAACTATCGATTCACAGCCGTCATGTTTTAACATTTTGGGTTTTCCTTCTTTTTTTCTTCTTTCTCCGAAGAAAACTGATTATTAAGAATCCTGAATTCTTTGATTTATTTCTCCTTTCTTTTACCAGTTTGAGTTATTCATGGACTGTAGGAGATCCAAAATTTGGGGTTAATCAAAGTGATGTTTTTGAATTTGTTGTTGTTAATTTGTTATAGCTTTGCTAGTTAGAAGGATGGGTTAAATTCATCATAGAGGAAAAATAATGAAACATTTGAAGATTGGTTGAATTGCTAATTGCCATAGATGCTACTTTCTACTGTAGAATTATGCATTTTCTTTATGCTGAGTTTGTTCAACACACCCAGCTCCTTGTAGTGGACAAGTCTTGCAATATTTCCTTGGGAAATGGAAAGCATCAAGTTTTAGATGTTTCTGTGAACTTTCATGGAACTAAAAACGGTAATATGCAGTCACTTATGGTTCTGGATACCAAACTAGTTCCCCTAGAGGGTTACATGCTCTTTATGCCATTACTGTCTACTCAGTAATATTCCTGTGCATCTTCCATGAATCTAGTGTGCTGATTGTAAATGCATAGATAATGATATATGAAAATACTGCTCTATCAGGTTTTCCCATTTTAATGCTTCATTATTGACTTTCCAGAAACCTGGTGGGATCATTGCTCTTCTGGACGAGGCTTGGTATGTATTAATATTTATCATGAGCACTATTCGCTCTTTCATTCTAGTGAAAACATTGATTAAATCAAATGAACTGTTGTCCTGCTAAAATGTTTGAGATATGTTCCTTTCTCTTTGTAGTGTATTGCCAAGATCAACACATGAAACATTTGCTCAGAAACTATATCAGGCTTTTAAGGACCATGAGCGCTTCAGCAAGCCAAAACTTGCACGATCTGATTTTACCATTTGCCACTATGCTGGTGATGTAAGTCTGCATCCATGCTGACCTATATAATACCGAGGCTCACAGTAAACTTTAGATACTTTCTACTCGGAAGTAGAACTAAGTGCATTGATTTACCATCTTACAGTCTTAATGTGTTGATTTACCATCTTACAGGTCACATATCAAACAGAGTTGTTCATAGACAAGAACAAAGATTATGTTGTTGCTGAGCACCAATCTCTTTTGAACGCATCTAAATGTTGTTTTGTTTCTGGTCTATTCCCCCCTCTTTCTAAGGACTCATCCAAATCCTCAAAGTTTTCATCAATAGGCTCACGATTTAAGGTATATATATATATTTGCTCATCTCTTTGAAATGGCCTCCCCATTTATATGGGGGTAAGGCTGTGTACATCTTGACCTTCCCAAGACCCTGCGTAAGTGGGAGCCTTGTGGCACTGGGACGAAATGTTCATCTGTTCTCATTGTATCCTGTTTTGGTTGACTGAACTGAGAGAATATGTTAATATACAGCAACAATTGCAATCTTTGCTGGAAACTCTAAGTGCAACTGAGCCACACTACATTCGCTGCGTCAAACCCAATAATCTTCTGAGACCGGCAATTTTTGAGAATAGTAATGTTCTTCAGCAGCTTAGATGTGGGGTCAGTTTCGCTTCCCAGCTTTATAGGTTCAGAGAAGAGACATTTTAGCTATTAATTGTTCATTTCAAATATACAGGGAGTGATGGAGGCAATCAGAATAAGCTGTGCTGGATATCCAACAAGGCGCACATTTGGTGAATTTGTAGACCGTTTTGGAATTCTTGCACCTGATTTGCTAAAAGGGGGGTATGTTCTGTTGTGGCATCTGTATGCATTTTACTTATATAATGTTTCAGATAAAGATTGAATAGTGTCTTATCCAGTTCTGATGAAGCTGCTGCTTCAAAGAGGCTGCTGGAGCTAGCCAAACTTGAAGGCTATCAGGTAAATTTGATGAAACCATATGAATCAATTGCTAGTTGCCATTTTATTTGAGCAAGATTAAGTCCAACACTGTATGTTACTTGATAGTGTAATCTGTAACATTTTTTCTTGTAGGTTATGTTTTTGTAGTTTATTTATATGAGAGAGAGAGAACAGGTCAGAAATGAGTGGCAAGGGCTAACATGGCAGCTTACATCTAACCTTATCCCCTAGGTTTGGTTGTATAAATATTCTGAAAACAGTAGCAGAAGCTGATAGCTGACATAATTCATCTCTGAGGCAGATGATGGAAGGAGTCCTTGCAATCATTTAAAATACCTCTGTTATCAGTTTGTAGAAATGCAAGAACTCAGTTCTATGGTGGCAAGCTTTGAAATCAGATCGTTATGTTAGCATTTATCATCAGAATATTATTTTCACAACCAAGCCATCCTTAATTGTTCGTTATTAGTTTCATGTTGTACATGTAGTTGTAGGGGCTGCAAACTGTGTTTAATTTAAGTTGAAGACCAATATCTGATATTTCAGGTAGGCAAAACAAAGGTGTTTCTTCGGGCTGGTCAAATGGCTGAACTAGATGCCCGTAGAAATGCTGTATTGGGAAGATCTGCTAGCATCATTCAAAGAAAAGTTCGTTCATACTTGTCTCGGAAAAGCTTTATTTTACTACAAAAGTCAGCTATACAACTTCAAGCTGTGTGCAAGGGTAAGCCGTAGTGACAATAGCCTTCAGCTATTATTTATTTAAACAATGTCTTGATTTAAATGGATTTAGCAAAAATTTCAATGATATAGTCAACTTTACATGAATTCAGGACAATTTGCAAGGCAACTTTATGATAACATGCGCAGACAAGTTGCTACTCTGAGGATCCAAACATTTTTTCGCATGCATCATGCAAGGAAATCTTATAGGGAACTGTGTTCTTCTTCCCTTATTATTCAATCTGGTTTACGTGGAATGACTGCTCGTAATGAACTTCATTTCAGGCAGCAGACTAGAGCTGCAGTTATTATTCAGGTAACTGGACCAGTCCACGGATTGCCATGGATACTGAGGGAATCTATCATCAATTGCTTACTGCCCATGATCTAGGAAGCACGAGAACTCAGTGCCATATCCTTGTCACATTGTCTCGGACACATACCAGCCACAAGAAAACACGCTCCAAATACACTTGGACATGCCAAAAATGGTCTCTCCTCCATGTTGTCGTGCCTGATATGTGTCATTCGTATTTGAGTCCTTGAAACATAACCGTGATTAAGTAACTAGCAAATTTTACTATCGTCTCTTGTAACTCAAATAATTTCCTGGGCAACTGAGCTTAATACTCTGCTTCTAACTGTAGTTTCTAATCATGTGGCATCATCATAAAGTGAAGAACTGGTGAAAAGCAAGATGGTTCATTTTTGTCCTTGCTTTTGTTTGAATTAATGTTGCGAGCTGTTACTGATCCTGTCCTTGATGTTCTGTAGTCACACTTATCTGCTTACCCATTTGTAAATATTTTTGATGCTTTAAGGACTTTATAATTCACCGAATGAGATTGCATCTTACCTGTCATTCTTGGTCACAAATTCCTCCAGAGTTATTGCCGTCGGTACCTGGCGCATTTGCATTATTCTAGGTTAAAGAAAGCAGCAATCACCACTCAATGTGCGTGGAGAGGGAGACTTGCTAGAAAAGAGCTACGAAAGCTTAAAGTGGTATGCATTCCTTTTTCTTTTTTTTTTTTCATAACTGCATTGAACAAGGGACGTTATTTTTCAGTTTCTTATTTTCTGAATAGTTATCAAATCTTTTTCCACATTGACAATAAACTTATCAGCATGTAACCTAAAACATAAAATAAAATAAACATATCAGCACCTCCAAACTTTACAAGGTAAGCAGGGTTCTCATGAGAACGAAGTTTGTGTTCAGTACATATTAATACAAAACAGTCCTATGAACTATAATTGCCAGACAATAATTGTTTAGTCTTGTAGTACAACAAAGAAAAGTCTTCAATCAATATGCAGGTTTATTGAAGTACTATTTAGCCAAATTGTTGTGTATATGCACTATATGAGTACCAGAAATACACATATGCAGGTTTGTTAAAGTACTATTTAGCGGAAGCGTTATGTATACTGTATGAATACCAGAATACACATATTAGGTTAATAATATTATCTTGTAAATGAGATAAGGTCACATACTATCACAAGTTTGAGAACCTGATTATATAATGCTGATGAATGGTAGCACACAATTGATGCACAATGGTCACCTGTATAACGCTTGAAGTTATCCAATAAGGAAAAGGTCAATTGATACCATCGTCATACTTGACTTGCAAAATCAAGAAGCATATATCTTGTTTCATTCATAGTTCAATATTCATCATCTCCGTGCACTCCAAATTATTATGATTTTTTTCCAATGTGTTCATTAAAATCACTTGTATATGATTGTTTTCCTCCTATCATGTTTTGAACCAAGCTATTTGTATGTTTCCAAAGTTCTAATATTTTCATGTCATCCTACCTAGGGAACACATGCACTAATAACATTAATTACTTTTTCACCCAATACAAAATTTAGATTTACTTTACAATTTTTTTATTTACTAGTATCCTCATCATGCTATTTGTTTCTTTTTTAAACAAACCATCTTTGATCCCACTTTCTCTGAGTATCTCACTTTTTTACTTTGTATCTTGTTAACAAGTTATATATCATCCAATTATAGGATCCACTTAACCTGGTATATTTTGTCCATTTACCTAATCTAATCTATTCCCATCCTCTTGCTCCGTAAGTCATGCCTTCCTATATCGTACAAAGCCTTACTTATTTGAAACGACATACGAGCCATACCGGCGTTATCTTTGGAACTTATTGTAGTATGCTTTTTAGGGACTAATCTAAGCTATAAACTATTAAAGGGATAGGATGTTGAAACAATTTATATTGAAAATTTTGATAGAATAGTGTTATAGCAAACGAAATTAACGAACGACAAACACAAAAGATTTAACATGGTTCGGTCATGGGAGATGATTCTATTGAGTTCAGAAAGAGGAACTACAACTGACGGTTTTCAACTCTCAAACCCTAACCCCAAAATTACACTCAACTTCTCTCAGTTACTGAATAATAGATCTGAATGGTACATAATAGAAGAAAGCAATATCCAAATGGGTCCAGTCCGTGGGGGCTGCGCCCCCTCATCCCCATGAGGCCAGTGATGAGCTTCGAGTTTGGGCTATTGGCCCTAGCCATCCGCTTCCATAACAGATCTCAATTTTTTTTTTTTACAAATATGTAGCCACCAGTTTTTGTCGAAGTGGGTTGAAAACTGAAACGTGTCAAGGGAATTCAAGACATACGCAACAAATCTCCACGTTGTCTTGAATTCCTCAATAAATAGTAGATCCTCTCCACCTTCTCTAAGCCCTAAAGAGAAGCAAGAAACTCAGCAAACTGAGATCAAGTCCAATGAATGCTTGAATTTGGCAACCGACAAATGCTTCGTGAACATATCAGCATGATTGTCTTCAGTAATGATCTTCTGATATTGGATATCTCTACCAACACCAATATCTCGAACAAAGTCGTACTGCACATAATGTCCTTTGTCCTCTAATGAAACATTTGATTCTTAGTCAAGCAAATAACACTCTGGCTATAACAATGGACAATAATTACCCACAAACCATGCTGAACTCGTTGAACAAACCTTTAAGGCAAATAATCTCTTCCACAGCCTCAGTTACTGCCCATATTCTGCCTCTGTTGTAGACAACGCAACTGTAGACTGTACATCATCCAAGGGTAAACACATAGTAAGTGATCGCTGCCTACCGAGATCACCCGCATAATCAGAATGAACAAACCCAACCAAATTGTCATTTTTCCTTCCAAACTTTAAGCAAAGACCAGATGCACCTCTCAAGTACCTGAATATCCACTTGACTGCTTACATGTGAGCCTTACTAGGATAAGACAAGTATCTGCTCACAACATTCCCAACATGTGATATACCAGGGCGATTACATACTATCAAGCTACTACTACAAACTGCACTGACATAGGGATACGTAACATGTAATCTGCCTCGTCGCCTGTATCAGGTGATAAAGTAGCTGAGAGCCTGAAGTGTATGGCAAGAGAAGAATAGACTTGCTTGGTATTTTGCATGCCAAAGCGATGTAGGACCTTCTCAACAAAATGCTTCTGATATAAGTGTAGCTCACTAGTCTAAATTTCCATCCCAAGAATCCTCTTGGCTGCCTCTAAATCTTTCATCTCAAGCTCAACCACTCCTGCAGGTCGTCGATTTTCGATTTATCTTTTGTTGCAATCAATATATCATCAACATAGGGCAACAAGTAGATATTTGAACCATCTGGAAGCTTTCTTAATTAAACACATCATATCCGGATCTAGAAAAATTCAAATTTAACATAAAAGCATAAAACCTCCCGTACCACTGCCGAGGAGACTTCGAGGAGATTGCTTCAAACCACACAAAGATTTCTTCAACAAGCATACATGCTTTTTCTTTCCCTCCAATGGAAACCCTCAGTCTGGTGCATATAAATATGCTCTTCAAGCTCGCCATGTAAGCAGACAATTTTCACATCTAACTGCTACTCTGTTATTGACTGGAGCAGGATTCACTCCAGGTTTCTCTTCAACTGCAGCCATTTGTACTACCATCTGTATTGTGTTGGCATCCACTAAAAGAGTTCTAAACATATTCCATTGTGCACATCTTTACTATGTTGTCAATAGTACTAGAAAATCTAAGTTTAAGTTTGTAACGACAGATTGGTCTATGATACACACACACTCACTCACCTGATTGCATATCATGGATAATGCATTCTATAAATTATTCATTTGCCATTTTCCTCTGTTAATAATGGACAAGCATACACTTAATATTCTAATCTTTCTAACCCTTCCTTTTATTTGTTTATCAGTCTTCTGCAGTAGCTATATCCAATCATATATTAGTCATGAGTTAAAATTTCATTATTGAAGAACAAACTGCTGAGTAGTTCAAATGCTTGGTGTAGTGACTTGTTCCAGATTTATATGATTATAAAAATGCTACTAGTGCTCCCACCGAAGTTAGACATTTCCAGAAGTTCATTTGCCAGATTTATGTGGTTATAAAAATTTCATTATTGAACTAGAAGTTCTTTCTCTTTCCATTTTTCCCGTGTAGCACATACATTTCCACTTGATTGTAACTGTAGCTTCTGAAGCCTGTGATAAATCGATTTTTCAATGATTGAGCTATCCTTCATCCATGTTTTAGGTTTTGTTGGTTAAGATGCCCTCTTTTGTTTGATAATCTTATTGCTCTTATGACAGTAATGGTTTATAATTTAAGCTCAATTCATTTGATCAAATAGTTCACCCAATTCAAGTTAAATCTCAGTTAACTTCTATATTGTTCATTCCTCTGTTTTTTCACTAGGCGGCTAAAGAAACTGGTGCACTCCAAGCTGCTAAAAGTCAGTTGGAAAAAAAAGTTGAGGAGCTTACATGGAGTCTACAGTTGGAGAAACAGATGAGGGTATACAGTTCTTTATTTCCCTGAATTTGATTGAAATGGAGTCATATCTGATTGTCATTAGCCCTTGTTTTGTAATTGGTTATGAGGCAAACCTCATTGATATGGTCCAACTGAGTTTATTATGTGCTATGTTTTGTTAATAATTTATCATGTGCAATGTCTTTTAGTTTCATTCTCTGAGCTAAGACACAGGTATAGGTGTCAATATCAACAACATGAGAACTGGATATCTGATTCTTCTCACCCTGAAAAAAATAGACATGTCTAGGTAATAATTATTACTAGACAGTCCCTTCAAATTATGTTGGCTATATTTATGGGAAAATAAAGGATATAATTGAAGGGTTCAACTTCTTAGGCAACCAAAGAATGATTGGTACTAGTAGTATAGATATTAAAAATAATTAATCTGAATCTGTGTTGTTTTTCCCTGTTACTACTATATTTACTCCATATATATATATATATATATATATATATATATATATATATGGGTAAACGGGATATGAGCCATAGGCTCATATTCCTATATGAGCCATGCACATGTGGACCAATAGGAATGGACTCCTACATCCCATGTGCACCCATGTGCACTAGTACATTCCATTTCTATTGGTCCACATGTGCATTGGCTCATGTAGAAATATGAGCCTATGGCTCATATCCCTTTTTTCCTATATATATATATATATATATATCAAATATCAAATATCAAATCACACTGGCAGTGCCATTTACAGCCTCATAGCAGTTTATGTTTCCCTCATTCCTAAGCTGACCCTTATGCTGCATCAAGCCACAAATGCAGTATCTTCAGCACCATGGATTAAACCTCCCTCGATCTCCTATTTCACCGTCATCTTTGTCAAAGCCAGTCATCTGATCACCAACCATATTCCTACCGTTACCTGCACTCCTATCTAATCTTCTGGGTTGAACCTTGGGTGTATGTTAGATCATCACAGAGTGTGTGCATGCGTGTGTGTTATGCATGTCCACTACAAAGAAACTGGGAGAATCATGCAAGTCTCAGCCAGTTCCAGTGTCCAGAAGTGATCAACATTGATACCTCCTACAGAGGAATCCAGGTTAGTAGCCATGAAGGTTGCTGGTGGTGTTCGTTGAAAAGGAGGATAGAAACTCTCCCTGTTTTGCATCTGTAAAATTCCCTAGCTTAGTAGCTTTTTCTGTTACAAAGTCTCGGTGGCATGCTATGAAATTATTTTTGGTGATTGTTTTTCTCTACTATGAAAAGCAACATATACTAGTATTCAAAATAACGTAGTGATATGAAATAAGTGTTCTCTTTGTTTAGAGGCTTTTATAGTCTTCTTTGAAACTGTATAAATGCTATTTCTTGTTGAAAGTACACTCATTACAAGTTTATAACCCATATGGTAGGTCTTTGAGTCTATGTTGTACTGGGGGCTAGGCGAGGCGAGGCGATAGGCCGGCCGCCTCGCCTAGGCGCCCGACCAGAATTTTCATGCAAAGCATGTAGCAGCAGGAGCACATGTAGCAGCAGGCAGCAGTAGCACATGCAGCAGCAGGCAGCAGTAGCACATGTAGCAGCAGGCAGTAGTAGCAACAGCATGTAGCAGCATTTTCATCCGCCTAGGCGCGCTTGGGGAATCCCCGGGTCGCCTCTAGGCGCCCGCCTAGGCGTCCGTCGACTGACACAGACATTTTTTTCTCAGGTCGAGGCGAGCTCCCCCTGACCTGGACGCCTAGGCGCGCCTAGGCGTTGCCCATGACAACATAGCTTTGAGTAGAATTTAAGTATTTAATTTAACTTGCTTAAAATTGAGTGGTTCTCATTGTATTCAACTATCCATTTGACCACACTGAGTACTTTGCTCATCATGTAGTTATCTGTCTACCTTCTTTGTAGGCTGATTTAGAGGCGGCTAAAACACAAGAAAATGCAAAGTGGCAATCTGCACTTCAGGAGATGCAATTACAATTTAAGGAAACTAAGGATATGTTAATAAAGGAGACAGAGGCTGTTAAAAAGGCTGCTGAAGAAGTTCCTATTACTCGAGAAGTCCCAGTTATTGATACAGCATTGATGGATAAGCTTACTGCCGAAAATGATAAGCTAAAGGTGAGCCTGAATTTCTTGATATTGTGCAGATTATTAGACATAAAAAGCCATACTTTTGTGATTTTACTCATCCATGTGAATTTTGGGATATGGGCTGGGGTTCATCATGTTTGCTTGTTGTGTGGTGCATCGGGAATTTCTCATTTCATGTCTTTGCAACTCTCATTATGATTTTGTAGACTTTGGTGAATTCTCTTGAAAAGAAAATAGATGAAACTGAGCAAAGGTATGAAGAGACAAGCAGAGTTAGTGAGGAAAGGCTGAAGAAGGCTTTGGAGGCTGAATCTACGATAATTGACCTGAATAATGCAATGCTAAGGTTCTTTCTCTCATCTGAGTTTCCACCTGCATGAATTGTGCTTCCCAATGTGACTGAAGTTGGTTGCTATACTGAATTTGTTATGTTCATGTTATCAAGTTGTTTCTTTTGTACTGCCTGATATGTGATTTTGGTATTTTTCTAATCACAGGCTTCAAGAAAAACTATCCAACATGGAATCTGAAGATCAAATTCTTCGGCAGAAGGCCTTGTTGCATTCACCTGTGAAACACATGTCTGGACGTTTATCAAATCTGCCCACTCCAGCAAAACATGTACTAACTTAGTAATCTTTCATTTGTCTTGGTTCATCTATCTATGCTTTCTTACGTGTTTTCATTTGTTTGCAGAATATGGAGAATGGTCATTATTTTCGTGAACATAAGGTCTTACATTTAGACCCATACTTTATATTGATTTCTGTTATAGTAGTCAATTCTCTCTCTCGAATGAATCAACACATACATGTGTATGTATGAGGCACACAGGCATAACATACACTGTTATATTATTCCTCTACATAATAACTTTTGTTTTGCAGGAATCTCATAGCGCACCACCAGCTATTAAGACTTGCGCAAAATCTGATTCTCAATTGCGAAGATGTCATATTGAGAGCCAACAAGTATGTGCTAGTTACTGACACGGTGCAATTAGGCATATTTAATTATTAGCGATGTTTTTGGATGATAAATTGTTTTCACTCTGATAGTTGATGTTATGTGCACAGGAGAGTGTTGATGCCCTTATGAAATGTGTTGTTCAAAATATTGGGTTTAGTCATGAAAAGCCAGTGGCTGCAGTTACAATATACAAGTGTCTTCTTCATTGGAAGTGTTTTGAAGCAGAGAAAACTAGCGTGTTTGATCGTCTAGTTCAGATAATTGGTTCTGAAATTGAGGTTAGGTTAAACTTACAGGAGACACCAATTTTGTGATATTAATTTTGTGTCTTGCTCCATTGAATCACCATTGCTAAGCAATTCTCTACATTTCTTCTTGTTTGTGATGCAGAAAGAGGAGAGCAGCGACCATCTTGCTTACTGGTTGTCAAATGTATCTACTTTGTTATTCCTGCTACAGAGAAGTCTGACAGCTGGGGCCAATGCACGTAAGCCCCCTACTCCGACATCACTGTTTGGAAGGATGGCTCAAGTATGTTATATCCATCTTACCCATCTTGCTGTTGGAGTTCATTTTTCTCTACAAGAAAACATGTTTACAGAATCTCAGTTTGTTCTTGCAAATTGGATATTGAATGTAATAACCTCCCCATAAGCACCATATGATTTCCATTCGTTTTCTTCTAGGGGTTTCTCTCTTCATCTGCATACTTCAATGCTGATGGTCTGGATGTTGTACGCCAAGTTGAAGCCAAGTACCCCGCCTTGCTATTTAAGCAGCAACTCCAAGCTTATGTCGAGAAGATTTATGGAATTATCCGTGATAATATGAAAAAGGATCTAACTTACCTGCTTTCTATATGCATCCAGGTGTGAAGGTTTCCATTTTAATCTTGTTTATTGTTGTCTGATATTCCCTTTCCATGTTGCCTATTCTACTCTTTGAACTATAAGATTCACCTGCAGTAGTATCATCCTTTATCTCCTGTTGTATGCAGTATAGTTGAATTTGATCATATTTTCAAGTGCATCAGGAGTTGAGTTCGTGGCTGTTCTCTTTAATGGATTTTGATACCAATCACAATTTGAATTTGGAATGTAGAGTACTTGATATAGATTCCTACACTTACATTCTTGTGCGCACTTATCCTTTTAAATGTTGCTAATTGCATGAGTGTGTGATATTTGCTCATTTATTGTTTGGTCCTGATCTCAAGGCACCAAGAACCACAAAGGCAAATGCGCTTAGAGGTTCCGGCAGTTCATTTGGAAATCAAAGTCAAAGTTGTCCCTGGAAGAACGTCATACAGAGACTCGATAACCTTCTGAAAGCATTGCTAGAAAATTGTGTAAGCTTAATGTGGTGAAATTAAAAGTTGCACATTATTGAACAGTGAGAGGGTTTCTAATTGAGTTGGGTTGACTTTCAGGTGCCCAATATTCTTATTCGGAGGATCATTACTCAAGTTTTCTCTTATATCAATGCACAACTATTCAACGGGTTCGTGATTGTTTATGTTTTTCTTTTCCATAAATTAATTGGAGAGAGAAGGCTTAAAAGGTGATTCTTTTTCTTCTTTTGTTGATACTTTTTGTTGTTTCTGTAGTCTTCTTTTGCGACGTGAATGTTGCTCCTTTAGCAATGGAGAATATATGAAATCTGGTATAGAGGACTTGGAGCTGTGGTGTGGACAAGCAAAACTGGAGGTCAATTCTATTTATTACTGAACGTGTATATTTGCTTACTGTGGGTGATATCGGAATATTTATTTTTACCTGACCATTGCTTAAATTACAGTATTGCGGGTCTTCATGGGATGAACTTAAACACATTAGACAGGCTGTGGGTTTCTTGGTATGTAAGACACTCCCATTTAATGTACCATCAGATGCAATTTTATATAAGATATAATGTGCTGCAATTCAATTCAACTTTGATTTCATAGGACATGATTTTCTGGAGACATATCTTGAACAATTTGTTCTGTTTGTTTGAGATTATCTGAGATCTAAATAGTTATTCGCACTGTTGATTTTGAAATTGGTCTTCCAACTGGTGGTCTTTGTGCAAGCTGCTATGAAACTGCCATTCCTTTTATCCACCACTTTTTCGTGTAATAGACATATCTTGAAGGATTTGTTTATATAAGCTATACAATTATACTCCTGAATGGGGTCAGTGACTGGTTGATGAACTTAATTTGTTTAGTATCATAGTCATAAGTTCTACACTGTGATGGCATTCATCTATATATTTCCTGATTGCTGTTTCCCGCACGTACACCCGACCGATCTAGATTATCATTTACCTAAATTGCAGACTAAAATATGGCATAAAATCCTTAGTATAGTTAATAACCTGTCTCAGATAAGTCTACCAATCGGATGTATTTAGTTTCATGAGAATTGCGATGTAGAATTCATCTATCAGTTTATCATCACTTATCCATTTTGCTTCCTGGCTGTATATTCCTATGTGCCTATGTGGTGCGGAAGCTAGTAGATCGGTAACCAAAGTACCGATAAATAGAGAATAAACAAAACTGGGTGACAGGTAAAGGCGATCTATAGATTTCTACTATCCAACAGAGAAGAGATTATAAATATGGAGGCAATCCCAAACTTTGGATACGGTTAACAAATTCACCAACTCTTTAACCCAAAGAATTACAAGAACGTTCACCGGATTCTCCGACAACTCCAAAGTTGTTTCCGCCGCGACCTTGAAGGTGATGCTTCTCCACTTGAAGTTAGCTATGCCAGCCCCCAAGAACTTTTTCTTTGGACCAATTTCTTGTAATTGGTTTATATTGTGTATGTATATATTTCTTTAGGCCAGATGCCTTTATCTAGGAGCTTGCGGAACACGTATTCCTACAGAATATAGGAATAGAATCATTATATATTAATGAATCTCTTCCTACACGTGGGTTGCCATATATGTATGGAGTAAGCAACATCCACTAGGATAGAAATAGGGATTGAAAAAAGTTTGTAGCTCCTTTTCATATATGGTTGTCCTTATTAGGATTGCTATAAGAGTCAGTGAAGTTTGGAGATGGAGAGGAGAAGGAAAAAAAAGTAGGAGAAGAGAGAATATGAGAAAGGAGATTGCAAAGGCCTTGAACCCTAAGTTGCATCTCATGTCTATTTATATTGATATGCAATACACCCACAATTACTATTATACCCTCATATGATAAATAACAAAATAAAATAACTCTAACACCCTCCCTCAAGCAGGAGCATATAGATCAGACATGTCCAACTTGCTACATAAATCAGAAAATGGACCACGAGCAAGTGGTTTGGTGAGGATATAACCTAATTGATCCTCTGACCGAACATAAGGAGTGACAATCTGTTTCTTTAGCAACAAGTCATGAACAAAGTGACAATCCACCTCGATATGCTTCGTGTGCTCATGAAACACCGGATTACTTGCGATAAACATTGCCGACTGATTATCACAATACATCTCCATAGGAATAGGAATCATAATTTCCATTTCATGAAGAAGAGACTGCACCCACATCATCTCAGAAGCTGTATCAGCCATCGCACGGTACTCGGCCTCTCCACTAGAATGAGCCAAAACATTCTGCTTCTTACTACGCCATGTGACAAGATTGCCATCCACAAACATACAATAGCCAGAAGTAGACCTTCTATCACTGCGACTGCCTGCCCAATCAGCATCACTGAACCCAGTCACCGTAAGCAACTGGGAATGTTTGTACAACAAACCCTTTCCAGGTGCACCCTTCAAGTATCGAAGAATGCGAGAGATAGCCTCCTAATGTGGTTGCCGAGGGACATGCATAAACTGACTAACTGCAACTACGTATGTGATGTCTGGTCGAGTAACAGTAAGATATATAAGTTTGCCAACCAAACATCTATAATATTCAACATCCTCAAATAACTCTCCCCTGTCAGCATCAAGCTTGTCATGATAATCCATAGGAGTCTCAACTGGCCGACACTCCAACATCCCAGTCTCGGAGAGCAAGTCTAGAACATACTTGCGTTGTGATAGATACACACCCTTCTTAGATCGAGCAACCTCGATTCCAAGAAAATATCGAAGAAAACCCAAATCCTTAGTATGAAACTGACGACTAAGGTAGGCCTTCAAGTCCACAATCCCAGTATGATCACTTCCAGATATAATGATATCATCAACATAAACAATCAACACGATAATACCTGCTGAGGAAGAATGGTAAAATACTGAATGGTCTGATGTGGTGCGTCGAAAGCCATACTGAATAAGAACTGAGCTGAACTTATCAAACCAAGCACGAGGTAACTGTTTCAGTCCATAATAGTGTAGTCAAAGGCGCGCCTCAGGCGCGCCTAAGGCGCGCCTTGCTCCTAGGCGCAGGGGCAGCACCTGAGGGCACTCCAGGCGAGGCGCAATTCTTAAGGCGCACCTAAGGCGCGCCTAGGTGCGCCTTTTTCGAGCGCCTTGGAATAGCTAAGGCGCGCCTTGAAAATCTTGTGAAAAAATAACATGTTTAGACTATTTTTTTTAATTGTTATACTGTTTTTAGACTGTTTTTTGAACTGATGTACTTTTTTTTATTGTTTTCTCTCTCACTCACTCAATTCAAAGTGATTGCAACCTAGACATGGGAGAATTTGAAGCACACATGTTTATCAATGTAGAAATCCGATATATATATATATATATATATATATATATATATATTTATATATATATGTATGTATATAATTTTTGCGCCTCGTGTCGCTCGGGCGCGCGCCTTAAGTGCGCCTTGCGCCTCGGGCGATTTGGACCCTTTGCGCCTTGAGTGCGCCTTGCGCCTTTGACTACCTTGGTCCATATAATACTTTCTTCAATCGACATACGCGTTTTTCATTTCCTGCTACAACATATCCCGGTGGTTGATTCATATAAACCTCCTCCTGTAAGTCACCATGCAAGAAAGCATTCTTTATGTCCAGCTGATATATAGGCCATTGGTGATTAACCGTCACAGAAATAAGAATTCGAACTGAATTCAGCCAAGCCACTGGAGAGAAAGTCTCCATATAATCCATACCATATGTCTGAGTATACCCTTTGGCAACCAACCGTGCCTTGAGGTACTCAACAGAACCATCGGGATGATACTTAACAGTGTACACCCATCTACAACCCACTGTCTGCTTTCCAACAGGAAGTGATGTAAGTTTCCAAGTCTGATTTTGATGTAAAGCATACATCTCCTCGTCCATTGCACTCTTTCAACCAGAAGATGACATAGCTTGCTTGAATGGAAATAAAAGACTGAAACAACAAATGTATGAAAAGATGATGAAGCACGGTGTAATAAAACATAGTTAAAAATGTGATGCTTATTCTTTGTGATACAAAGGCGTTTTCTTTTTTTTGAGAGTAATAGGAAGATCATCTGGATCTGTGGTGATGGGAGCAGAAACCTCATGCACGAAAGCTGATTGGTTGAAGCTGAATTCTGCAGAACCACTGGATCTCTGATAAACCTGTAAATGGAGAATGGAGACAAATTGATTCATGAATGACCGAAAGTGGTATGGAAGATATCAAATGTGTTGTAAAAGGAATACAACGGTCTCCTTAGGAAAGAAAGGGGTAGACTCAAAGAATGTAACATCCGCACTGACATAATATTTGCGTGACTGTGGACTGTAACAACGATAACCTTTTTGAGTACGGGGATAACCAAGAAAAATACTTCAGAGATCTAGGATCCAACTTATCTCGATTAGGTTCCAAGTTTTGAATAAAAACGACACACCCAAACACTCGAGGAGATAAGGAAAAATATGCGACATCTGTATGTAATATAGTAAATGGAACTTTGTTATTTAATACAGATATGGCATGCGATTAATTAGATAACATGCAGTAATAACGGCATCTGCCCAATACTGTTTAGGGACATGCCTATTGAACATGAGAGTTCGAGCCACATCTAAAATGTGTCGATGTTTGCGTTCAGCTATACCATTTTGTTGAGAGGTGTGGACACAATTGGTTTGATGAATTATACCACGATCAACACATAAACTGTTCACAGAAGATTGAGTATACTCCAAAGCATTATTAGAACACAGAATTTTGATACGTTTATCAAACTGAACATAGACTTCATTATAAAAAGCAGATAACACATTTGGAAACTCAGATCTTTCTTTCATTAGATAACACCAAGTCATTCTGGAATAATCATCAATAAAAATAATAAAATACTGAAATCCTTTCGGACTTTTGACTCTAGACGGACCCCAAATATCAGAATGAACAAAATTAAAAGACTCTAATTGACGACTCTCACTACGAAGAAGGAAGGAACTGCGGTGATGCTTGCCTAACTGACAAGCCTCACATTCAAGACTAGAAACATGACTCAAACTAGGAACAACTTGACGCAACTTAGCCAAAGACGGATGTCCCAAACGATAATGCCACTGCAACGGAGAAGTAGAAACAGAAGTGAAGGCCTTTCCAGGTAGATCCAAATAGTATAGTTCATCTTTTTTATTTCCCGAACCAATCATCTTCTTCGTCCCGAGGTCCTGTAAAATACACGAATTGGAAGAAAATGTCACAGAACATTGAAGAGATTTGGTTAACTGGCTCACAGATAACAAATTAAATAAAAAATTAGGCACATATAATGAATCAAATAATGATAGTGATTGAGTAGGATGAATAACACATTTCCCAAACACAGGACGATTAGACCCATCAGCCAAGATAATATTATGTTGCATGGAACTACAATTATGAAAGAGAGATGTTATACCAGACATGTGAGAGCTTGCTCCTGAGTCGATGACCTAAGAGGTGGATGGTGACTGGGTTGCCACAAAAGCAGGATTACCTATAGTGCCATGGTTGCAGTAGGTTGGGAGATGGTACCAGCAAGCGCGTTCAACTTCTGGAGGATCTGTTCAAATGGAGACGAGGTATCGGACGTTGAAGTCTGATTGAAACCCGAAGTATCATCTCTGGGAGAAGAAGTGGTGACCTAGGACTACATATTTTCATCATGCACTTGATGTGCATATTCTGGTTTGCTCCACTTGTCCCAACAATAGTCTTCCACATGACCGAGCATTCCACAGTAGTTACACTTCTGTGGTTGACCACGACCACCACCACCACCAACGCGGCCACCACCACGACCATTGTCTCTACCACCACGGCTTTCTTCTCGACCAAAACTATGACCACCATCTCTACCGCCACGTCCACTACCACTTCCACCACCACGACCAACAACACTAGAAACTAGGGCAGAAGACAGAACTCTGTCCCAGAAAGGAACGATTGAGACTGGAGAAAGTATCTGCCACCGTAGGTAACTGTTCTCCAGCAAGGTTTTGAGTTTTATAAGGTTTGAGCGCAGGATCCAAGCCGGCTAGCATAAGTGAAACATGAAACTCTTCCTTCTGTCTCTGAACTTCCTTCAAATCAGTAGTAACATGATGATATTTAAGCAGTTCCTCCCACAAAGCCTTCTTTGAAGCCAGATATTCAAACATAGGCTTCCCATTTTGCTTTATATTAAACAATAACTCGTACAACTCATATATACGGACAACGTTTTGCTTCTGCGAATATGATTCTTCTAGAGATGCCTAAATATGTTTGCTTGATTCACACCACTGAACATTAGCAGCGATATGTGGTTTCATACTATACAACAACAATGACATAACGTATGCATCTGCACTCATCCAATCTTCATACTCAGCGAAAGTTTCAGGTGGGGGTTCTTCCATCAAAAACTTCAACTTCTTCGCCCTTAACACCACTTTAATAGACTTGGACCAGGCAAGGTAGTTCGCATTATTGAGTTTCACCGCTGTAATCGACTTTCTCAATTCATCATTATGAATAATAGTAAAAGGAGAACCACCTCTGCTACCACCACCACTATTAACCTCGCTAGAAGATTCGGTCCCCACCATACTTGCATATGCAACAGAAAGAAGGTCTTTGAAACCCTAGATCTCACAACGAACCTCAACCGACGACGAACAACCAACGGAGATCTGTAGAAACCCTATATCTCATAAACGAACCATGAATGACCAGGAACAACGAACGACCAACGACGGACGGCGAATCATGAAAAGTAGACGAAAAACAGCCGAAAAAATATATGCTTTGATACCAAGTGAAGTTTGGAGATGGAGAGGAGAAGGAAAAAAAAGTAGGAGAAGAGAGAATATGAGAAAGGAGATTACAAGGGCCATGAACCCTAGGTTACATCTCATGTCTATTTATATTGATATGCAATACACCCACAATTACTATTATACCCTCATATGATAAATAACAAAATAAAATGACTCTAATAGAATCTATGGTTGTCGTGAAGGCAACCTTTTTAAAATAGGATAGGGACTTTCCAAATTTAAGTCAGATTTTAACCATCTTTACCTTGACTGAATATTCATCTCTTTCTAAGCTCCAAGATCTTCGAGTGTTCTTTCCATTGCGCCACACCATCATCGATCTCAAATGTTGACCAAGTCCAAGCACAAATTGTACTTGTCTGCTAGAACGGGCTTTTTCGTCATGTTTGCTTAATTTCTCTTGGTTATCTATCTTGTTGAGAACAACTTCACCATCATCATGAATCTCCCTAATAAAGTGATAACCTACATGGATGTGCTTCGTCCTCGCATGATAAAGCTAATGCTTAGCTAAGTGGATTGCACTTTGACTATCATAATGTACAAAGTAACCTCCTGCTTAGCTCCTAAATCTCCAAGCAAACCCTTCAGCCGTAGAGCTTCCTTAACCGCTTTGGTATGTTCCGTGAACTGTCTCAGTAGTCGATAATGCAATAATAGATTATATCGATGACCTCCAACTGATAGAACCTCCAGCCAATGTAAACACACAACCTGTGGTCGATCTTCATTTTATCCAAACCGTGAACTGTCTCAGTAGTCGATAATGCAATAATAGATTATATCGATGACCTCCAACTGATAGAACCTCCAGCCAATGTAAACACACAACCTGTGGTCGATCTTCATTTTATCCAAATCTCCGGAAAATCAGAATCAACATAACCTGTAATAGAGGTCTATGTGTCTCTATCTCCTTCAAATGTCAAATCAAGAGTTGGAGTTTCCTTCAAGTATCTAAGGAACTACTTTACTGCATGTCGGTTCTCCTTTTCTGGATTTCCCATGTACTTGCTGACTACACCGAGTGCATGTAAGAGATACGGTCGAGTGCAAAAATAGCATATATAAAGTTGTAGATGAAGTAAGAAAATAGAGTCCCTCCTAATGAGGCAACTGGTGCCGGTCCCCACATGTCTATATAGATGTAATCCAAAGTACCCTTGGTACGGTGGATAGTTGTACAAAATTTCATCTGCTTCCCTACCACACAATCTTCACAAAAGTAGCTTCCTTTTGTGTAGCTCGATCAATCCTCTCCCGCTTATGCCCCCTATCTCTTATATACTACAAGCATCTGTTGACGAAGACTTTGTTGCACCATCAATAACCATGCTCCCATGGAGCACATACAAGTTTCCTTCTTACCTTTCATCGACAATGGGGAATTGACCCATACGTTCTAATAGGGAACTGACCCAAACGTTCTAATAGCTCCTTGATCAAATTTTGGGCCTTGAACGATATATCGCCGATATGCCGCCAACATTACAGCTGATATGCTTGATGCGACAATTTTTGGACTCAAAAGCTGCTAGAAAATTTTGGCACTTTTTGTCGTACTATCGGTACAAAGCACTTATGTCGACTCGAGGCGACTAACCTATTTTGAGCCATATTTTGGACGAATTTTTGATATATTTAAAGTATTTTTTTTCTAGTTTGTTTAGGAGTCTTTCTTAGGGTTTAAGTTATGTTTTCTTATAAATAGAACATTGTAAAATAGTAGAGACAAGTTCAGTATTATAATTTTGATTAATATTGAGAGTTTTCTATTGTGATTTTTGTGTTGGAGAATTGAGATTTTAGTCCTCGTTATCTTGGGTCATTTTGCTCTTTAGTTGTTGGTATATTAGAATATTCTTGGTATATTTGTTAGTATATTAGAATATTCTTGGTATATTTGTTGGGATATTAGAATATTCTACAGGGAGTTTTAATGGGGTATTAATGTAAGATGAAGGGTTGTAAGGCTATAAATAGCCAATAGATTATCAATAAAAAATATAACAATTACTCCAAAATATTCTACATGGTATCAGAGCCCAAACCCTAGCCATCCTCTCAAACCCTAGCCGCCACCACTGCCACCACTGCTACACTGCCCGCCACCACCGCTGTCGCTCCGCTCGCCTGCCACCACCGTCGCCGCTCGTCCGCCACCACCACCGTGAAGCCGCGACTCCCGCGGAGCCTTCTGCTGCGGTTCCTGGCGTCTCCCGCGGGTCGTTCCAGACGTTGACATCGAAGGCCTATATCTGATGGGGAAGAGACATGATCGGGTCTAGGAGAGGATGAAGAGGGCGAACGTGAATCATGGGACGGGTGTGAGGTGATCGGAGAAGAGGAGGATCGATGGAGGAGATCGTCAAGAAGTTGGACTCTGTGGAGGTCGCAACGTTGATGCAGCTGATGAAACTGTCGGCTGGTGAGAGCGTGACACGAACATTGACGAAGTTGGAGCTTCCATCAATCGATCTGAAGCTTGATGGAACGACCACCAACCTGAGTTGGTCACGACGGGTGAGGAGAACCCTCGCAGGGAAGAACCTGAAGGGTTTCTTGTCAGGAGAGAAGACAGAGCCGGATGAGGGCTCGACAGGACGCGACGAGTGGAAGTCCACTCATATGGTGGTATACATTTGACTCCTCAATTCTTTAGTCCAGTCGATCGCCGCCACAGTGGATGACCTTCAGATGGTGAAAGACGTGCGGGAGAAGTTGAGGAGAACCTACGATGGTGTGGGGAATAACTTGAGGGTTTTCCAGATCAAGGGGGAGATCGACGACACCGTACAGGGAGAGAAGACGGTACATGAGTATGCCACGGAGTTGTAGCGTCTGTGGTTGGATTATGATCACTTCTCAGATCGGACAAGCTGCAAGGACCCGAAGTGTTAGGAGAGACATATATGTATGCATGAGAGGACGATGAAGTTTCTTAAGAGGCTGGCCGCAGTGTTTGCTCAGAGGACAACACTACTTCTAGCCCAACCGAAGTCCTACACTTGAGGAGGCTATCTCGGCCATGATCTAGGAGGAGACTCGTACCAAGCTACAGGCAGGGACAGGTGGTCCTACTGAAGTGAAGACAACACTGACAGTTGCCAATTCAGGCTGTATAAGACCTAAGGGAGCCCCCGACAGTGTTACAACTGCGGGGAGGTGGGCCATCTGAGGTATGCTTGCACCAAACCACCCAAGGAGTGAGATTCAGGTGGCGGACGTGGACAGTTTGGAGGACGTGACCGTAGTCGTGGGGGTCGACGGGGTGGTCGAGGAGGTTATCGGACGAACCTGCTAGTAGCAGAAGGCGAGGAGAGAGCTAATTATGCCTATACTGAGGAGGATTATGCATTACTAGGCATGCTGGAAGTACTCAGGAGAAAGCAGAGAGCGTCAAGCGATGGAGACATGAGGAGTGGGACTGAGGAGGCGTCCACCCCAGTCTTCGTCAAAGGCAACGCTGCAATGTATGCTCATCCATCGGAAGGTACTGATGACTCACTCGCCTTTGCATCTATGTCTTCCCTTAGATCGTTAGACTGGATTGTCGATTCTGGTGCGTCTCGACACGTGATAGGGAATGCTAGTGAGTTCTCTTCCTACACTCACCTAGCATCTGTAGACAACATTCAAATAGCCAATAATACTTTCCAGCTAGTGGTCGGTAAGGGTACTGTCGATTGTACAGGTTCAGTAAGATTATCCAATATTTTACATGCTCCTTCTTTTCCGGTCAGTCTTTTGTCCATTAGTTCTATAATCCTCCAACTAAAATGCATTCTCTTTTGATATTCCTAAGGTGATCTTTCAGGAGAAGGAGACGGGACGAAGACTTGGGACTGGCACTTAGCATGATGGACTATGGTACCTGGATCGGGAATGACTGGATTCGACATTGGTGTCTGTGGCAGAAAGGGCAGGAATGAGAGGATCAAAGATAAGTGTCAAGGATACACTGATACTCCATCACAGGCGGTTGGGGCACTCCTCTTTTGGTATTTTGAATAGGTTGTATCCATCTATTTATGAGAAGGAAAATAAGAAAAAACTAGTATGTGATGCATGTGATTTAGGTAAACTTACTAGGAGCTCATATGTTGGTGCGGGCCATATGAGCTCTTCTGTTTTTGATATTATACATTCTGATGTCTGGGGACCGTGCGCCACAACTACTATGAATGGTTACAAGTATTTCGTCTCTTTTATTGATTGTTAATCTCGTGTCACCTGTCTGTATTTGATGAAGAATAGGAGTGAGGTCTTTGCCTGTTTCCGGGACTTCCATAAACATGTCCAGACTCAGTACAAAGCAGTGGTGAAGGTGCTAAGGTCTGACAATGGAACAGAGTATACCAACAAAACACTTGAGGAATACCTGTCTGTCCAAGGGATACAACATCAGACCACCTGTGCATACACACCAGCACAGAATGGAGTGGCAAAAAGGAAGAAAAGACACCTTCTGGAGGTGGCAAGGAGCATGATGATCGCCAAGAATGTCCTACAAAGTCTGTGGGGGCATGCAATGTTGACAGCTGCTCGATTGATCAACATGATGCCTTCGAAGGTACTGGGATGGAAGTCTCCATGTGAGATATTGCAAGAAAATAATAGTGGGATACTCCCACTAAAGGTGTTTGGCTGCGTATGTTTTGTGAAGGACCACAGACCGTCTGTTGGAAAACTTGACCCCAGAGCAGTCATGTGTGTATTCGTGCTATTCGGCGACTCAGAAGGGGTACGTGTGCTGGAGCCCAGTAGAGAAGAAGAAGTTTGTGAGCATGGATGTTCACTTCAGGAAGTTTGAGCCATACTACTGTTAGGAGGGAACCTCATCAATGGGCAACTCACCTGATACTGAGAGTATGAGGCGAGAGAGGGAGATTGGTGAGAGTGTGGTGACCGATTTAGGAGTATGTCATGGAGGGACGTTTGAGGAGGAGCAAGAGAGAAGAGGAACATGGGGAGGTGATGAGAGGTGATAGGCCCACGGCTCATGGGAAGTTACTTACCTACAACAAGAAAGGGAAGCAAACTGTAGGACCAGTACCTATAGTGCTAGTGCCAAGTCCCTTGCCTGCGTCTGTCTCAATTCCTGATATACCTACACCACCACCGCCACCACCACCAGATTCTCCTTCAGGTGCTATCATTCTTCCTACTCCACCCACACCATTATCAGTACGGAGGACCACTCGCAGCAATGCGAAAAATTCTCTTGATAGATATGGTTGGAACCTTGCTCAGTTTGTTTCATATAATAACATCTCTTCTTCTCATGGAGCATTCATTGCATCTTTGGATAGTATTATTATACTTAACAATTGGCAGGTTGTCAAGAACGATCCAAAGTGGAAAGCGGCGATACACGAGGTGTTAGGCGCTCTTGAGAAGAACCACACTTGGGAACCGGTAAAACTGCCAGAGGGGAAGAGGGCAGTCGGATGCAAGTAGGTCTTTACTGTGAAGCAGAACCCAGATGGAAAAGTAGAGCGCTACAAGGCTCGACTGGTGGCAAAATGATACAGTTAGACGTACGACATTGACTATGATGAGACCTTTGCAACAGTGGAGAAGATGAGCACCGTCAGGACCCTGATTTCTTTGGCAGCGAATGGTGGATGGAAGCTATACCAACTGGATGTGAAGAATGCGTTTCTTCATGGGGATCTAGTGGAGGAAGTGTACATGGAGATACTACCAGGATTCTGCACCAATAAGACAATGGGCAAGGTCTGCAGGTTAAAGAAGTCCATCTATGGACTGAAGCAGTCTCTTCGAGCGTGGTTTGACAGATTCAGGAGGACGATGATAGGGATGAGATATCAGCAGATCAATGCTGATTATACTGTGTTCTTCCGTTGGAGTGGACGCCACATTACCATGCTTGCGGTGTATGTGGACGATATGATTATTACAGGAGATGACGAGCAGGAGATTGTCCGACTCAAGGAGAAGGTTGGCAAAGAGTTCGAGGTGAAGGACCTTGGACCTCTTCGGTACTTCCTTGGGATTGAGATTGCTCGAGAAGCATAGGAGATTGTTCTTTCTCAAAGGAAGTATGCGCTGGACCTTCTCATAGAGACATGGATGTTGGGATGCAGACCTACAGCGACGCCGATTAACCAGGGGTTCAAGCTGTGTGCTGAGGCTGGAGAACCAGTTGACCGAGACAGATACCAGAGACTGGTGGGCAAGTTGATCTATTTGAGCCACACACGTCCTGATATTTACTTTGCAGTGAGTGTGGTGAGCCGCTACATGCATGACCCAAGGAAGGGTCATATGGATGCAGTGTATCAGATTCTGAGATACTTGAAGGGTGTCCCCGGAAAGGGGTTGATATTCAGGAAGAATGATCACTTGAGCATCGAGGGCTATTGTGACTCTGACTGGGTAGCTGTACTGATGACATGAGGTCTACCTCGGGCTATTGCAAATTTGTAGGAGACAATCTGGTCTCTTGGAGGAGTAAGAAGCAGTCGGTGGTGGCCAGATCGACAGTTGAAGCGGAGTACAGAGCTATGACCTTGGGAGTTGCAGAGCTGCTATGGCTGAAGAGTATGCTAGTGGAGCTGAAGCTGGATCAAGGAGCCAAGATGAAGCTGTGTGACAACCAGTCAGCCATCAGTATCGTCAACAATCCAGTGCAGTATGACAGGACCAAACACATCGAGATCGATAGGTTCTTCATCAAGGAGAAGTTGGACTGTGGACTACTGGATCTAGATCATGTTCCAACCAAGGAGCAGGTAGCAGACAGTATGACCAAGGGACTTAGTTCTGCAGATATGATTAGAGGATGTGACAAGATGGACTTAGTGAATATCTTTCGCCCATCTTGAGGAGGAGTGTTAGTATGTTAGAATATTCTTCGTATATTTGTTGGTATATTAGAATATTTTTGATATATTTGTTGGGATATTAGAATATTCTACAAGGGATTTTAATGAGGTATTAATGTTAGATGAAGGGTTGTATAGTATAAATAGCCAATAGATTATCAATAAAAAATATAACAATTACTACAAAATATTCTACATTAGCGATAGACGTTTTCATATTATGTCAGGTGTATCAGAGTCTCGACATATTGAGAGGTATGACAGGATCTAATGACGACAACAACCAATAACTCCTTGCCGAAGAGCAGGGGGCTAAAGGTCTCTTTGCTACGGTCTGTCGCATAGAGGTCTCTCTGCAGGATCTGATCCTACGCCTCCAGCGAGTCGAGCAGACAATAGGCAACCAAGAACCATAAGGCAACCAATACGTGATCTAGAAACCACGTCATGGGTGAGCAACGCCTACGACTAGCAAGAGGAAAGACAAGTATTGGCACGATAGTAATGTCCATGGAAGGCTCAAGTAGATTCGTCTAGCTCGAATGATGAGCTCGATGATTTTGCTAGATGGGGCCATATTGACGATCATGGCAGTAGCAGGTTGCCTGACCGACGTTATTATGGCGGTCGCAACACCCCGTTCAACGGGACTGAGGACCCAGTGGTAGCTCTAGATTGGCTAGCAGAACTAGAAGATCACTTCGCTCTGCTAGAGGTCCCCGAAGAGAAGCGCGTCTCCTGCGCGCAACTACAGCTCCGCCTCAACGCACACGATTGGTGGGACGTGCATCGATGATCTCTCCAATTTGATCACGGAGAGGAGGCGATCTCGTGGACGACCTTTCGTGCCGCGTTCGAAGAGGAGTTTATACCCCCTCCAGTACAACGTCAAATGGAGAATGATTTCGTGTAACTGAGGCAGGGCAGTTTGACTGTGAAGCAGTACTCCGCCGAATTCAACCGACTCTCCAAATTCGCTAGGTCCTATTTACCTGATGCAGCGAGTCGAGCCAGAAGGTTTGAAGGTGGACTACGCCCTGCCATCCATTCGCACGTGGTCAATAATCAGTACGGGACAATGCGTGAAGTCATGAATCACGCCCTATCTCTGGAACCGCAGTATCCTCACGTTTCCACCGGCGCTGTGCATACCTACAATCACAAACGCCAAGGCAACGATAGAGAAAACAACGCTGCAAAGCGACAAAACAACGGTGGTCGGAACAAGACAAATGCTGGAGTGCGTTGTGAGCACTGCCACAGGCCGGGGCACACCATCGTTAATTGTTACTTGAAAAATGGGTCTTGTTACAACTGTGGCGGCAACGGGCACTTGATTCGAAACTGTCCGCTCCCGGATCGCCGCCAGCAACAAAATAATCCCTAACGGTTGGTTCTATTCCTAAGTTTCGGGACGAAACTTCCAATTAGTTGGGTAGGATGTAGCGTCCCGTTCCTCCTATTCGAGGAGCGCGGCTAAGAAACACAAGACGGTATCGTTCGATCGGGATAGATTGAATTAAGAACTCGTCCTCGTTATGGATTTGTTTCTTCGGAATCGATTCCCATATTCAGTGGACTGCGCCCCAAGGATCGGCTTAGCGGCAGAGTCAGGAGGGACCTCTCCGCTGCTATCTTTTATTGCCTCGGTTTTCGATGTCGCTTGTTGCTTTCGTGCTTTGAGTTGGTTTTGGGCCTTGCTTGTTTTCTTTGAACGGTTTCGATGGTTTTCATTGTTTTCGTTCATTGACTTGCACTTCTATTCCGAGATTGGAAAGAGAGGAAGAAGTATTAATCGAGCTGTTCGTGTGCAGGTGAACGAGCAGTAGGCGGCTTGCGAGCGGAGTCGTGAAGCGCCTCTTTCTTTCTCCCTTCCTAAATCTAAGTGAGTGGCTACCAACCCGATTAGCTAGCCTTGCTTCCAAGCCTTACTCCTTTGCCCCGATCAAACGATACCAAGTAATAATAAAAGAGATCAAGATAAAAGGGAATAGACTTGAAATATTGCTTGTCAACTAAACTTATGAACGGTTATCATCCTGTATGCTAGTTCGTTTATAACTGTTCTTTGAATCATGCTAAGTATGGAAATATATGCTTGTTATGAAACAAACTGTCAGTAAGACTATGCAAAACATTTGTGCTATGAAGCCTGCTCCTATTCGTTCGAAATTCGTTTATAAATTCGTGTGAAATAATTCGAACTAAATGTGCTCGATCACGGACAACTTGTACACAAGGTATTTTGGCTTCCGCGGACGGCCGCCAGGGCACTGGGGCCGATCCGATCCGGACGGAAGAGTTCGTATAGTCGTTTGTCATGGACGGGATGCTATGTAGCGGGGCTCGCCACCTGCGTTGCATAACATTCTTGTCCCGAGACTATAAACCGTCCCTTTGTGGCATCAAGCCAGTGATCCCTGTGTATATTTAAACCTGTTGCATACTAACTTGTGTCTTCGTTTCAGGGAAGGCATGGTAAGTATTGTGCAGGTAATTCAGACGGTCAGGTAAAAATCCACCGAACGGTGGCACGTTCATTTCAGAAATTTCTATATGCTGCTTACTTGTAAATGAACTAAGGCAAGATAGAAACCCACAAAATATGCATGCTTCACTAAACAACGTGTTGATTGGTATAGTCAGGCCAGCTCGCCTTCACCAGCATGTTTCGATATGCTGACCCTCGTTGAAACATGTTCTCCTCACCAAGGCGAACCGAGCGAGGAGCCGAAGTCGTCTACCCGATCCAGTCCAGCTGTTGGCGCATCTTCACCGCGCCTCGAAGCCTTTTGAAGTCCGAAGCTGCAACTCTTCATACACAAATGCAGCTCCGTGGCAAAGCCGTCCTCCAGCCTGGAGGTCCTTATCGTTTTGAGTTTATAAAGGGATGTAATGTACATGACTGCTATCTCATTTTGAGTCATCTCTTTTGTAAGCCGTTCGGCATATTAGTTGACTCGTTCAAGAGTTTGTAATAGATGTTCATTATCAATAAAGAGAACTTTTCTATGTTTCAAATCTGTGTTTCAATTTATCTGCGTACTCTGAATATGTGCTTGCTATGCAAATCATTAAAGCCTTGTGCGGGCGCAACTCCAGGCCCGCACGGCGGTCACGATTCGGGGGACGCCTCAAGTGATTCTACGGAATTGGATCGTGACATAGTGGCGGATGCATAATCTAAACATGAAAGGCAAGTATTGGCACGAGAGTAATCTTCCTAACCTTGTTCGACAAAAGAGCAAAATCTAATCCGGATGCCTTCATATAGGAACTAGCCGAACAAATAGTCTTCCTATACTATAGGAATTGGGTTAATTATATATCAATGAATCTTTTCCTTAAATCGATCTTCTGCTACACTTGTCACATCATGGGTCTTTTCTTGGGTCTTTTTTTCTTTCCTTGAGTTTTCAATAATCCTTCTTTGAGTTTCCAACAATCATTCTTTATGTGTCCTGACTTCTTGCAACAATTGCAAGTCGGTACATACTTTCCTTTTTGATTTGGATTTTGATATACTTTTATTGCTTTCTTTTCTCGGTTGTCCTTTAGCATGCTACCAGTCCTTCCGCATATGAATCTGACTATTGTTCATATTCCTAACCTTGTTCGACAAAAGAGAAAAAGTAACTTCTACCAAATCAATCTAATTCGGATGCCTTCATAGGAGCTAGCTGAACAAATAGTCTTCCTTCACTATAGGAATTGGGTTCATTATAATATTATATATCATTGGAATTGGGTTCATTATATATCAATGAATTTTTTCCTGATGGTGGGTTTCCATATAAGAAGTGGACTAAGAAACATCAATTAGGAATAGGGATTGAAGAAAAGTTTGTTGCTCTTCTCCATATATGCTGATCTTATTAGGATTGCTACAAAAGTCGGTGGTTGTCGAAAGGATTCCTATTTAAAATAGGATGGGAGTTTCCAAATGAAAATGCTTGCTTATCAAACATCCATCTTCTGCTTTTATGTGGTGTTTTTGGGCGCTTCAAAATCTTTATGAGTGTAGGGAATGTTGAGACTGAGTGGTATAACAGGCAGAGAACAATTTGTTGGAGTGGGTGGGGTTCCTAACCTATGTGGAGAATATCCTGGAGTGCGACGAGCACCATCCGTGTGTCGGAAAAGCTTGGAAAGTGCATCGAGCGTCGTGTATTGGAACATTTATGGTAAGCAAATATTATATTGGATTTCCATCTTTGATTTTAATTATATATTTATGATTGGATCTTTCATATATTAACTTTTCATATAATTGGATTTCCAATTTATGGTAAGCTAATTTATGATTTGATTTTCATTAAATATATGATTGGATGTAATTGGATTTCCATAGATATTTTTGGCTTTCATATATAGATTTCTATATAGAAACCCAAATTCATGCAAGGGTTTATATAAAGGCTCATGCAATATACAAAAACATGAGAAAAAAATAACAGAGAAAAAAAGGTGGCAAGAGTGCCATTGCAACTTTGGAGAGGAGAAAAATAATTGGAGGCCGTTTCGGAGAAGGAGATCAATTTGGGATATTTCTCATTGCCTTTTTTCTTCGTGGTTGTAATCTATTTTCTGTTAGAGTTGTGGTGATCCATGTTGGATTGGTAAGGAGCTTGTAGAGGGTGTATTCTTTTTATTCCATTAGTGGAGGTTCTTCAGGGTTGGACTCCGATCGTCCTTTAGTTTTTTCTATCTGGATTTTCCACGTAAAAATTTGTGTCTGCGATTTGTGTTTGGTGTTTTTTGGTTTGTGCGTTTTGCTCGGTTCTCTCGCGGTACACTCTAGTTTGGGAAACGGTTTCGCGTTTCGTTCCCAACAATGTGGTATCAGAGCCAGGTTCTGAAATTTTAGAAGGGTGTCAGGAGTTGACAGGCAAACCAGGGAGGGGAGATGGACGCGAAGCCGGTGCGCATGGTAAACCTGAATGGTACCAACTATCACTACTGGAGGAGCAAGATGAAGGATCTGCTATTTGTCAAGAAGCTGCATCTGCCGGTATTTGCTTCCGAGAGGTCCAGTGACAAATCCGAAGAGGACTGGAAGTTCGAGCATATACATATGTGTGGGTACATCAGGCAGTTCGTTGACGAGAATGTATACAACCACGTTGCCAGTATTGAGCACGCGAGGACACTGTGGGATAAGCTGAAAACTTTGTATGCAAAGAAGACCGGGATAAATAAATTGTTCCTGATCCGGATGATGATGGGCCTGTGGTACAAAGATGGGGCGTCTATTACGGATTATTTGAGTGAGTTTCATGACGTGGTTGACCAGCTATCCTCGATGAGAGTCAAGTTCGACGACGAGGTTTATGGACTATCGCTGCTGTGTACATTGTCATACTCGTGGGAGACCGTACGAGTGTCTATGATCGCTTCTGCTCCGGAATGCGTGGTCAATCTGGAGTTTGCCAAGAGTGGGGTATTAAATGAAGAGATGCAGAGACGTTCTCATGGCACTTCATCCATATCTCACTCAGAGGCTTGTTTCAGAGAGCCGCGGAAGGGATAAAAGCAGGGGTCCAGGCTGTGGCAGAGACAAAAGTAGAAGGTCCAATGGTCGGTACGAGGACTCAGAGTGTTACCATTGTGGCAAGAAGGGCCACATCAAGCGGAACTGTTTCGCTTGGAAGAGAGAAGAAGGGCGACAAGGGGAAGCAGGGCGAGAACACTACATCGACGGCCTCGGCACATAGAGGCGATTTGATCATTGTAGGTGATGAGGTAGTTATGAACCTCGCCTGCGATGACAACTCTTGGCTAGTGGACTTAGGTACTTCAGCGCTCGTATCTTACAACAAGACACTATTTGCTACTTACACAACAGGCGACTGTAGAGTGTTGAAGATGGGCAATGGAGATGTGTCGAAGGCAGTTGTCATTGGAGATGTGCATTTGAGGACAAAGACGGGTGCAGTTTTTGTTTTAAAAGATGTTCGACATGTCCCTGATATCCGTTTCAACCTAGTGTCAGTTGGAAGGTTGGATGGTGAGGGTTTCTTCAATCTCTTCGGGAATAGTCAGTGGAAGCTTTCCAGAGGTTCGATGGTGATTGCCAGAGGAAGCAAGAGGTCCGGACTCTACTATATGGAAGGGAGCTCACAGGGGGCACATGAGGTGAACGCAGCTACTGATGCATCTACCGAGTTGTGGCACAAACGGCTCAGCCACATCAACGAGAAGGGGATGAGCTACTTGGTGAACAAGAAGGTGATTCCAGGACTCAAGTCTACAAAGCTGGAGAGGTGCACACACTGTTTGGCGGAGAAGCAAAATATGGTGTCTTTTCAAAGTCACCCAAGTTCAAGGAAGCCGGCATTGCTCGAGTTGATTCACTCGGATGTCTGCGGTCTTATGAAGGTAAAATCTATTGGTGGTGCTTCTTACTTTGTAACTTTTATTGATGATTGTTCTAGGAAGGTATGGGTCTATGACTTAAAGACCAAGGGTCAGGTGCTGCCCATTTCAAGGAGTTTCAGGCTTCCGTTGAAATGGAGATATTCAAGAAGCTGCTATATATCGATCCCTTTGATGCATACTGCAGAGAGCAAGGGATACGATACCAGAAGACTCCGCCAAAGACACCTCAACTCAATGGTGCGGATGAACATGACGCTGATGGAGGGTACGGTGTTTGCTGTCAGAAGCAAACTTGCCGGGTAGCTATTTGGGTGAGGCACTTCACACATCTGCTTATATTATTAATTTATCTCTTAGTGCTCCTTTGCAGGGTGATGTGCCTGACAAAGTGTGGTACGACAAAGAGCCGTCATTCAATCACCTGCGAGTGTTTAGTTGCTAGGCCTTCGTGCATGTACCGAAGGAGGAGAGATCCAAACTTGAGCCAAAGACGAGGCAGTGCGTCTTTGTCGGTTACGGTTGGGATGGGTTTGGCTATAGACTCTACGACCCAGTGGGAAGAAAGCTCTACAGAAGCAGGGACATGGTATTCGTCGAAGATCAGACCATGACGAACACTCAGGATTCCGAGATACCTTCTGAGGCTGAGGAATTGCCTGAGTTAGAGTCATTTCGCTTCGAGCAGTTTCCAGAGGACATTGCAGAGGATCCAGTTATGGGGGAGCCAGTACATGAAGTTGCTCCCTACCTTGATCATCAGCTTGTTGATGGTGGTCAGGGTGATCTTCAGGAGGATGAGCATGCTGAGGAGGTAGTTCCTGAGGAGGAGGCTGTTGGTATATAGCCAGCACCAGTGGTTCCATTGAGGAGGAGCGATAGAGAGCGTCGACTATCTACGAGATACTCACCTGGTGAGTATGTGCTACTGACTGACGGTGGAGAACCCGAAAGTTTCACAGAGGCTATGGAAGATGAACAAAGACATGAGTGGATAGAGGCCATGCAGGAGGAGATGAATTCCTTGGAGGCCAACTCTACTTATGATCTGGTGCGGTTGCCAAAGGGCAATAAGGCTTTGAAGAATCGATGGGTGTTCAGAGTGAAGCAGACAAATGATGCTACTCACCTTCGATACAAAGTGAGGCTAGTGGTTAAAGGCTACGGTTAGCAAAAATGCATAGATTATGATGAGATCTTTTCGCCAGTCGTCAAGCAGTCGTCTATACGGGTGGTGTTAGCATTGGCAGCCAGTTTCGAATTGGAGGTCGAGCAAATGGACGTGAAGACGACATTCCTCCACGGTGATCTTGAGGAGGAGTTGTACATGGAGCAGCCAGAGGGATTCTGTGAGAAGGACAAGTCATATTTGATCTGCCGGTTGAGGAAGAGCTTGTATGGTCTGAAACAGGCTCCGAGGCAGTGGTACAGGAAGTTCGAGTCGTTTATGGGAGAGCTTGGCTATGCACTGACGATGTCGGATCATTGTGTTTTTGTGAGGTACTTCGCCGAGGATAATTTTATCATTTTGTTGCTTTATGTTGATGACATGTTGTTGGTGGGTCAAAATGCCACCATGATAGCAGAGTTGAAGCGCCAACTGGGCGCGGCCTTCTTTATGAAGGATTTGGGCGCAGAGAAGACTATTCTTGAGATGGAGATCAGTCGAGAGAGAGTCCAAGCTACTACACTTGTCCCAAAAGAAGTACATTCATCGGGTACTTCAGCGTTTCGGGATGGATGGGTCAAAGAAAGTGAGTAACCCCTTTGCGGCTCACTTTAAGTTCACTGAGGATCAGTATCCATCTACCGAGGACGAGAAGGAAGATATGAAGCGAGTTTCATATGCCTCAGCCGTAGGGACTCTTATGTATGTTATGGTATGTACGAGGCCAGACATTGCTCAAGCAGTCGGCACAGTTAGCATGTACACTTCCAATCCTGGAAGGGTACATTGGAGTGGGGTCAAGAGGATTCTACGATATCTTTAGGGTATTGCCGATTGGAGACTTTCATTTGGTGGTGACGAGCCGAAGCTGGTTGGATATACCGACGCTGATATGGTTGGAGATATAGAGATGAGGCGATCAACTTTGGGCTATGTGATGATGTTTGCTGGTGGAGCAGTATCGTGGCAGTCACGTTTACAGAAGTGTATTGCCTTGTCGACGACAGAGGCAGAATACATTGCGGCGACGGAGGCTTGAAAGGAGTTGCTATGGATGAAGCTGCTGCAGAAAATTGGGCTAAAGCAGGAGCAGTATCCTTTGCTTTACGATAGTCAGAGTGCTATTCACCTTGTGAAGAACCAGACATTTCATAGCCAGTCCAAGTACATTGATACCCAGTATCATTGGATACGGGATGTGGTTGACAAGAAGGAAGCGGCGCTTGAGAAGGTTCATACAGATAACATATGTTCACAAAGGTTCTACCAAGGAAAAAGTTTGAGTACTGCAGGCGGATCGTCGGGATGACGACCCCCTCCACATAGTTGTGAAGGAGGAGATTTGTTGGAGTGGGTGGGGTTCCCAACCTATGTGGAGAATACCTCGGAGTACGACGAGCGCCATCCGTGTGTCGAAAAAGCTCAAAAAGTGCATTGAGTGCCGTGTATTGGAACATTTATGGTAAGCAAATATTATATTAGATTTTCATATTTGACTTTAATTATATATTTATGATCAGATCTTTCATATATTAACTTTCCATATAATTGGATTTCCATTTTATGGTAAGCTAATTTATGATTTGATTTCCATTAAATATATGATTGAATATAATTGGATTTCCATAAATATTTTTGGCTTTCATATATAGATTTTCATATGGAAATCCTAATTCATGCAAGGGTTTATATAAAGACATGAGAAAAAAATAAAAGAGAAAAAAAGGTAGCAAGAGTGTCATGACAACTTTGGAGAGAAGAAAGAAGGATTGGAGGCCGTTTCGGAGTAGGAGATCAATTTATGGTATTTCTCATTGTCTTTTTTTTTCGTGGTTGTAATCTATTTTCTTTTCCAAAGCATTGCGATGATCTGTGTTGGATCGGCGAGGAGCTTGTAGAGGGTGTAATCTCTATATTTCATTAGTGCGGGTTCTTCAGGGTTGTACTCCAATCGTCCTGTAGTTTTTTACATCTGGATTTTCCAGTTAAAATTTTTTTTGTCTGCGATTTGTGTTTGATATTTTTTTGTTTTTGCGTTTTGCACGGTTCTCTCGCAGGTACTCTCTTGTTTGGGGAACGGTTTTCGCGTTTCGTTCCCAACACAATTTTAGATGTGAACTGCCATTATATAAATCATAGTTATCAATTCCAGATTGGACGGGTGATCCAATGGCAAATCAGGTCAGGGTCTACTGTTGGACCTTTTTTCCATCTACCGGTGAAAAGATGGCGGACCTGGCCGGGTTTTGTAAAAAACCATGCGACCCCACAAGTCGTAAAACTTGCTTGAGTTTATGTTAGGTTGGTAAATCATACATTTTGTATAATTGTGTATTCGTATTCATGTTTTTCAAAGACTCTCTCTCTCTCTCTCTCTCTCTCTCTCTCTCTATATATATATATATATATATATATATATATATATATATATATTGGAAGAGGTAATTGTGTTACAGACTACTGATCCGGAGGCCTACAAACTCGGCCCGAAGGCCCCACACATCCCTGTCCGACGGTCCGCACCTGCACCGCACCTAAACCGCACCACTACTCACATTAATTCCTCCACAGAGAATTAAATGTGCTTCCCCCGTTGCTCGAACCTGCAACCTCTTGGGGTATATACCTCATATATATATATATATATATATATATATATATATATATATCATGATGGCGAAATTGAGAAGGATGTTGTTCATATAATAAAAATATGATGGTTGAACTGGAAGGGTATTTGTGGAGTGATTTGTGATCTCGCATTAAGTTTAAAGGAAAATCTTTAGAACAACTATAAGACCAATCATGTTTTATGTATCGGAGTACTGAGCAACTAAATATGTTTAGAAATGAGCCTAGCTGAAGTGGGAATACTAAGATGGATGAGTTGGACATTGAAAGATTGAATAAGAAATGAGCATTTTCGTGGTAACTTGGAGGTGGCACCAATTGATGAATAAGATGAGAAGGAACTGTCAGGTTTTTGGACATCTCCAACGTAGACCAATAGATGCACCGGGTAGGAGTGATAGGATTTTAGTCAAAGGAGCTGCTAGAACCGAGGTAGGCTTACAGGAACTTGGATTGAGTCTACAAAGATACGTTTTTCGTGAATGTTACATCAGACATGGCCCTTAATCAAGCTGAATGGTAGAAGTGGATTCAGATTGCCGACCCCAAAAGTCCCAAAAGTTTGGGATAAAGGCTTTTTTGTTGTAAGTTGTCCGCATATGGTTATGCGTCTTTCTGCAACTGCCTTTAGGTCGAACTCATTAGCTTTAATTGAGGCTCAATTTTAATATAGAAGTCTAGATTACAAATTATTGAAACTTTATCCTTGTGATCACTGCTTGTGAGAGTTATCTGTATATTCAGATATCCCATTTAGCTTCTCTAACCTAATTAAATACTTCCCATTTCACATATTGTTACTAAGACATTAAGTTTGCCTTAATATTCTGAACCGTATTGGCATTGCACCATCTCCTGCCTCTGATGATTGTTAATCGTGTAATGCAGGTAATATTTCAGAAATACAGGATTTCTTATGATGAAATAGTCAATGATCTCTGCCCGGTAGTAACAATTTGCTCTTTCATGCATACACGCTCATACATACACTCAACAAACACATCCTTACCGTTTCTTGCTCATAGACTAAAAGCATTTATTCTCAACGATCAATTTCTATATGCAGGTACTGAGTATCCCTCAACTTAATAGAATATGCACACAGTATTGGGATGACAAATATAACACTCAAAGTGTCTCCTCAGATGTAAGTCCATACAATTAGAAAATGATATTCTTGTATAGATATATTTCCCCTGTACTTGGGCTAGTGTTTAATGTTTCTTCCGAAATCAATATTTTCAATGCTGAGCTTTGTCATGCGCTTATGCCAAGTTTGTTTTATCAGTATTTTATGGGTTTCAATAAAACAACTATATGATGTTGGTGCTTTTTGAATCAGGATCTTTTTCACCTTTCCTACATAGCTTTTCTTTAGTGCAATAATCTCATGTGGCTCCAGGGGTGGATCTACTATGGATCCAGAGGGGGCTCAAAGCCCTGCTGGAGTTTTGGGGAAAAAAACTGCAGTATATGCATTGATTAAAATTGTAGAAAATAAGATGCTACATTTTTGCTACTCAATGGGATAAGATTTCAATAGGGCTGTTGGCCAATATTTATAGAACTATAAAGCATATGAAAAGACATCAATAACCCTATCTAGAAAAACTGAACTCAACTGGCTCTTGTGGTTAGTGAGAAGAGATATAACCTTCCTGGCTAGGCGGACGGTCTCGGAATCAAACTGCGGAAGAGGTGTGGGGCAGTGGGCCCAAATGGCATGCAACACAGCGTGTACAAAGTCCCGTGCGTATCGCCGGGCATCTAAAAAAAAAAAAAAACCTATCTAGAAATGGAAAATACATAAAGCCATAAATGCATAAAATAAAGATAACTATCTATCTTTTAACAAAAATTATGGTAAAAAAGTTGGTCAAATTTAGGATTTGAACCTTGTATCTAGTGTAAATGAGGCAAACTCTCAACCACTAGGCTACTTTTCTTTTAGTGCTAAATTTATAGGCCTACAATATTGAATCAATTTGCATTTTTTTCATATTGAAGAGTCACCCTCTGACTAGAGCTCCTGGATCCGCCCGTGTGGCTCAATCAACTAAACTTCTTGTTCGCTCGTTTATTGCAGGTTCTTTCCAGCATGAGGGTATTAATGACAGAGGATTCCAATGATACGGACAATAGTTCTTTCTTATTGGATGATGACTCCAGGTAAAAGAGAGTTATAGCATGTTTGATATATGCAATTTCCTCGAAAACAAATGAATAATTGTACTGTTACTCCTGTTGCAGCATTCCCTTTTCTTCAGATGACATATTGAATTCTACACTAGAGAAGGACTTCAAGGATGTCCAACCACCGGATGTTCTTCTCGAGAGTCCAGCCTTCCAGTTTTTGCATGAGTGAGGCAATTGGGTGCTCGAGCATTCTTTAGTTTCTTTTCCTTACCATCCCCCGCCTGGAGCACCAGATGTTTGTAATTCCATTCTTCTTCATCCACAATATTCTATAAAGTTGTTGATATTAGAAAGTATAGGGCCAGTCATTAGGATGGTTGGGATGTTGTCATTCTTTGTAGTCAAGCTTTAGAATTACATGAAGTCAGTTATAGGGCTTAATGGGAGAAAAAGGTTTCTGAAGAAGCCCTTCCCTTCTATATTGTAAAGTATGGGATTATGTAAACATGTTAGGAGCAGTTCCATAGTTGAAATGTATATGACCCTTCAGTGTTTCATGTGGACCATCGTTTTGGCAGTTCAAATTAATGAACTTGTTCTTGTGGATACCGTAATATACCTAGGTTGCAGGCCTAATGATTCTTCTATCACCTTTGTTTATTAGTGTTGAGATTCTCCACCGTCATCTGTAAACAATGTGTTTTGACTGCTATGGAAATGTCTAAAGCTATATAGGGATTTGTACATGTTCGGACATGTCAATGAACGTAATTGTAAAAATACAGGTCGTGTATTTACTGTTGGATTTTAATTCAAAGTGCACCCACCACTGTGATCTCCAACTCCGAGTTCTTAAACATGAATGTAGGTTACTTAACATGCTATCAACCGAGTCAAAATGGGTTTCAAACAATTTAGCCACTGAGATCAGATGATCGGTATGGAGTAAGGATACTAAAGAAAACGTTGATGATTACTTCTGAAGACATTTTTGTTAATTTTAGTGATGATAGATCATGTTCATCAGAACTACTAGACTACAATTTTATTTACGTAAGCCAAATCACCTACGTTTAGTTTGGTTAGTTATTTCTCTTGATTTCTACTTTAATATGTGCATTATTTTTAACTTGGTAGTTTTCTTTACATGGGGCTCACCGTTCAGCTCTTTGTGCCAAAAATATGTTCGACATTTTGAAATAATATAAGAATTTACAGACACATACAATAAAAAAAGTTCATGATATTTAGTTGAAAATAGTGATATTTACTTGCAAGTTAGCCCAAAATAAAATAATGATTATGGTTCTCATTTTCTCCCTCCCAGAAATATATCTGTTACTTGTGATGCTATACAAGTTAGGCTCTACAATCTTCAGGAGATCTGTGTAGTGTTAAAATCTCTCTTTTATGTTCGTATTATTGTGCGAGTATTCTTATGCAACAATGAACAAGACAGAGAACCATCAATATATGTTATTACATTTTTCAATTTTTTGGTCAAGATGCTTACAAAGTACAATCACTCTGTTGTATCTATTAATTTTATAAGAATTAAGAACAATCCCCTTTGACCAAATAACATGTATTCAAACGTAGGGACATACATAAGGAAACCTCTAGAAGTGCTCCACTCCATAAAATATTTGTCTCATCTGAGAATATGGCATATGTAACCTTTTCTGGTGTATGCAACTTTCTCCAAAGCCGACTTTTAACCTCTACTTGCTTCAGTTAAGAGAGAATGAATGACCTTTGGTGCATGTTATCAAGTAACATTCTAACAAGCTTCGCCTGCAGCAGCAGCATCTCCACATGCTGATCGAGTCCTCGTAATTTCAAATTCTTGATCTATCGCTCCAGTTCCAAGACCTATAGAAGTTGAACAACAAAAAGCGGAAAGAGTGCAAGTTAGTAGAGGTATCTTTATGTCTTAAACCTTGGCAAGGAGCCAAGTTATACTCTCATCATAGAGATAAAATGCATGGAAAAAAAAAACCCACAAAAGTACCATTTGTACTTTTGTAGTACTTTTGTTTTGAACCTTTGTATCTTCCAACGCTAGAAAGATTCACTCAAAAAAATTTCTTCCAAATTGAAATGGTCAGTTGAGAATAAATGACAAAAAAAGTCTCACACGTTTTGGCCATGTACAACCAAGAATATTATATGCACCAACCAACCTAGGTAGAATATAGTTAAAAGAGCCACTAGTCGAACTCGTGTGACCCTTGTGGTTACCGGAGAGAGACATAAGATTCTGGCTGGATGACGGAAGAACAGTGGATCGAGCCACAGGGGCGTATTATTCCTTCCATCTATAAATGGTAAAAATTTGGGGGGGGGGGGGGGGGGGGGGGGTAGTGAGTCCAAAAATCATGCGATGCAGTGTGCACGAAGTTTCGAATGTTACGTCGGACATTTCAAGAAAAAAAAAAACCACTAGAACTAGTAGTAGTAGTTTTTTTTTTTTTTTTTTGGAAAAAAAAAATTGTATATAGTTTCCAGAAATGGATGATATGACTCAGATACCAACCACTCTTACATCACATCCTCCTACACTGACGCAATCCGAACATAAACCACAATGCGAAATATATTTGCATGGTCGGCCCAGGGGTAAGTCTGACAAGACTTCGGGTTTGTGCAACCCCCTCCATGGGGCAACCCCCAGGTTATTTGGTTTTCTTAGGACCAGTCCCCACTTAAACCTATTATATCTTTTCAATAAGGGCAACTAAAATTAGCCCCGACTAAGACAATCTAACCCTCTGGGCAGGCTCTGCATACTTTTCCCACTAGTAGGCATATAATGGAACGGGAACTAACTCTAACTTCATGAGTTACACTCGGTCTCTTTCGTCGGACTCTCTCCTTAGAAGAGGAGCCACCCCCTCTTGCATAAGCTGTAACCAACGCTCATTTACCTTGGTAAGATGATCGATATCAACTGTAACCTCCTTGTTTATGCGCACATGGTCTGTCGACTCCTCATCCGACACATCTGTGGAGCTTTTCGTTTGGTACAAATTGTTAAAAATAGGCTCGTTCTCGGTCTTTGAAGGGGTCTAATGAATTGGAGATTCCAATTATCCTCGTAGCTTTGAGGCCACCTCCAGAATCCTCGAGGGTGGCTGGATTGTAGGACCAGTCACAGGGAGACAAAGGCCCTCTGATACCTCAAGTGGCCCAACCCCAAGTATTGCCTACGTTATATACTTTTTTATAGACGGGTAAAGACTAGGCCTATCTCCATGGTCGAATAGGGCCGCCCTTGAGCAACAATCTCATCTGTCAGCACCCAGGGGACTTCCATGAGCTCTTTCTCGTAGGGGCTCTCCGGATGGGTTGGGATAGTGGGATACTTCATGCCAAATACATCTACAAGCGAAGCATATTGGAAGAAGCCACTTGTACATCACCATTCGACGTCCTTCCGGGAGGTACAATGGTAATTCCTGAGGCAGAGGTCGAGCAACTATGACTTCCACCAGAATTCGTGTAAAGGCTTGTCTTTTGCAATGAACAATATGGACATCAATCTTGATTGGAATCCCTATTACACTGGCTAGTTTGCGAAGATTCAATTTACTCCATAGGGTTAGTTAGAGGCAACTTCAGAAACAGTACCCAAACAGGTACTGATGCAAGAAAATCACACTCCAAAGAGATATAAGGATCCTATCTTTTGGTCACACCACGAGTCATCCGTCAAGAATCCAGGGGCATCCCTTTAGCAAATCCTGTAAGTCGCCCTCTTCTGCAAAACGGATGAAGAAGAATGAGTCATTTTTGCAAGAAAAAAAACTTTCGCCTTCCCTTATGGACTCCAAATTTGTCACGCCCTAGTCCCAAAATACGTAGGACCAAGAATACGTAACATGCCAGCTACGCATTCGACCAGACTCTAGTCCGATTCGAATACGTATAAGCTGTACTAAAAGGGTCACTATCTATATAATCAAGTGAATATAAATATCTATACCTCAATCCACAATGAACAGAATATACAAGAATGAGCTACATGTGCTAAAGTCGGCCGCTAGTAACCCATAAGCTCGAATAGACTCGAAAATGAATGTGAGTCTATAAAACTAGGCTATATCAGCAGATGAATAAACAATATGAATAATAACCAATATTCCGGAAGAAAAGATGTAAGTACCTGGCACCAAATTCCTGCATGACAAAGCAACACACATCAGCAACTCAAACCGGCTCCACAGCGGTCTATGCTGCAAAACTGGCAAGGGACCAGGTCCTCAGAGGGACGTAACAAGGTACAAGAAATAACATGCCAAAATAAATGCAGTATGTAAAATGTATCAATAGGCAAACTATGTAACCAGCTATGTGATATGCAAGTGAGAGAATTAATCATACTTAGGCTGAAACTACTATAGGCTCTGTGTCGGGGAAACCCATAGCAGCATTTAGTGATTACGACTCCCGTATATATGCCAAAGCAAGTAGTATCACGACTCCAGTATATACCAAAGCAAGTAGTATCACGACTCCAGTATATGTGCTAAAGCACCTCCAGTAGTATAGTATATATATTATCAATAATCAGCCTGTAGTATGGTGTGTCTCTCCCCACCCAATGTAATCACACGTCTCATGTCCACGACGTCTCATGTCCATAACACCCAAGATCATGACCTCTAACTAATGCAGCGAGTCATAATGATAGCTAAGCATATGTAATATCTATGTCACGAATCCTGTAACCTATACCGAATCACCATGAATATCTCAGGAAGATTCTGTCTCATGAATAGTGTCAAGTGTCCTGGGTTATGATGTACTTGATAAGACAAGTACGAGAATGTAAAGGGTCACGAATGTCCATCTCTAGGTGACGTTACACAACTCCGCGTACGGTGTTGGCACCCGACTATTAATCGGACGCTAAGTAGTCACACGGTCCTAGGTCAAGCATGTACAACCATATATATATATATAAGTCAAGGAAATAAGTAACAAGAACTGCAATGTTGGCAAGGTACACTTGCCCCTGGTGTTTGGTTTCCAACTGTGGCTCTGGTATTCGTAAAATCTCCAGGAACATCCCCGGATGCTGAAACAAACATTACCATCAGATTCAGAAATATCAATTAGCTAGAAACGCCTGTCCTTGGGGTCCAATTTGGAGACAAGGGCAAAAATGATAATTTTTGGTCAAAGCGGGGTCCATATGTGGCCCGCTTCGCACCCGAAAAACGTGTCAGGGACAAAGTTCTCCAAATTCGTCAAACTTAGTGTCAAAAGGTCCATAACGATGATAAGAACCCAACGGAACTTCCAGAATTGGATTTCGATGAGCCGATCACAAAATCGCCCGTCAAGTGGAGCCTGTGGGGCCCACGATACGCGATTTTGTCAACGTTCTCAGAATTGAACAAACTTGGGTTACAGGACCAGCGTATTGCTACGAGTCCGATGGCGTAAGTTTCGTTTCGATCCGACATGTGTACACAAAGTTACAACGAGTTCCAGAACTGACGGATACGGGACGGTGTCGGCGGATACGCGTTGATTCCGGTGTGCACGCACATCCAAATCAACTTCTGTGAAATCCTGCACGTCCGTATCAACGGCGCGCTCGTATCGGTGAAGACCGCACGCGACCAAGTCGTCCCGTTTGGACGGGACGTACTCAGTTCCGGGGGTGAAATATGACATTATTTTTCCTGTTTTTGGATCGCGGTTCGCGATCGCCACAGGATGCGATGCACCGAGCGGGTTGCACGGACATCGAGAGGGTTCACGCAGGGTTCGTGATGCAACAGACGAAATTGAAAATGGTGTCAACAAGCAGAGAGAAATGAGTACCTGAACAGGGCTCCAGAAACTGTGAATCGTGTGTCCGAGTCGACACGAAGTGGGCCGTGTCCTGACCGAATTCGGGTGCTAGGGTTCAGGCGGCCAACGACGAGGGCTTTGCCGGAGGGAACTGGGCACGGGGTCGACGAGGTAAGGCTGCGGGCGACTCAGGCGACGCTCGTCGGCGGCGCTGCGGCGAGGCGCTGGAGGGAGGCGGGCTCGGGCGGAGCGTTGGCCTGCTGGTTCTCGAGGAGCGGCGAGGGGGAGTGGTTGCGGGGAAGAAGGAGGAGGAGGAGGGTCGACGGGCGGCGGGGGCAGCTGCGGGAAGGTGGCAGCGGCTAGGGCATTGGCCGGCGACGGTGGTCCTAGGGTTTCAGCGGGGTTTGGGAAGTTGGCCGGAGTCGAGGGGGGAGGAAGGGGTTTATATAGGGCTGAAGGCGGGGGGGGTGGCGCTGGGTCGTGGCGGAGAAGGCGGGGTCCTGGGGATACGTGGCCGGGCGGGAGCGGAGCAGGGGCCGCCGGCGTCGTGGCCGGGCGGAGCGGGCGGGGGGACGCGGGGCGGACGGCAGGAAGCTGCGGGGAGCGGTTCTCGTGGGGGAGAGAGAGGGTAGCGGGTCCGGGTGAGCGGGTCGGGTCGGGTTTGGGTAGGACCCGGCCCGTTAGGGGGGCGGTCCGGTCCGGTTTGGTTGCACCGGGTTCAGGGCCGGTTCAGCCCGATTTGAACCCGGTTCAACCCGGTTTATTTTGATTTTTATTAAAAATAGGTTTTGGGGCTTTTTAAAATATTTTCGGGGTCCAATAAATTCTAGAAAAATTACCCTAAGTCCAATATTTTATTTTACACCCAAAAATATTATTTTCATAATATTTTAATATATTTTAAAAATATTTAATTTTATTTAATGCCGAAAATACCTTGTTTTTAATTAGTAAAAATTCCCAAAAATTCCAGAAAATTATGAAAAAAATCCTGTTTAAAAATCCTGAAAAATCAGGGGGTTTACAATCTACCCCTTAAGAGGATTGCGTCCTCGCAATCAAAGAATAACCGGTCAACAAAGATGACACGGTTGCAAGCATTGTTCGAAACACATCACAAGACACCTAGGGAAAATATTGTTTCCCTAAAAATAAAAGTTATGCACTTTCCAGAGTAAAGAAAATCTAGTTAAAGCAAGAGAACTACAACTTTTAGAAAAACTAGGTTATTATTAACAAGTTTCAAATTACTAGGTTAGGGCTAAGGTCACGAACCAATAGGCACGAGCTAAAACAATACTAGAATCGATAACTACGAATCACTTACGCGCATTAGCTACTCCATGAGTCTGCGCGTTCTCCAAGGTCATTACGAAAGCTTCCCATGCCCTTGTTGTGGTTGCCCTCTTCTGCTGTCGGGCCTGCTGAAAGAGTGTTGCTCGTGCTCTACGTGGCTCTTGGAATATATCAAGATGTCATCAGTATGCAACCACTAACTTGTCCAGGTACAAAAACTCCTTTTATCAAATTCTTGAACACAGATGGTGCGTTGGTTAACGGCATAACTAAGAGCTCCTAGTGTCCATACTTGGTCCTGAAGGCTATTTTCTGTATATCCTCTCTATGTACTCTAATCTGATGATAACCGAATCCAAGATCTATATTTGAGAATACACTCGCATCACTCAACTGGTCAAATAGGTTGTCAATGCATGGCAAGGAAGACCGATTCTTGATGGTTACAGGGTTCAATGTCCTATACACAGACGTACCGTCCTATTCTTCTTCGATAAAATAGTAGGGGTGTAACAGCTGGGTCATTAGATCAAATCTTGATACTAAAAGTCACAAGATATCTAAAGATTTAACCACTATGGCCTGCTATCTACGGTTCTGTTTTTTTAAGGTCACAATGCAATTCTTTGTATTACCATCATGAGTCACATCTGATCCCTAGCATCTAGCTATGTATTCCCTAAAGTATTTAGAGTCAAACCCTCTTTCCTTTCTTCCAATACTTCCAAATTACTTGCTACCTATAAGCAAGGGTGAGGCTCTATTAGTTCTAGGCCTCTGATATTATATTCAATTCTCATGCTAAATCTACACTAACCCTAGTATATAGGAATAACCTATCTACTATCCTACTAAGGGTAACTGTCTTCAAATATATATATCCAGCATAACTTCTTCTGCCTTGACGAGGATCTGCTTCTGGAGGGAACACCGTGCACGATCATTCATCTCTCCGAAACAGGAAGAGATGATAAACAATAATAAGGATGTCGAGGAGATTTGAAAGAGTACAATTACGAGGTCCAAGGGCGATAATCAAGTGCTAAAGAATTTTCAAGTCAATTGTGGATTAAGATGCTAACACTGCTAACCTTGATTACAGGCTCGTTCGGTACCGAAAAGTAACCGAAACAATTTAATCAGGACCTGTATGGGCCACCACAATAAACATGTCATGCCCCAGTCCCAAAATACGTAGGACCAGGAATACGTAACATGCCAGCTACGCATTCGACCAGACTCTGGTCCGATTCAAATACGTATAAGCTATACTAAAAGGGTTACTATCTATATAATCAAGTGAATATAAATATCTATACCTCAATCCACAATGAACATAATATACAAGAATGAGCTACATGTGCTAAAGTCGGCCGCTAGTAACCCATAAGCTCAAATAAACTCGAAAATGAATATGAGTCTATAAAACTAGGCTATATCAGCAGATGAATAAACAATATGAATAATAACCAATATTCCGGAAGAAAAGATGTAAGTACCTGGCACCAAATTCCTGCATGACAAAGCAACACATATCAGCAACTCCAAATCGGCTCCACAGCGGTCTATGCTGCAAAACTGGCAAGGGACCAGGTCCTCAGAGGGACGTAACAAGGTACAAGAAACAACATGCCAAAATAAATGCAGTATGTAAAATGTATCAATAGGCAAACTATGTAACCAGCTATGTGATATGCAAGTGAGAGCATTAATCATACTTAGGCTGAAACTACTATAGGCTCTGTGTCGGGGAAACCCATAGCAGCATTTAGTATTACGACTCCCGTATATATGCCAAAGCAAGCAGTATCACGACTCCAGTATATACCAAAGCAAGTAGTATCACGACTCCAGTATATGTGCCAAAGCACCTCCAGTAGTATAGTATATATATATCAATAATCATCCTGTAGTATGGTGTGTCTCTCCCCACCCAATGTAATCACACGTCTCATGTCCACGACGTCTCATGTCCATAACACGCAAGATCATGACCTCTAACTAATGCAGCGAGACATAATGATAGCTAAGCATATGTAATATCTATGTCACGAATCATGTAACCTATATCGAATCAACATGAATATCTTAGAAAAATTCTGTCTCATGAATAGTGTCAAGTGTCCTGGGTTATGATGTACTTGATAAGACAAGTACGAGAATGTAAAGGGTCACGAATGTCCATCACTAGGTGATGTTACACAACTCCGCGTACGGTGTTGGCACCCGACTATTAATCGGACGCTAAGTAAGTCACACGATCCTAGGTCAAGCATGTACAACCATATATATATATAAGTCAAGAAAATAAGTAACAAGAACTGCAATGTTGGCAAGGTACACTTGTCTGGTGTTTGGTTTCCAACTGTGGCTCTGGTATTCGTAAAATCTCCAGGAACGTCCCCGGATGCCGAAACAAATATTACCATCAGATTCAAAAAATATCAATTAGCTAGAAACGCCTGTCCTTGGGTCCAATTTGAAGACAAGGGCAAAAATGATAATTTTTGGTCAAAGCGGGGTCCACATGTGGCCCGCTTCGCACCAAAAAATGTGTCAGGGACAAAGTTCTCCAAATTTGTCAAACTTAGTGTCAACAGGTCCAGAACGATGATACGAACCCAACGAAACTTCCAGAATTGGATTCCGATGAGCCGATCACAAAATCGCCCGTCAAGTGGAGCCTGTGGGGCCCACGATACGCGATTTTGTCAACGTTCTCAGAATCGAACCAAACTTGGGTCACAGGACCAGCGTATTACTCCGAGTCCGATGGCGTAAGTTTCGTTTCGATCCGACGTGTTTACACAAAGTTACAACGAGTTCCAAAATTGACGAATACGGGACGGTGTCGGCGGATACGCGTTGATTCCGGTGTGCACGCACATCCAAATCAACTTCTGTGAAATACCGCACGTCCGTATCAACGACGCGCTCGTATCGGTGAAGACCGCACGCGACCAAGTCGTCCCATTTGATGTGGCGTACTCAGTACCGGGATAAAATAGGGCGTTATTTTTCCTGTTTTTGGATCGCGGTTCACGATCGCCACAGGACGTGATGCACAGAGCGGATTGCACGGGCATCGAGAGGGTCATGCAGGGTTCGCGATACAACAGACGAAATCGAAAATGGGTCAACGAGCAGAGAGAAATGGGTACCTGAACAAGGCTCCAGAAACTGCGAATCGCGTGTCCGAGTCGACACGAAGTGGGCCGTGTCCTTACCGAATCCGGGTGCTAGGGTTCAGGCGGCCAACGGTGAAGGCTTCGCCGGAGGGAGCTGGGCACGGGGTCGGCGAGTTCGGGCTGCGGGCGGCTCAGGCGACGCTCGTCACGGCGCTGCGACGAGGCGCTGGAGGAGGCCGGCTCGGGCGGAGCGCTGGCCTGCTGGTTCTCGAGGAGCGGCGAGGGGGAGTGGTGCGGGGAAGAAGGAGGAGGAGGAGGAGGAGGTCGACGGGCGGCGGGGCAGCTGCGGGAAGGTGGCAGCGGCTAGGGCGTTGGCCGGCGGCGGTGGTCCTAGGGTTCAGGCGGGGTCTGGGGAAGTTGGCCGGAGTCGAGGGGGAGGAAGGGGTTTATATAGGGCTGAAGGCGGGGGGGGGGGGTGGCGCTGTGTAAAACCCCCTTCCTAGAAAATCGTATATACCTTTCTTTTCATTAATTATTAATTAAATTGTAGTAATTAGGTCCAAATAGGAGAAATAGATTTTTAATAATTTTTATGTTAGGTGTTCGGGCACTTAGAGGACTTATGGGACCATCAGGAATTTTTCGGAATTTATTCCATGTAGGAGACCCCTTAAGCTGTTGCTAGCCTAACGATGTACATTACCCTAAGAGTATAAATTTTCTTATGAGTATATATATATATATATATATATATATATATATATATGTATGTATATACAAATATATATATATGTATATATATTTTATAAAGAAAAGAAAATAAGTATATAATAATAATAATACTAATAATAATAATAACAATAATCATAATATAACAAAAACTACCACTAATACTAGTTTGCTACTACAGCAAAGAACAAAACCATTTAGCAAATGCCAGACCTCCCTAGCAATTGACCCAGGACCTTCCATTGACCCCCTTCAGCGCCCACTTCACCCGACCTTCCTATTCAACCCGCGGATAGTTCCAACCCGCAATCCAATTAACCCCCTCTCTCTCCTAATATATATAGTATATATATATATAATAGCTCTCTAAAACCCTAACCTAGAAACTCCAGACTTTCTCTTCCCATCTAGAGCCGTCACCGCAGCCAGAGAAGCCTCCCCAAGCCATCCAACCATCCCGTCGACGCCGACATCGCGAACTGCAGTCTCCCACTCGAGGCACCTTCGCTCCGGCGTGATTTCCCGTCGACTCGCTCGACCAAACGCTGTTCCGTTTTCATAGGTATGATCATCCGAATTCGGTAATTCTTTTGATACCTGTAGATTACATGACCTAGTTTATTTTCTGTATAATAACTTTGTGCTATTAGTTGCTGTGGACAAAATTGTATTCGTCACAAAACTGCGCGCACCCACTTTTTCCGGTTTTCTAAAAGTTGGAGATCGGAGCGCGCCCCGCCAAACGGTACTGCCCCGCCGTGTGCCAAGTGTACCGAATAGTGCACGCAGCATAATTGGACACGTGAAAATTCGTGTGGACTGATTTGGACGCGTGTGCGCGCCGGAATCAGGCCGTATCCGCGAACACATTCCGTGTCGCCACTTTTGTGGAACTCGCGCGTATTTTGTGCATGCTTGTCAGATTGCGACGAAACTTGGGCCACTGGACTCGTGGTAACACGCTGGTCCTCTGACCCAATTTTCACGCATTTTTGAGACGGTTGACCAGATCGCCAATTGGCGGGCCCCATAGTTGACTTTTTGGACCAAATTATGTTCGGCTCATCGGAATCCAAATTTGGACATACCGTTGGGATCGTATTGACATTTAGAATTATTTAACCCATAGTCTGTCCCATTTAGAGACTGTTACCCTCGACACGCTTTTTGGTGCAAAGTGGGCCACACGTGGAACCCTCTTTGGCCGGAAATGACCTTTTTGCCCTTGTGTCCAAATTGGACGTAAGGACAGGCGTTCCTAGCAGTTTGATATCTTCTGAGACTGTTGGTGATATTTATTACAGCTTTCGGAGTAGTACCTACCGGATCCACCGATTCCAGGACGACAGTTGATATTCAAACATCAGGCAAGTGTACCTTGCCATCTCTGCAGTATTGTTACCTATTTTTTTTACTTCATATATTTACTGTGCATGCTTAACCTAGGACCGTTTGACATACTTAGCGTCCGATTATCAGTCGGGTGCCAACATCGTACGCGGTGTTGGGTAATGTCATCTAGATATGGACATACGTGACACTTTATCTTCTCGTACTTGTCTTACCAAGTACACTTTGACCCAGGACACTGGACACTGATCATGAGACAGGATCTTCCCGAGATGTTCGAGGTGATTCTGTATAGGACTTGGCATAGATTCTATATTCTAGATACATTATGACTTGTGCATTAGTTATGACCCCGCTGACATGGACGTGAGACGTTATGTTCATGATTTGCGTGGTTACATTGGGTGGGGAGAGACACACAGACTACAGGCTGATTATATATATACACCCCTACTATTGTGAGGCCAAGACTCTGAAGCCCGAGCTTGGCCCATTACTCATTATTACTGCTGCTACCGGCTCCTCGACACAGAGCTGGTAGTATGCTTCAGCCTGAGTTCTAGTGCTGCTCTCATCTTGCATATCACTTAGCTGGTTATTCTAGTATTCCCTTATTGTTCCATCTATTGCTGGATAGTTTCACAGGCTACAGGTTGATTATGTTAAGCCGGCTACTCAGTATCCCGCTGAGCTAGACCACCTCTTGACACCACTACTACCGGCTCCCCTACACAGGGCTTGTAGTTGTTTCAACCTGAGTACTATTGATATATCTTGCATTTATACAGATGTTATATACTTACCCTGCTTATCTTATTATTTGCTGCACTGTTTATATTATGGCATGTATTATTTTCTGTACCTTGCTATGTCCCCTGAGGACCTGGATATGGATTTTGTCCCCAGATTTTGCAGACCAGGTTTACCCCGAGGTTTACGGGACCGCAGCAGGAGGAGCCGATCCAGGAGCCGTACCACCATCTGAGGACGAGGTCTTAGCTGAAGACTTCTCTTGAGCATCCATGTTCATGCTCAGTTTTATTTATTATTTCAGTCTTTTATTTTCTGGTCTGTGGAACCATTGTACTAGATATTTTTCGGGTTGTTCCCGAAGTACTTTGTGAGACTTGCTGATGATTTACATTCCTTATTTATTCTGTGGATCATATTTTTATCTTGTGTGGATGAGATTAGTTGTGCCATGATTGTCGTAGATTTATTTTACAGCTTAAGTATGCCCTGATGGATCCAATAAATTGGGTTTGTCCATCGGTGCGTACTGCTGGCCATTGCCACGTATCTAGTCCCACGGTATTTTGGGACTGGGGCGTGAGACGCTGGGTCATGGCGGAGAAGGCGGGGTCTGGGGCTACGTGGCCGGGCGGAGCAGAGCGGGGCCGCCGGCGTCGTGGCCGGGCGGAGCGGCGGGGGACGCGGGCGGACGGCCGGAAGCTGCGGGGAGCGGTTCTCGTGGGGGAGAGAGAGGGTAGCGGGTCCGGGTGAGCGGGTCGGGTCGGGTTTGGGTAGGACCCGGCCCGTTAGGGGGGCGGTCCGATCCGGTTTGGTTGGACCGGGTTCAGGCCGGTTCAGCCCGGTTTGAACCCGGTTCAACCCGGTTTATTTTGATTTTTATTAAAAATAGGTTTTGGGGCTTTTTAAAATATTTTCGGGGTCCAATAAATTTCAGAAAAATTACCCTAAGTCCAATATTTTATTTTACACCAAAAAATATTATTTTCATAATATTTTAATATATTTTAAAAATATTTAATTTTATTTAATGTCGAAAATATCTTATTTTTAATTAGTAAAAATTAACGAAAAATCCCAGAAAATTCTGAAAAAAATCCTGTTTTAAAAATCCTGAAAAATTAGGGGGTTTATAAAATTCAATCGAACAAAGGAAGATAAGAGGTGATAGACTGGCCTATGGCCTACTATATATATAAAGGTCAAGTGTCTTCTGTCATGCAGCAACGACATGTGCAACATCTGCAACAACGATGACCACACAACAAACACCTTCCATCATGACTGACTCCTTATATCCTTGACACAGGCCATCTTCTAACTCCGATGGCTTACATATGGGAAAGTCCAACTAAGAGGTTTAGTTCAAAAAAAGTGCTAGGGAGAAGCCTTATATTCCAAGGCCTTTGGTTCTCATTAAAAGCAGAAGGTGCTATGTTTCTTGCGAAGCTGCAAACGTCCCAACATTTTATTGGCCAAAAGGACGCCGTGGAAATGATGCCAACCTGCCTGAAGGAAAAGAACCCATATAACACAAGCATAAAGTATATCAAAAGAAGTATATGTTTGGTGAATGTCACTGGGCAAATTCCAATCTAGAATACTCAGAAAAGTACAAGATTAAATACAATTTATGTTGAACCCTTTGCCCCCAATTTTAACCCTCACCAAGCTGAAGAAGAAAGAAAAAGATTACAATAAAATCACTCACCCAACCCTATGACGATCTCTTTGAACTAAGAAGATGACACTTCAAACATATCTCCTTTTTCAACTATCGCGAATGACGAGCCCTAAGAGAAAAGCACAGACTTTTTCTTAGATTTTTTGTGGACTTGCATCCTTGAATCTCCCGTATGAGCTTCTTCTTAGAAACAAAATCCTAAAATAGCCCAACACTAATCATGTTTGTCCAGATTTGATTACACAGTCATTATAGATGTTGACTTGGGCCCATATCTGACCTAATTTTCGATATGCGGGATATACCACCGATATACCATAGTATACAAACGGTGTACCGTCAGACACTCAAAATAGGTTCTAGAACGAACTGCCCAGAATTTGATATACCGCTATTGTAACAGCCCACTTTGCTCAGTTCTATAAGGTGACTCAAACAACATATCGACACTTAGACTTGGAGTTTCAGCGGTTCACTCGGAGTCTCGCTTGGCCGAGGCAAACCCTCGTTCATTTGGGTGGCTACGATAAACTTGTCTTTGCTTGGCCTACACACCTAAGAATTTGGATATACATGCTAGATTGCTAGGCGATAACTCCTTGCATGCTAATAAGAATACAACGCACCTAGGTAAGAGAATAATCCCATCTTATACTGCTTGCTCAGAATTTGGAAATAAAACTTGTATAAATGTTGGTTCCTCGCACCATCCCTTAGACCCGTAATAGTGTAACAACTTATGTTCTGAAGTAGACTATGCCGCATGTTTCCTTAAAGTTATATTCATACTTTTCCCATGCTTGCTGCTTTACATATTCTCTATGCTTGTCATATAGAACATGCCACGATCAATGCACTTCACTATTAAAGGTTCGCTCAGTTGAGGCAGGAAGGCTATCAAGATTGTCGTTCCGAGCCAAGTATGGAAATATTGAAAGGATTCGGGACCGTTAGGTCGCCAAGGCAGTTCCCGTACTAGGGGACTACATCATGGAAAGTCAAGCAAGATAAGATCAAGACATCTCTGGAATCAACACTCATTCTGTACTGAATCTGACGGCTCAGGGAGTCGATAAGTTGTGAACAAGATCCTGACTTGAACCTGTACCTGATGCGAGAATCTGGAAGACTTGAGGATACACGTGGTCACGGACAACTTGGTACACAAGGGAGATTTTTGAATCTCGTTCTATGGATGGTCACCGAGGCACCGAGGTTGATCCGACCGGTCAGAACCTTCTGACTGTAGTCGCCTACTTCGGGCAGGGATGGGTGCAATGCCCCTGTTCTTTCTTGTACACCATTTCTGTCCCGAGACTACACCATCCACTATGGCGTCGTGCCAGTGACCTGTTTATATAGATTAAGATGGCTCGATTACGGTAATTCGCGTGTGAGTCATTTCCTTGTGGGGACTATTCTGAGTAACACATCTGTTTCTGAATACCTGAGACTCCTAGTATAACACACCTGAGTATTCGAATAACATCATCCACCCGAGTCAAAAATACGCCTGTGACACATGCGTTTGCTTATTCGATTCCTTGATTTCATATATATATATATATATATATATATATATATTCGTTCTCGGTTTAACTTGGTTTACCTTGGAAAGGGAAGGACGAATGGTAAGTTGGTAAGTATCACCGTGTTAGAAACTTGGTTTACCTTGGACAGGGATGGACGAATAGTAGACTGGATTGGGAAGTCGCTCTAGTTCCTTGCAGGATCTCCTTGGTCCGGGGAACCTATTGCAACGATGGTCAGTACATCAAAATGCACTGGTGAATGCGAGCTAACCTAACTATACCAATCAACACGTTATTTATATGAAACATGCAAGTTATTATGTGGTCTTTCTATCTTGTCTTAGTCTATTTTACAAGCAAGCATTAGATATAGAACTTTACTGAGATAAACATGCTACCGTTCGGTGACTTTTACCTGCCCGTCTGAACCACCTGCACAAATACTTACTAATGACCTTCCCTGCCACGAAGACATAATTAGCTTGCACAGTTTAAATATACATGAGGGTCACTAGCATTATGCCATAGTGGAAGAATTAGTCTTGGGCGAGAATGGGATGCAACGAAAGAACACGAGACGTCACATGCCATCCCGTCCGAACATGAGACTATCACTAAGTTTCGTCTGGATCGGAACGGTGCCAGTTCTCCAGCGACCGTCCGCAGGAACCATAAATCCTTATGCACAAGTTGTCTTTGACCATACGACATTTAAATCAAATTATCATAAGGAGAAGTTCGAGGTAATACGTGCACGAAACAAGTTATATGGCATGATCTGTTTTGCATAGTCTTCCTAATCTGTTTATTGCATAGCAAGGTATGTGTTCTATACATAGCACAATCATAGAAGAAGTATATATATATATATATATATATATATATATATATATATATATATATATATATATATATATATATATATATTCTAATTAGAATTGAGGCATGATGAAGAATATTCTAAATGAACTAGCATGCAACAAGGTAACCGTTCACAAGTTGATTGACAAGCATAAAATAATCCAAGTCTATTATATTTTATCTTGACATCTTTTAGTTATTATGGTATCGTTTGATCGGAATAATCAAGAGGGCAAGATTTTTGATGTGAAGACTTGGAAGAAGGGTCAACTAAATCAAATTATAGCTACTCACAAGTTGGTTGGAGAAAGAAAAGGAAAGATGTGCTTCACGACTCCGCTCGCACGACGTCTACTGCACGATCACCTGCATTGCCACGAACAGATTATCAATACCTCTTCTACTCTTTCCAAGCTCAGAATAAAATGCAGTTCAATGAACGAAAGCAATAAAATCCATTAAAATCGTTCAAGAAAATGCAAATATGAAAACCAACTCAAAAGCACGAAAGCAATAAGGCTATAACAAAAATTAGGCAAGAAAACTTGCAGCAGAGAGGTCCCACTTGACTCTGCCGCTATGTCCATCCTTGGGGCACGATCCACTAAATATGGGAATTAATTCCGAAGAAACAAATTCATAACGAGGAAAAGATCTTGATTCAATCTATCCCGATCGAACGATACCAATTTGTATTTCTTACTCGCGCTCCCCGAAAAGGGGAAACGGGGCACCACATCCTAACCAACTAATAGAAAGTTTCGTCCACGAAACTTAGGAATAGAGTCTACCACGATGAAACAATGAAGGGAACTTTTCTTTCATCTCAGACTCAAGCTCCCAAGTCGATTCTTCGACCAAATAATTTCTCCAAAGCATGTGTACGAGAGGAACCGAACGACTTCAAAGCAGTTTATCTTTGTGATCCAAGATCCGCACATGATGTTCAATATACGTAAAGTCTGCCTTTAAATTCAGTTGATCAAGATCCATCACATGACTCGGGTCATACACGTACTTCCTAAGCTGTGAAACATGAAAGATATCGTACACTTCAGATAGTGACGGGGGTAGGACAATCTGATATGCGACTGGGGTGACTCGCTTAAGTATCTCGAATGGGCCGACGAATCATGGACTTAGCTTCCCTTTTGATCCAAATATGGTAACTCCTCGTATGGGCGAGACTTTAAAAAATACTCGATCGCCTTTTAAGAACTCAAGAGGTCGACAATGCGCAGCTGAGTAACTCTTTTGACGGCTTTGTGCCACCTTCAACTGTTCGCAGATCAAACGGATCTTTTGGACGATTTGTTCTACGAGCTCCGGGCCAAGAATTTATCATTCACCAACTTTATCCCAACAGATAGGGGATATGCACTTTCACCCATACGATGCCATTTGAATGCTGGATTGATAGCTATTGTTGATGCAAATTCGGCTTACGGCAGATGTATGTCCCAACTTGACTTCAAGTCCAAGGCACAGAGTCTTAGCATATCTTCAAGGATCTGGTTTACCTGCTCTATTTGGCCGTCTGTCTAAGGATACTAGGCAGAGCTGAACTTCAACTTCGTCCCCATTGCTGACTGGAGGCTCTCCCGGAGGCGTGATAAGAATCGTCCATCTCGATCAGAGACAATGGATACGGGCACGCCGTAGAGTCGAATAATCTTGTTGAGGTAGATCTGCGCCAAACGATCGGCACTCCAAGTAACTTTGATAGGCATGAAGTGAGATGACTTGGTGAGTCAGTCGACGAGTTCAGGCCAACGCTGTATATATCTGATTATCAAGTCAAAGTCGTTAAGGATTTCAGGCCAACGTCGTTGCCGTAAATTCAAATCCTTTTGAGTATAGAGGTACTTGAGGCTTTTGTGATCCGTGAAGATTTCACACGGCACGCCATAAAGGTAATGCCGCCATAACTTCAATATGAACACCATCGCTGCAAGCTCCCGATCGTGCGTTGGATAGTTCCTTTCTTGAGTCTTTAACTACCTCGACACAAAGGCTATCACTTTGTCCCTCTGCATAAGGACACATCCCAAACCCTTTCTTGAAGCGTCACTATAAATCTTAAAATTATCGGGTCCGTCGGAACGAGTAAGAATCGGTGCTGAGACGAGTCATTGCTTTAATTCCATAAATAAAGCTTTATAGTCGTCCGTCCACGTGAACGTTACTCCATTCTGAGTGAGGTAAGTCAGAGGCGAGGCAATCCATGAAAAATATTTTATGAATCTCCTGTAGTAGCCTGCTAGACCAAGGAAGCTCCAAATATCGCTGGCTGACTCAGGTCTCTTCCACTTCACAATGGCTTCAACTTTCTTTGGGTCGACTGAGATGCCCTCTACGAAAATGATGTGCCCGACGAAAGATATGTTGTCCAACCAGAACTAGCACTTGCTTAGCTTCGTGAACAACTTATTGTCTCGAAGAGTTTGAAGCACCATCCGTAGGTATCCTGTATGTTCATCCTTATTCTTCGAGTACACTAAGATGTCGTGTATGAATACTACCAAAAACTTATCGAGGAATGGTCGGAACACACGATTCATAAAATCCATGAATACAGTAGGGGCATTTATCAGTCCGAACGACATGACAAAAAACTCATAATGGCCATAGCGGGTTTGAAATGCTGACTTCGATATATCCTCTGGCTTAATCTTTAATAGGTGGTAGCCAGAGCGAAGATCTATCTTCGAAAACACTGACGTCCCTTGCAGCTGATCAAAGAGGTCGTCGATCTGGGGCAGGGAATACTTATTTTGGATTATGACCTTATTTAGCTCCAGATAGTCTATACAGAGTCATAACGATCCGTCCTTCTTCTTTACAAAGAGTACAGGCGCTCCCCAAGGAGACACGCTCGGACGAATATACCCACGATCAAACAGTTCTTGTAGTTGACACTTTAACTCCTTTAGTTCAGCAGGGGCCATTCTATACGGGACTTTGAAAATCAGTTGGGTATTTGGGAATGTATCGATAGTGAACTCAATTTTTCGGTCGGGTGGCTTGCTAGGTAGTTCGCTCGAAAATACATCAGAGAACTCTGCCACAATGGAAGAAGACTCAACGTTTATGCAATCCAGCTGCGTGTCCCGAACCGATGCTAAGTATCCCTCGCATCCAGAGTGTAGCATCCACCGAGCTGATATCGCAGAAACCACCATGCAGGTCTTTGACGTATCTGTTGCTGAACCACTCGTGTAGCAGAATTTGGCCTCTCCAAGTAGACGAAAGATGACCCATTTCTCTGCACATTCGATAGTTGTCGAGCAAGCGCCGAACCAATCCATTCCCAAGATGGTGTCGTAATCCCGAACATCTAAGACTAATACATCGAGCGAGAGTTTCCTTCCCCCAATACAGACGTGACCGCCCTGACATACTGAATGAACATGTATCTTCGTGCCCGAAGCAGTGCTAAAACTAAGGTCTAGATATATTGGTATCATTTTTATCATATTTTCTACGACAAAATTCATGGATATAAAGCTATGCATTACACCATAATCAAATAGTACACGAGCAAGTATGTTATTGAAAAGAAATATACCTGACACAATAGTGTCCGATGCTAGGGCCTCTTCCCGTGTCAACGTGTACACTCGGCCTTGAGCTTGACGACGCTCTTGCTGCGGCGCGACTCTGTTGGCTTGAGTTGCTGAGGCAAAATTTGAATATTGAGGGAGACGATCAGAAAGGCGCGGACAGTCACGAATGGCATGGTTTGGATCTCCACAAGCGAGACATAATCTATGCTTGAAATGGCAGTTGTCGATAGTGTGCCCTAGCTTCTTACAGAAGGAACATGTTTGCCCCAATCCCTCTCTTTGCTGACTGCTGTTATTTGGTCGCTTTTGAGCGGTGCTTCCTCTCGCGTTGCTATGACGCTTGTGATGGAAAGTATGCATAGCACCGACATCAACTGAATGATACTGCAATTCAAGGAAAATGGCATGGTTTAGAACTTTTTACATAGTCAGAGATTGGAAAACGACCAGAGATTGGAAAACGACCACATGCGCATGGATGGCAGGTCGCAGGCCGCCTTTGAATCATCTTGCACGATTCGCCGTATCAGGTAGATATGAGCTTACAAATTTGGCGAGCCCATTGAATTTGATGGAGTACTACTTCACTGTCATAGGGCCTTGGCGGAGCTGCACGAACTCGTTCTTCTTTTGTCGACGAACGGGAGGGGGTATAAACTTCTCTTCAAACGCGCCACAGAAGGTAGCCCACTCAATCGTCTCCTCTTTATCGCCTATTGAGAGAGATCTTTGATGCATGTCCCACCAATCGTGCACGTTCAAACAGAGCTGCAATTGGGCACACGCGACGTGCTTCTCCTCAGGTACCTCTAGCAGTTTGAAGTTATCCTCAAGATCTGCCAGCCAATCTAGAGCCACGACCGGATCCTTAGTCCCTTTGAATGGCGTATTGCAGACCTTCTTGAAGTCAACAAAGTCAAAGGTAGTCACTTCCCTCTTCTTTGGAGTTTAAGGCATTTTGACTTTAGGCGTAAGTTGCTCCACCGGTGCCGCTGCTATCATCGCGGAATAGTCGGAGGCCAAGGTCTGAACGATCTGTTGCAGGGCATCTACCTGCTTCTGTTGGACTATAAATTGGGCTTCTCTATTGCCTTCGAACTTGCTCTATCGCTCTTCTGCCCGCTTCTGGGCTCGCTCATAGTGAGCCTCATCTCTCTGCTGGCTTGGTTCAAGCATCCGTATCATTCACTCAATCGGGTTGATACGAGACATGGCTCATTGGCTTCTGGAACTTCCTGAGGTGCAAGAACTACTTTTTTAGGCTTGTACCTCACCCTGTGCTAGCGCTGGTACTTACGCTTGAGTCATTCCTTCAAAAGAAGGTAACTTATATTAGGCTCATAATGTATGATGGACTCACTGTATGGAACATATCTTATTTTGGCCAAACGAGTTCAAGAGTTCGCATAGGGAATAGATCGTTAAAGGAACTTTTTCGACATGAGGGTCAAAGGAACTTGAAGCTGTGCTATGATACCAATATGTCACACCCCGATTCCGTAGGTTCGATAATTGTCCCCCGGACGTGACACCGTGCGTACCTAGGTTGCGTAACGCACAAGGCCAATGTATTTTACATAATGAGCAAATATTTAGAGTACGCAGATAATTGAACAAAATGTTGAAACATGAAAAAGTTCTTTTTATTGATAATGAACATCTTTTTACAAACTCTTGAACGAGTCGGATAATTGCCACACGAGCTTACAAAAGTGGACGCAAAATAAGATAGTCGTCTTGTACATTATATTCTTTTACTAAAACTTTAAAAGAAGAGACACCTTCGGGTGAAGCTATCGCCTTTCCATGGAGCTGCATAAGTTATGTGCACGAGCTCCTGGATCTTCAAAATGCTTCTTGAAGGTATGATCAGGACGTGCCGGTAGGTGGACTGGATTGGGAAGTTGCTCTAGTTCCTTGCATGATATCTTTGGTGCGGGGAACCTGTTGCAACGAGGGTCAGTACATCAAAATATACTAGTGAAGGCGAGCAAACCCAACTATACCAATCAACACATTATTTATATAAAATATACAAGTTATTATGTGGTATTTCTATCTTGCCTTAGTCTATTTTACAAGCAAGCATTAGATATGGAAGTTTACTGAGATAAACATGCCACCGTTCGGTAACTTTTACCTGCCTGTCTGAACCACCTGCACAAATACTTACCAATGACCTTTTCTGCCATGAAGAGATAATTAGCTTACATAGTTTAAATATACATGGGGTTCACTGGCATTATGCCATAGTGGACGAATTAGTCTTGGGCTAGAATGGGATGCAACAAAAGAACACGAGGCATCATATGCCATCCCGCCCGAACATGATACTATCACTAAGTTCCGTCTGGATTGGAACGGTGCCAGTGCCCCAGCGATCATCCGTAGGAACCATAAATCCTTGTGCACAAGTTTTTCGTGACCATACGGCATTTAAATTAAATTATCTTAGGTAACAGTTTGAGGCAATACGTACACGGAACAAGTTACATGGCATGATCTGTTTTGCATAGTCTCCCTGATCAGTCTATTGCATAGCAAGGTATGTGTTCCACACATAGCACAATCATAGAATAAGTATATTTATATTCTAACTAGAATTGAGGCATGATGAAGAACATTCTAAACGAACTAGCATGCAACAAGGTAATCGTTCGCAAGTTGATTGACAAGTATAAAGTAATCCAAGTCTATTCTATTTTATCTTGACATCTTTTAGTTATTATGGTATCGTTTGATCAGAACAATCAAGAGGGCAAGATTTTTGATGTGAAGACTTGGAAGAAGGGTCCACTAAATAGAATTATAGCCACTCACAAGTTGGTTGGAGAAAGAAAAGAAAAGAGGTGCTTCAAGACTCCACTTGCACGACGTCTACTGCATGATCACCTGCATTACCACGAACTGATGATCAATACCTCTTGTACTCTTTCCAAGCTCGAAATAAAATACAGTTCAACGAACAAAAGCAATAAAATCTATCAAAATTGTTCAAGAAAACGTAAATCCAAAAACCAACTCAAAAGAACGAAAGCAACAAGGCGACAACGAAAACTAGACAAAAAAACTTACAGCGGAGAGGTCCCTCTTGACTCTGCCGCTAAGTCCATCCTTGGGGCATGGTCCACTGAATATGGAAATCAATTCCGAAAAAACAAATCCATAACGAGAAAAATATATTGATTCAATCTATCCTTATCGAACGATACCGATTTGTATTTCTTAGCCGCGCTCCCCGGAAGGGGGAACGGGGCACCACAGAAGACTCCCCTTGACAAGTTTTCGACGATCCACAAACTCCTGTTGAACATTTCTCGAGCCTCCATCTAATGTTTGTGGCATGCATGTACACCTCAATGGCTTAAGCCTGTATATACAATAATATATATCTCTTCAAGTCAGGAGTTAGAAACTCTGCGTAAGCTTCCAATCTTTGTCCCCAAATATACTGTGACGACCATCATCTGTCAGCTTTTCTACAGATACCAAGTTGTAGCGCAAACTTGGTACAAGATGAATCCCCTTGAGAACAAGCTTCTCGCCAAGCTCCGTTGTCAAATTCACATCAGTGATATCCACAAATGCATTTGTCCCCTTGTCGCCCATCTTCACATGACCAAACCTACTATCTTGGTATGACGTAAAGATCCCCTTTGTAGAGTGTCATGATATGACGCCCTCGTGTCCAAGATCTAATTACGGTCATTACACATGCTACAAGGTTCCTCTGTGTCGGTTGCTGTGTTGATGAGATCTCCCGTATTCGTAAAATCTATCTGTTCGTCCTAACCTAATTAGTCTTCTCATTTTTTAGCTCCATGCAGTACCTTTTAAAATGACCCATTTTGTCACAGTGATAGTAGCTCTCTTTGCAGTCCACCCTTGCAAGATCTCGAGAACTTTTTTTGCTCTCATTTGTGACCTGAATATTCCCTTCCCATAAGAAGAAACTAGCGTGGACTCCTATGAAGATTCTATCTTCTTACGTCAGATTTCCTTATTTTACAATTTTTTTGATGCCCTCCATCGTGACAATTCAATCAAGCGTGGAGTTGCTTACAAACACCACCAATGCCTTTCAATTTTTCAGTAATAAACTCAAAAGCAGCAGGGCCTGAAGCTCGCTCTTCGTCAATAATTATCTTTATCGTCAATAATTGATTGATGATACCCTGAATCACTACTAGAATAACACATATTAGCGACACCTAAAAAGGTCGCTAATAGGTAAACTAATGTCGCTAAAATAATTTAGCGATATTTTTGGTGTTTCATGATCGCTGACAACAAAAATATCGCTAGTCGTTCGCTATAGAGACGTATATTTGCAACAAAATAACATCGCAAAATATACGACGATTAGCGACATGTCGTCGTTAAATGGCGACGTAATATTTGGTCGTAAAATGTCGCTACATTAGCGACATTATGAGCGACGTTTTGCTACAACAATGCTGATATGGCAAGTTTTGCCATGTTAGTGACATTTAGCGAGATACTAGCGACGTCCTTGGTATCAAGTAGCGACATTCCGATACTTTTTAGCGACATAAATGTACGTCGCAGAACGTCTCAATACGTCACAACATGTCGCTAAATTAAAAAAAAAAACCAGAATGCAGTTTGTAAAATATTTTCCAAAAAAACTCTACCTGCTGTTATAAAATCACAGTTTATATAAATAGACCCGGTACAACCCTCATTGAATTCCCTGGGTTCGCCGACCCCTTCGGTGGAACACTCAACATGGGTAAATTTTGGTGTACAGTTAATATGAATAAGAAACTAAACTCACATAGAAAGAAATCTATAAAGTTATATTACACTAAATATGTCCGAAAAAATAGATAAATAAATTTAAAATAAGTGTGACATGCGTCTTAGAATATAATAAAAGGTATTAAATAAATACATCAAAGATCCAAAAATGGGCCAATACACACAAACATACTAAAACATGTCCAAACAAGGACTACTAATGATCAGGAGGAGCACCGCCGCGCATCTGGGATATAAGAAACTCATACTGCTCCTATGAAAGCGTCACCGATGCCGATGGAGGAGGCAGTGATGGTGTAAACCCCCTCACCCAAAAATAGGTATCTTGTGTGTATTTTGTATTTCCTGTATTTGTTTTAGACTTTCTTTTACACAATTAAAATCCAATAATTTTATTAGGATACTTCACCGTGGTTTGGACATTAATAATATATGATGGCCCCAAAATCTATATCGTCCTTCATAGGAAGTAGCCTACACAAGAGACACTACCTGTAGTATCTTTTCGTGGCACAGAAATTCGATCCAAGTTAGTATGACATTAGTGTAACGATCATAGATTAATTGTTAAATATTTAGATATTATATATATAATTTAATTGTAGTTATTTTCTAATTCCAACTTTTCTACATTAGCATCCCATAATTTCCCGTGCCAAATTAGGTAAATTCTCTTTTTGTAAGATATGCATATTATTTACTGTTATCCTATTTTGTTGAATATTCATTTAATTATTTACTAAGTTAATTGGATAATATAATTATTTGATTTATTATAACTAGATAAATATCTAATTATTAATTACAAAATATTTCATAAAATATTTTGGGTGTAGTATTGTATTAAAGCTTTACCAAGTAATTTTTTAGAATTTATTTGGTGTGCAAATATTATTTTTGGATTTTTTCTCATTTATATATATGAATATATGTTAATAAATATAAGGTTATTATAAATAATAATAATAATAATAATAATAATAATAATAATAATAATAATAATGTTAGTGATAATAATAATAAGAGTAATAATAATAATATTAATGATAATAATAATAATAATGGAAAAGAGAAATAAAAAGAAAAGAAATAAAAAGAAAAAGGAAAAGAAAAGAAAAGAAAAAGAAAAGAAAAGAAATAAATAAAAAAACTAAAAACCTAATAACTAATTAACCCTAAATCCTAATCTAATCCCCACCAACAGCTAACTACCACCCCCCCCCCCCGAACCCAGACACCCGACCCCCTCCCCAATCTCTCTCTCACTCTCACTCTCTCACTCTCTCTCTCTCTCTCTCTCTCTCTCTCTATATATATATATATATATATATATATATATATATATATATATATATATACAACCTATCCCTCTAGGATTTTCATTCAAGCGAGACGAGTTTTCGTGCCCTATATTGGTCGATAATTCGACCGAAAAATGGCCGAAAAACTGACCAAAACAGTCCAAAAACTTCACCCCAAACCCCTATGTTCACACCCAATTTGCCACCAATCTGTTTAATAATTTTAAAAACTAATTAAAGGGTTTTCTTCTCAATATAACCAAGAATTTTTTTGTTCTTTTAGTTTTTATTAATTCGTGTTATGTGTTAAATTATTCGACCTCTAAAACGACCAAAAACTTAATTTTTTAAAACTAAAATTTTGTGATACGGAGTGCGCCCTGCCAAACGGGACCGCCTTGTCGTGTACCAATTACACGAAAAGGCGTATATGGTATATCTTGACGTGTGGGCTTTTGTGGAAGTTGATTCAGACGTGTGTGTGCGTCGGAATCAACCCGTATCCGTAAATAGTCTCCGTATCGCGACTTTTGCAAAACACCATCCCATTTTATGTACGCTCGTCGGAATGTGACGAAACTTATGCCATTGGATTCGTGGTATCACGCTGGCCCGGTGACCCAAGTTTCACGCGATTCTGAGACAGTTGACCAAGCCGCCTATTCGAGGCCCCACAGTTTGACTTTAAGGGCAAATTTGTGATCGGCTCACCGAAATCCAAAATTTGACATACCCTTGAGTTCGTATCGATGTTTAAAATTTATTTGACCTATAATTTGTCCCATTTAGAGACCTTTATCTCTGGCACGCTTTTCGGTACAAAATAGCCCACATGTGGACCCCGCTTTGATCCGAAATTACTGTTTTGCCCTTGTGTCCAAATTGGACGAAAGGGTTATGTTTTCTAGCTATCTTATTTATTCTGGGAACGTTGATGGTGTTTATTTCAGCATCCGGAGACGTTCATTCAGAGGCCATAGTTTCTGATCCTCTGTGCTTGACACCTGGACGTTTATACTATGCAGCTTTCTTGCCAGACAAGTACACCTTGCAATTTTACTGTGATTTACATTCCATATGGTGCATGTATTTTATTTCTGTTATTTAGTTCATATATTTTAACTGCTATATAAACTGCGCGTCCAAGAATAACTTGGGTGCAACGACGATGACGTCGTATTTTATCTTTATTATATATTATGCATGTCGACCTAGTTTTACGAGACCACCACATGATCATGAGGCATTCTTATGTTTTATTGACCATGACACAGTTGTTACACGAGTTTGAGTCTCATGTAGGACACGAACTTGCGTATTCGACTGATCATCGGTACGTATGGGACGTGCGACGGATAGGGATAACTACTGATAGAATTTTCATAATTAGAAGCCTTGACAGTTATTAGAGGTCTCATCGTGTCATGGATATGACATGCTTAGAGCATGGGGTAGGGAGGACAACGAGTAAGGCATTTGGGCTCCTTTGCACTTTTCTTGTGTAACCAGTACGCTCCGCCGGAGATGCGCGGTCAGATGACCCCTATATATTATCTACAGGTGGCCTCTGACGTTCAAAAGATGTCATGCTTTGTAGGTCCCTGATTCTCCGAAAGAATCATGCCAATCCTATTTTAGCCAGATAGCCCACGTGTTAGAAAGTTGTTCTCAAAGTGCATTCACATAGGTGGTTAGACGACCCTTTTTGGATGTTTATTTTCAGTAATTTATTGGCATACTTCTATGTATCTTATTATGTCCCTCTGAGGAACTGGTCCCTTTCCAGGTGTAGATGATCATGACTATTCACAGGAGCACGGATCTGGACTTGCTACTCCATTTTATTTTGAGGAGGTCTTCTCTTTGAGCCTCTCTGATCATTAGTTGATGTACTTATTTTGTTTCTCATATATTCTAGTTTGGTAGTGGATTTGTCTCCACCCAACTACTTATTCTTATTATGCATCTTATACTTGATTTAGTTATATAGTTGATTGGTTATTCATTTATATTTGATTCTGTGGATGAGATCTAGTTATGCCCTGTGACTTGTGACAAATATATACCACTTGTGAATTATTGTTCATAATACAGCGTACGTATGTGTTATGGTTTTCATATATTGGAGTCTCCATATACATACGGCTGGCATGCTTACGTATTCCTAGTCCTACGTATTTTGGGACTGGGGCATGACAGATGGAGGCGGTGTCGATGCCGGTGAACCAGGAGGACACATCTGCTCTAATGCTAGCAGTCGACCATTGTATGAATCCATGGAAGATACCACCCTCGAAGTATTCTCCGCCACCGACCGACTCAACAAATCCTACGCCTCATGAATCCTTGCAAGTGTGTCGCTTATGGTCGTAGCTCTGCCTGTCTGTGCTCCGTAGACGCGACCAGAGTTGCCAAGCTGTGCTTTATCTTCTGGCCCAGAGTCCTGAGCTCCAAAGGCTGTGCTATGTCGTATGGCTCAGCCTGAGCTCCATAAGGCTATGCTTGAGCGAATCAAAATATGCGGTGATTCTCGCATCGTCCGTCTGCGACGCAGATTATGGCCGTTCCATAATCCTCTGTAGCAAATCGTCACACAGGTCAGCAATCTGACGATCAATACTCTCCTGGGCTCGTACCGACGCCTGCGAAGTCTGAGAGGAATGCACACTGATCGATGGGACCCTGGATGACTACGTCATAATATAGGCGCCGTAGGATCCTGTACCATAGTACGTACCCCTCTGAAGACCACCAACGACGGTTATCCAGAGCTCGTCTGCCAAAGAAGCTGTAGAGGGCTGCGAGAAAGTATCAGCCCCTCCCTCTGCAGGTGCACTAGCAGTCACCCACTCACGTAGTTTAAGATACTCATCCTAGAAAAGTGGTTGCTAACGTCTAAGTTACTTATTACTAACTATATAGATATATATTTGTATATTTTCTAAGTTATATTAAAACTAACAAAGGATAATAAAACGTACATAGGTCTGCGTGGCCTTCTCATCGATGAGCTTTCCGCCCTTTCGATGGGTGGCCAGGAAGATTGTCACCATGTTGGCGTCCTCATTCCTCTGTACCTGTTAAAAATTATATTATTTGTTATTAAAATTAAACATCTTATCCTACTTGCATTAAAATAATATATATATATATTCAATAAATACATACCAGATGATAAAAATATTCCTCATGAGAATCGAGCCACCATACCACTTTTTTGCCTTCGACCTAGCCGCCTTTGCCTTCTCCGACCGTTCCTTGTACTTGGGTTCGTCAAATCTTGCCTTCATCACAGTCCACTGCTCAAGCGTGATCCAACCGTGGATCGGTTCTCCGTCGTGATCATAAACTTTCTGGTCGTTGATCGCCTCACGGATCAGCTTGGCAACGACGATAGGAAACTGCTCCTTGATCTTCTCAGCCGGTGTGGTGGATAGAAATAGGTTTTCTACAAGAAGTAAAATAGAGAGTTACATAATATGTATAAATAATTATTTATATTAAAAATAAATATATTTTTACCTTAAAGTGGGCAAACCAAAATGCCTTCCTATCTTCAGGAGCATTTGAGTAGTTGATCCAAGGCCCACCAAAGTTCTGCCTCAGAAAATGTCCCGGTGCTCTCTGTACCTCCGAGGGACGATATCTATACAATAATAATTAAATTCATGAATATATAGATATAATCATTTGAAAAATGTTAACTATTTAACTTACTTGTTAGGCCCTTCCAACCAAATCTCCATCCTCGTCTCGCTCGGAGGTGCGCTTGGAGGATCGCTCTGATCATGCACAGACAGAGTCGACTCGACCTTCTCAATCTGCTCCTCTGTCTCTCTGGTGCCATCAGTAGGAGGAAGGATGGACGGGGGAGTAGTCTCAGGCATAGAACTGCTGGTCCTAGGAGTACTGCCACGTACCATCGACGGAGTCAAAGATGTGACTGGTCGGTACAATGGAGTACTCCGCGATAAGGATCCTGAACTAGTAGCAGGTACCGAAGACGCACTCCATCTAGAGGATCTACCTGCGTATGATCCTCGTTGTCTTCTCATACCTGATAATAACATATGATGATAAAACAAATGCACAGACTTATAACAGTTCATCAAAATATACAGACCCGGAGCAACCTTCCGTTGAATTTCCTAGGTACGAAATATCACAATAAAAAAGTATCACAGTCACACAATAAGCACAATATAAAAGTATAACAATCACACAATAAGCGCAGTATAAAAGTATCACAGTCACACAATAAGCGCAATATAAAAGCATCACAGTCACACAATAAGCACATTCCACATTAAAAATAGATGTTATATTCCACATTAAAAAAATAGTACATGGCTAGAGTTCTAAATAGATTTTATTTTACTTTCAATAATCTTCTAAAAATTCATCTTCTTCGTTTTTCTCATCCTCCTCTTCCTCCTCATCTTCACTTTCATCTACTTCGTCTTCCTCTTCGGATAATTCAACCTCTTCCAAACGATTAGGCGTGTAATGAGGAACTTTCGTTGAGTCCACATCTATAATATTTGTTACAATAGGTAGATCATCCTCCTGATAAGCTATTTCGTTAACATCAAAGGTATTTCTAGATTTTGTCTTACATATTGCCCACTAGTCCAACCTCGTTGTTTTTCGTATAGGATAAATTGTGAAGTACACGAGCTGAGCCTGATTTGATAGGACAAATGGTTCATAGCCTTGATATCGACGTCGGTAGTTTATATCCACAAGATCATGCTTGTCTATTTTTCAACCTTGATCTTGGATCAAATTGAACCAATCATACCTGAATAACACGATCTTAGCAAGCTCTGTTCCATAATAATATGTTAACTCCACAATCTTTCGTAAGACACCATAGAAATTATTGCCTGGATCGACATCTTTATAGCTCGAAGATCTGATACACAAACAACTATTTTTCGTAGAATCGAGATCTAAGAATTTGTCTTTTATCAGGGTTTTTGTTGACTTGAACGTAAACACATTCACACAGTAGGTTGGCCAGATTTTGACGGCATAAATTGGTCCCTTGGCTAGAGTTCTAATAGACTCATTCTCGAGTGTTGTGTGGGGACGATCGACCTAAAAACCTAGAAAATGATATTAAATTCAATGTTATGTTAATTATTGTGCATAGTACATACACAAAAATATTCTTACATATGCACTCAACCAAGAAGGGAAATGAAGTCTCATTTCTTGTTCTACTTCTTTATCTGTTATGTATGGTCTCATCGACCTCACATCATTATTAAATATACTAAAAATAATAAAACATCATCCAATTAGTATAACAATATTAGCATATACTATTATATTAAGATGAATTTAACGTTGACGTATTAATTACTTACCCCTCTAGCTATTCCACTTTATCCTTGTCGCAATTGAGTAATATACAACTGAGCAGTCCTTAGCTCGTCGTCATTCATATATCTCTTATTCATTTTGCCCGAAGGCTTACCGAAAGCATTAAATACTTTCATTATTGCATTATTAGATTCCTGATATCCATCGTTGTTTCTGGGAACTTTTGTTCTAATAGTAGCAACATGCGACTTAAAATATATCGAGAAAACGTTTGTAATCTCCTTAAGAACATAGGCTTCACAAATAGAACCCTCGACCCATGCCTTGTTTTTTACCTTTATCTTTAAGTGGTTCAGTTGACGCTCGAACGGGTACATCCACCGATAACCGACAGGTCCACCAACACGTGCCTCGTAAGAAAGATGAATAGAAAAATATTCCACAGAGTCAAAGAATCCAGGAGGGAACACGCTTTCAAGCTTGCACAGTATTATCACAATGTCCTTCTCTTGCTTTTTTAGTTGATCGACGATCAACTTTGTAAAACAAAGATCCCGGAAGAATATGCCAAGCTCAGTCAATGGATCCCAAACTACCTGCAGTAAGAATTTTTGAAATACAATTGGAATTAACCTCTTCATGAATACGTGACAGTCGTGGCCCTTCATACCTGTTAGTTTGTTCTCCTTCGGGTCAACGTATCTTCTCAGATTTGACACGTACCCGTCTAAAAATTTTGGCCCATGAATTCACCTACAAAGTCTCCATTTATCCTCCTTGTCCAGTGAAAACATTATCTTAGGCTGTTTATACTTCCCATTCCCTTCCTCCATCAAATGCAACCCTGGGCGTCTGCATATTTCTTCCAAGTCCAACATGGCCTTGGGATTGTCTTTTGTCTCCCCCTTTACGTCCATTACAGTATTAATTATGTTGTCAAACACATTCTTCTTGATATGTATGACATCAAGGTTATGTCTGATCAGATTGGTGCTCCAATATGGCAAATCCCATAATATGCTCCTCTTCGTCCAGTTATGAGTGTGACCAAATCCATCGCACTTGTACCCCTTAGTAGGCTCTTCGATAGCACTTGGTAAATCTTTAACCTCTTCCCATATCATGTCTCCGGGCCACCTTGGAGGTGGATTTTCCTTCTCTATAATACTGGTACGAAATGCATTCCTGTTCCTCCGGAACGGATGATCTGATGGCAGAAATTATTGATGACAATCGAAGAAGCACGATTTTTCTCCGTGTTCTAAATGAAAAGCCTTAATGCGGTCCATACAATACAGACATGAGAGACGACCATGAGTGCTCTATCCTGATAACATGCCATAAGCCGGAAAGTTGTTGATGGTCCACATAAGTGCTGCCCTCATCTGAAAATTCTACTTTTTTGAAGTATCTTACGTGTTGGCGCCTACTTCCCACAGCTGATTCAACTCATCTATCAACGATTGCAAGTACACATCGATATTTCTCTTCGGATTGTTAGGACCCAAAATAATGACGGTTAAGAACATAACTGGAGTCTTCTTGCACATCCAAGGCGGTAGGTTGTATGGGATGACGATCACAGGCCAACAAGAATACTGAGAGCCCAAAAGTCCAAATGGGGTAAAACTATTGGAGGATAGTCCCAATCTTATATTACGCGGATCCGAAGCAAAATTGGGATACTCTCGATCGAAGTACTTCCATGCTTCTCCATCGAATGGGTGATCCAACACTCCTTCAATTTGTTCTCGTCTGTGCCAATTCATATTTTTAGCAGTCTTCTTCACCATAAACAACCTCTACAACCGCGACATTAAAGGCAAGTAGTGCATCGAATCGGTCGGCTTTCTTGCACCAACAGATATTTTTGTACCAGTTACCTTGTAGCGATCAACACCATAAAATCTGTACACATCTTCATCATTGTCGTCTTTGTAGTACAACATACACCCATTGCGACATGCATCAATTTTATCATATCATATCCAGAGCGATCTCACCATCCTCTCAGATCGGTAAAAGTCTTTAGGTAACTTAGCACCCGCCGACAAGATCTCTACAATCAACTCCATCAGTCGGTTGTAGCATTCTTGCGACATATTAAAATCGGACTTGATGCTCAACAGTCTTATAACCACCTCCAACGGTGAATGATCCTCACAACCAGGATATAATGGAGTTCTTGAATTCTCCAGTAACTCCATGAACTTTGCAGCATCGGCATTCGGTGCATCCTCAGCTGTATCATGATTTTTCGAATTGAAACTAGGCCCGACAACATCGAAAACCATGTTCACGCACTCGTCGTCGTAATTAGTGTGGTCGTGGACACCAATTTACGGCTCCACATAAGGCTCCGGCTCCGATGCTAAAGACACAAGTTATCCGTGTGAGGTCCACTAATAGTAATTCGATATGAAATCCCTCGAGTATAAATGATATGTCACATCCACTTCTGAGGGATATTTTAAGTTGCAATATCTTACACACGGACACTTAATTTTGGTGTCGTTCATGTTCTAAGGGAACGTCTTGGCGAACTGCAGGAACTGTTCCTCCCTTGTATAAATTTATCCCGCATACCACACATGTCATTAGGATGACGGTTGTACATCCACGAACGATGACGCAGGTAGTAATTCAGATCCATTTCTAGATACTTATAAAAAGATGAATAGACATCATTCAAGTATATTATCCAAATAGATGCAAAGATGGATACACATGTGAACACTAGTAAAGGATATATGTGACGTCACGTATTCAATGTGAGCTATTCTCTGAAAAGAAAATTTGCTTAGGAGCATATGGATTAGAGTTTGGGTGTGGGAGTGTGGGTCCTTAACAAAAGAGTAGGTTGTGCAAAAAAAGCCATATTTTATCTTTAGTCGTCAATAGTTAGCAATACTGAATCTATGTTATTTTCTTTATATCATATAATTTACATTCAGTTCATGTTTAATACATGCTTATCACATTCATTAGTTTTATTTCAGTATTTATGTTACTTTAGATTTTATATTATTTTGGTGTAATTGTGAGTTGTAATTATACTTTACTCAATCATGACTAGATATTGTTGATATTTAGGCAAAGAGGATTATTCTTTCCTTATGGACCTTCCAAGGATGAAACTGAGATTCATGCTGCTGTCACATGACTAGATGGTGTAGATGTCCAGGACGATGCATAGTCCTGTCATAAGTTATCTTAGGTGCTATTAGCCCTATAGTTTAGAACTCTTATCATTTTATTTTGATCGGGTTGTTCCAGATATACACTATGGATTGTACTTCTAAGGATGGTTAGACTTCTAATCCTATATTGAGATGTGGATATGGATCTGTTTTATTAGTCTATTTTCTGATTCATTCTCTACATATATTATTTTTAACTGTTATTAAGTTGGATAGTATAATGTGATATTATATGTTTGAATTTTATATTTGGTGGGTAGATACATATATATTTAGATATAGACAATGTACTATTATCAATACCATAATGCACATTGGACGTATACTCACGTATTCATGTCAGATTATTCAGAAACATGTCATATTTCTTGTGCATAGTAGGAAGGAATCTTAGAAATTGGCATTTCTTGTGCATTGACGTCCTCGGCTGCTTACATATTTTCTAAGTCTAGGTGGATCTTTTGCAACACTTTTTACTACTTCCTTCTATATTTTGATAGAGGACATTACATATTTTTTAAGTTATTTATGAAAGCATAATTGTTAGAAAACGTTATAATTTTTTTTAAATTACTCTCTAAAATATTTTTTTAATATTAGGAGATATTATATATTTAGATAAGTATAAAATCTAATTTATTCTCTATTAGATTTTAGTTTGCATGTGTCCGGGTCCATGTGTCAGGGTTAGGGTTGTGTCCTGTGTGTGTGTGTTCACGTATCCTAATTTTGTCCTGTGTGTGTCCTGGTTGTGTATATGATAGTGTGTATCGTGTCGTGTTTGTAACAATGTGTGTGTCGTGTCATATTTGTGACAGTGTGTGTGTCGTGTTCGTGTTTGTCATGTCATGTCGTATCGTATTTGTGGGTGGAGTCCTTGAAAACCCTATATATATATATATATATATATATATATATATAGAGAGAGAGAGAGAGAGAGAGAGAGAGAGAGAGAGAGACCTTACTTAGGGACGAGGAGGGGAGCCAGAGGGAGGAGGGACACCGACAGAGGGAGGTTACTTCGCCGGAGGAAGGAGGAGCACGCCGGAGGGAGGAGTAGCATGCCGGAGGAAGGAGGACGCGGGGAGGCACAGAGAGTGGGGGGCTCGGGGAGGCGTTGGGAGGGGGGCACGATCGGGGAGGCATCGGGGGGAGCAGACGAAGAGGGGAGGCGCCGGGAGGGAATGGGTCGATACTAAATAGGGAAAAAATTGTAAATGAGCTCGAAGAAAATAGAAAAAAATGAATTCCAAACCCTATATGAAATAAATTAGCGACGTATAAAAATGACGTCGCTAAACGTCGCGGACATAAGCAAATACTGTGACTTAAATTTTCAACGTCACTAAACGTCGCTAATATTCAAAATTTAGCGTCATTTAGCAACTCCTAGCGACATTTGTTTTTATTATATTAATTATAGTCGTGGAACGTCGCTCCACGTCACTACCAGCAACGTGTTACGACATTTAATTTTGACGTCGCTAAATATTTATGATTCAACGATGTTTAGATTTGACGTCGCTAAAATTGTCGCTAATACAACATATTTTGGTAGTGAATCTCGTTCAGATATTGTGCCACCGAGATACCCTCCATGTGATTTGATTTGATGAGTTGGCGAATAAGAAACATCGTGTTGCCAATCGTCTTTCGTTCGTAGAATAAATGCAGCTTTGATCTCCCATAAACTTTTAGATAATTATCCATGGATACGTGATGAAATACTGAATCGTCTAGCCATTGGAGGATGAATCCAACGGCCTTCCGGTCCAATATTTTCCAATAATCAACTTATTTGTCTGATGGCTTGGCATTGTCGCCCTCCAATGGACCATGTAAATACTTGTACCAAAGTAGATCCTTGGTTTCCAAATCACCTAGTTCCTCCTGTGAGGGTAATCATGAATGTGTTCATATTCTACGTAGACATGATTGCACATTCTCTCTCGAAAACATGAGACCTCTGATACCAATTGTTGGCCAAAAGGATGCCGTGAAAATGATGCCAATCCATCTGAAAATAATGAATCTTGTCTCACACAAGCACCAAGATAGATCAAACACACTATATGTTCAGTGACTATTTCACCTGGACAAATTCTAATCTATATTACTCAGAAAATACAAGATTGAATATAATTTATGTTGAATTCTTTGCCCCCCAAGTTTAATCCCTCATCAAACTCAAGAAGAAAAGCAGAAGATTACAATAAAATCACTCACCCAACCATGTGACGATCTTCCTGAATGAAGAAGATGACTCTCTGAATAGATCTCATATTCCAACTATCTCGAATGATGAATCATAAGAGCAAATTATATACTTTTTCTTAGATTTTTTTATGGACTTGCACCCTTAAATCTCCCATATGAGCTTCTTCTTGGCAACCCCCATCAACCTCTATATAATGGTTGAGAAACCTAATGATTTAGGGTTTAAAAAAACCCAAAAATAGTCCAACACTAATCATGGTCGTACATATTTGATCACACGATTATTATAGATGCTGACTTAGGTCCGTGCCTGGCCTAATTTTTGATAGACGGTATATCGTCGGTCTATTGCGATATACCGTCGGTGTACCTCCAGACACACATAATAGGTTCTGGAATGAACTGTCAAAATTTGATATATCGTTAGTATAAAGCAACCGAAATATATTCGGTATGTTTTCGCTGTTGTTTTGGCTCAGTTTGAGTCTCGGTTTAGCCATCGAACCTCCGTCGTCATCATCATAACTCCCATCGACCCTTCACGATCGATGTCCATTCTGTCCATCCACATACCTCAAATCGAGGTTGGACCCCCAACACGTTCTTTACTGGCTGCGGCTGTGAGGGTCTCTTCCCTAGCATAGGGGTCAGACCCCAATGTGCGCCCCCTTCTCGAAGTCATCTATAACTTGTCGACTTTGGAGGGTCCATTAACTGTTGTTGTGTTGTCGAGCTAAGCACCTCTTTCCTGTTGTGCAAACTATTGGAGTGGGTGGGGTTCCCAACCTATGCGAAAAATACCCCGAAGTAGGATTGAGTATTTCTACATATAATAGGAATACCGCAATTTATTTGGATTGGATATTCCTAAATATAATAGGAATATCTCAATGTATTTGGATTGGATATTCCTACATATAATAGGAATATGTTAATGGATTTGGATTGGATATTCCTATCTATAATAGGAATACTAGTTGTGGGTTTGAGGCTATATATAGGTGTCTCCTGGCCCTAAAACATATCTCCCTCTCTCTAAAAAAAATAACAACAAGGAGAGAAAATGAGGCAAGAGTGCCATTGCAACATTGGAGAGGAGAAAGAATGATTGGAGGCCGTTTTGAAGAAGGAGATCAGTTTCTGGTATTTCTCGTTGTCTTTCTTCTTCGTGGTTATAATCTATTTTCTGTTCCAAAAGAGTTGTGGTGATCCGTTTGCATCGGTGAGAAGTTCATAAGGAATCGGTGTATTTCTTATTCCATTTGGGAGGCTTTTCAGGGTTGGACTCCGATCGTCCCGTGGTTTTTTCGCAAGGGTTTTCCATGTCAAAAATCTCTGTGTCTGCGATTTATATTTGGCATTTTTGGTTTGTGCATTTTGCTCAGTTCTCTCGCAGGTACTCTCTGATTTGGGGAACGGTTTTCGCACTTTCGTTCCCATCAAAGTGGTATCAAAGCCAGGTTCTGGAATTTTAGAAGGGTGTCAAGAGTTGATAGAAAAACCAGGGAGGAGAGATGGACGCGAAGCCGGTGCGCATGGTAAACCTGAATGGTACCAACTATCATTATTGGAGGAGCAAAATGAAGGATATGCTATTTGTCAAGAAGCTGTATCTGTCGGTATTTGCTTCCGAGAGGCCCAATGACAAATCCGAAGAGGACTAGAATTTCGAGCATATACAGGTGTGTCGGTACATCAGATAGTTCATTGACAAGAACGTGTACAACCACGCTGCCAATATTGAGCACGCGAGGACACTATGGGATAAGCTGGAATCATTGTATGCGAAAAAGACCGGAGTAAATAAATTGTTCCTGATCCGGATGATGATGGGTCTGCGGTACAAAGATGGGACATATATTACGGATCACTTGAGTGAGTTCCAGGACGTAGTTGACCTGCTATCCTCGATGGGAGTCAAGTTTGACGATGAGGTTCAGGGATTATGGCTGTTGTGTACATTGTCGTACTCGTGGGAGACCGTACGAGTGTCTATGATCGCTTCTGCTTCAGAAGGCATGGTCAGTCTAGAGTTTTCCAAGAGCGGGGTACTGAATGAAGAGACGCGGAGACGTTCTCAGGGCACTTTATCCACATCCAACTCAGAGGCACTTGTTTCAGAGATCCGAGGAAGGGGTAAAAGCAGGGGTCCAGGCGGTGGCAGAGACAAAAGCAAGGGAAGGTCCAAGGGTTAGTACGAGTACTCGGAGTCTTACCATTGTGGCAAGAAGGGCCACACAAGCGAAACTATTTTGCTTGGAAGAGAGAGAAGAAGGGCGACAAGGGGAAGCAAAGTGAGAACACTACAGCGGCAGCCTCGACACATGGAGGCGACGTGATCATTGTAGGTTATGAGGTAGTTATGAACCTCGCCTACGATGACAACTCTTGGCTGGTAGACTCAGGTGCTTCAACTCACGTATCTCACAACATGGCATTATTTGCTACGTACACAACAGGCGACTGTGGACTATTAAAAATGGGCAATAGAGTTGTATCGAAGGCGGTTGCCATTGGAGATGTGCATTTGAGGACAAAGACATGTACAGTTCTTGTTCTCAAAGATGTCCATCATGTCCCTGATATCCGTTTCAACCTGGTGTCAGTTGGAAGGTTGGATGACAAGGGTTTCTTCAGTCTATTCGGGAATAATCAGTGGAATCTTTCCAGAGGTTCGACGGTGATTGCTAGAGGAAGCAAGAGGTTCAGACTCTACTATATGGAAGGGAGCGCATAGGGGGCACAAGAGATTAACGCAACTATTGATGCGTCTACTGAGTTGTGGCACATGCGGCTCAACCATATCAGCGAGAAGGGGATAAGATACTTGGTGAACAAGAAGGTGATTCCAGGGCTAAAGTCTACAAAGTTGGAGAAGTGCACGCACTGTTTGGCAAAAAAACAAAATAGGGTATCTTTCTAAAGTCACCCAAATCAAGGAAGCCGGCGTTGCTTGAGTTAATTCACTCGGATGTCTGCGGTCCTATGAAGGTAAAATCTATTGGTGGTACTTCTTATTTTGTAAAATTTATTGATGACTGTTCCAGGAAGGTTTGGGTATATACCTTAAAGACCAAGGATCATGTGCTGCCCACTTTCAAGAAGTTTCAGGCCTCTATTGAAAGGGAGACGGGCAATAAGTTGCTTTGTGTTCGGTCGGACAATGGCGACGAGTATATCGGTCCCTTTGATGCTTATTGCAGAGAGCAAGGGATACAGCACCAGAAGACTCCACCAAAGATACCGCAACTCAATGGTGTAGTAGAGCGGATAAACATAACGCTAATGGAGAGGGTGTGATGTTTGCTGTCAGAAGCAAACTTGCCATGCAGCTGTTGGGGTGAGGCACTTTACACAACTGGTAATGTTATTAATTTATCTCCTAGTGCTCCTTTGCAGGGTGATATGCCTGACAAAGTATGGTACTGCAAAGAGCCGTCATACAATCACCAGGGAGTGTTTGGTTGTAAGGCCTTCGTGAATGTACCGAAGGACGAGAGATCCAAACTTGAGCCAAAGACGAGACGATGCGTCTTTGTCGGCTACGGTCGGGATGAGTTTGGCTATAGACTCTACAATCTAGTGGGAAGAAAGTTCTATAGAAGTAGGGACGTAGTATTCGTCGAGGATCAGACCATGACCAACACTCAGGATTTTGAGATGCCTTCTGAGGCTGAGGAATTGCCTGAGTTAGAGTTATTTTGCTTCGAGCAGTTTCTAGAGGACATCGAAGAGGATCCAGTTATGGAAGAGCCAGTACATGGAGTTGCTCCCAACCTTGATCATCATCCTACTGATGGTGGTCAGGGTCCTCAGGAGGATGAGCATACCTAGGAGGTAGTTCCTTGAGGGGAGAAGACTGTAGATATACAGCCAGCATCAGTGGTTCCGTTGAGGAGGAGCGATAGAGATCGTCGACCATCTACGAGATACTCACCGGGTGAGTATGTGATACTTACTGACGGGAGAGAACCCAAAAATTTTACAGAGGTTATGGAAGACGAACACAGGCAAAAGTGGATAGAGGCCATGCATGAGGAGATGAGTTCTTTGGAGGCCAACTCTACTTATGATCTGGTACGGTTGCCAAAGGGCAAGAAGGCTTTGAAGAATCGATGGGTGTTCAGAGTGAAGCAGACAGATAATGCTACTCGCCCTCGATATAAAGTGAGGCTGGTAGTTAAAGGCTACGGTCATTAAAAATGCGTAGATTATGATGAGATATTTTTGCCAGTCATCAAGCAATCGTCTATACGGGTGGTGCTAGCATTGGCAGCCAGTTTTGACTTAGAGGTCGAGCAAATGGACATGAAGATGACATTCCTCCACGGTGATCTTGAAGAGGAGTTGTACATAGAGCAGCCAGAGGGATTCTATGAGAAGGGCAAGTCATATTTGGTCTGCCGGTTGAGAAAGAGCTTGTATGGTCTGAAACAGACAGGGGTACGAAAAGTTTGAGTCGTTTATGGGAGAGTTTGGTTATGCACGGACGACGTCGTATCATTGTATTTATGTGAGGTACTTCACCAAGGATAATTTTATCATTTTGTTGCTTTATGTTGATGACATGCTGTTGGTGGGTCAGAATGCTACCAGGATAGTAGAGTTGAACCGCCAACTGGGCGCAGCCTTCTTTATGAAGGATTTGGGCACAGGAAAGACTATTCTTGAGATGGAGATCAACCGAAAGAGAGAGTCCAAGTTGCTACACTTGTCCCAAAAGAAGTACATTTATCGGGTACTTCAGCATTTCGGGATGGACGGGTCGAAGAAAGTGAGTAACCCCCTTGCGGCTCACTTTAAGTTCACTGAGGAGCAGTATCCATCTACCGAGGACGGGAAGGAAGATATAGAGCGAGTTTCATATGCCTCAGCCGTGGGGACTATTTTGTATGCTATGGTATGTATGAGGCCAGACATTGCTTACGCAGTCGGCATAGTTAGCATATACACTTCTAATCCTGGAAGTGTATATTGGAGTGGCGTCAAGTGGATTCTACGATATCTTCAGGGTATTGCCGATTGGAGACTTTCATTTGGTGGTAACGAGCCGAAGCTGGTTGGATATACTGATGCTGATATGGTTGAAGATGTAGAGATGAGGCGATCGACTTTGGGCTATGTGATGATGTTTGCTGGTGGAGCAGTATCGTGGCAGTCGTGTTTACAGAAGTGTGTTGCCTTGTCGGCGACAGAGGCGTAATACATTGCGATGACGGAGGCTTGAAAGGAGTTGCTGTGGATGAAGAAGCTGCTGCAGAAAATTAGGCTAAAGCAGGAGCAGTATCCTTTGCTTTGCGATAGTCAGAGTGCTATTCAACTTGTGAAGAATCAGACATTTCATAGCCGGTCCAAGCACATTGATACCCGGTATCATTGGATACGGGATATGGTTGACAAGAAGGAAGCAACGCTTGAGAAGGTTCATACAGATGACAACGGAGCAGATATGTTCACAAAGGTTCTACCAAGGGAAAAGTTTGAGTACTGCAGGCGGATAGTCGGGATGACGACCCCCTCCACATAGTTGTGAAGGGGGTGATTTGTTGTAGTGGGTGGGGTTCCCAACCTATGTGAAAAATATCCCGGAGTATGATTGGGTATTTTACATATAATAGGAATACCTCAATTTATTTGGATTGGATATTCCTAAATATAATAGGAGTATCTCAATGGATTTGGATTGGATATTTCTACTTATAATAGAAATATGTCAGTGGATTTAGATTTGGATTTGGATTGGATATTCCTATCTATAATAGGAATGCTAGTTGTGGGTTTGAGGCTATATATAGGTGTCTCCTGGCACTAACATATATATCTCTCTCTCTAAAAAAAAAATATAAACAAGGAGAGAAAATGAGACAGGAGTGCCTTTGCAACATTGGAGAGGAGAAAGAAGGATTGAAGGCCGTTTCGAAGAAGGAGATCAGTTTTAGGTATTTCTCGTTGTCTTTCTTCTTCGTGGTTATAATTTATTTTCTGTTCCAAAAAAGTTGTGGTGATCCGTTTGGATCGGTGAGAAGTTTGTAAGGAGTCGGTGTATTTTTTATTCAATTAGTGGAGGCTTTTCGGGGTTGGACTCCGATCGTCCCGTGGTTTTTCCCGCAAGAATTTTTCACGTCAAAAATCTTTGTGTCTGCGATTTGTGTTTGGCGTTTTTGGTTTGTACGTTTTATTCAGTTCTCTCGCAGGTACTCTCTGGTTTGGGGAACGGTTTTCACACTTTCGTTCCCATCACAAACGCTGTATGTGTTTCTCCTTATGCTCAAAAGGGATGCATCTATCACCCGTGTGATCTCCCCAGCCTTCTCTAGCATAGGAGATCCTATATGTGCGGTACTTCGCCATGAGTAGTGAATATACATATATTAGTTTTGGTGCATTTACTTTGACATGGTATCAGAATAATACAAATTAAAATTTTTCGCTTATATTTTAAATGGATTAAAAATATATATACTGTTATTTAGGCGGAGGATAGAATGGGTTGGGTGGGCTGTAGCTCCGGGGTAAAAAAAATTTACTAAATATTTTTATTATGTATATCTGTTAGTAGTCCGGTTAAATTTTTTTTTACTAGGTATGTCCACTGGAACAGGCTTAGTTCCGGAGAATTTAAATTTCTGGCTCCATCCAGGAAATGTTTCAGAAATTTGGCACAAGCACCCTTTTTTCCTCATTATTTTGAGGGAGGCGATAAATTGCATGCAGGCCTTACAGACTTACATGCTTCATGCATGCAGTTGATCCATTCAACTGAACTCTGCGCTAGCTATCTAGCTAGCTACTTTTTCGCTCAGGAACAAGGGGAATAATCCAATAACTGCACACTGTTCATCTTGACATGGTCCTGTACAAGCCGACATACATATATGCTAACATCAAACTTTGTTTCACTCATAGCTAGAAGTAATATTGTGCATTACAATGCACTGTTAAATTAGTTATAAGTAATAAGTGTATTCTTTCTGCATCATAGTCGCAGTCTACATTTCCATCACTCTTTATTTTCCCGAATGGCTTGCAACAAAAGAACGATGGCTGTCTTTACTGTTGTAGCCGCGGTTCTTCTTCTTCTTGCTGCAGCTGCCTCTGCGGAGGATTTCGTGGTGGGAGATGGCAAGGGCTGGACACTCGGGGCAGACTATACAGATTGGGCCATGGGGAAGCAGTTTAGAGTTGGCGATAGGCTCAGTATGAATTATTGCATTTTCAATATATATATATATATATATATATATATATATATATATATATATATAAAAGTTCACATGACAGTGAGGTACAAGACAATGTCATTTCTGTGGCAAAATTATATTCACACAAGGCAATGAGATAAAAAAAATGTTCTCCAATGCAAAAGTATTGAGAATACAATAAAAAATACTTTTTTTTCCAACTTCCAAGACAATTTTTCTACTTATTTATTTTTTTTATAAATATTTTTATTCATAATTGATGATGTGGAAGTAAAGCGTTGTGAAGTCCATTGTCTAGATCTAGACAACCAACTTCAAATTATCTTTGACATGTCATTGCCATGTCAGCTACACAATTTATTTCACATTTGCATTGGAGAAGGAATTTTCAAATGAAAAGTTGTTATTCCTATGTGGCAACCATTTTTTCTAAACTCACAACAGTTTGTGTTGGAGATGCTCTAAGGGTCTACTTGGATTGAGAGTAAAGAGAGCTAAGTGAGAAAAAGTTGAGTGAGAGAGAAGAAAAACTCTGCTTGTTTTGAGAGGAAGTTATAGAAAGTTAAGTGAGAGTTTGTTTAACTTTTTTTGTCTATTTTTTAACATTTTTTAATGAAAAGTTAACGAGGAGAAATGAGGAGTATTGTTTATAAATTCATAAATATCTTTTATTTTTCCTATAAAATATCAAGACATTTTTCTCTATTTTTTTTTCTTGCTTTCAATATATTATTCCGTCTTTTTGGATTTCAACCTGCTACCGTCAAGATGCGTCATTTTTTTTTTTACTTTTTCTTATTACTCCTTCTACTCAAAACAATATGTAATAAGAGTATTTTGGGTAACTATTGTATTTTTATTTATTTTTCTCTCACTAAAAATCTCCAATACAAATATTGTGTTATGCTCTATCCAAGCAGATCCTAATGGTCTGCTTGGATTGAGGGAAAAAAAATGAATAGGATTAAGATAGGTTAAGTGTTGTAGAGTTAAGTGAGGGGAAAGAGAGTCAATACATATAACCATGCTTGGATTGGAGGAAGAGTTAAGTGGGTTGTGTTTAAAAACTTTTGTTTGAATTGTAGGTTTTGAGTGGAGGAAAGAATTAAGTGGAATATATTTATGACTTTTTAAACAAAATCTCTCACTTCTCTCTGTTTAACCTTTGGATTTGGGTGGTTAGAAAATGGACAAAAGATGTTTAAATAAATTTTCAGTTAACCCTCTATTACTCTCACTCGTAAAATCCTACCCTCAAATCAAACATAAATATTTTCTTTTTATCTCACTTAACTCTCTTAACCGTCGATCCAAGCAGACTTTGTACTTACTAATTTAATTTGTTAGCAGTTTTCAACTACGGGACTCCGGCTCACAATGTCGCCAAGGCTGACGGTGCAAGCTTCAACGCGTGCGCCGTGCCCTCAGGAACTGAGCCTCTAACCTCAGGCAAGGATGTCATCACCCTCTCTACTGCAGGGAACAAGTGGTACTTGTGTTCCAAGGCTGATCACTGTAGGTCAGGAATGAAGCTTTTTATCAACGTCGAGGATTCCAAGTCGAAGAGGCGGCGGCGACGACGGCTACCCAAGTCTGCATCTAGCAGGACGTCGGCGTCGCAGTGCCGGATTTTCACGGCAGTGTCTGCTTTGGTGGTGATGACGTTCAATGTCTGAAATGAACTTACCATCTTCTTCTTCATTCTTTTTTTCTTTTGGACTGTTTTTTTTTTTCTCTCTATATATTTTGGGATCATTCTCTTTCATAACCTCTTTTTTTTTTTTTTTTTACTATCAAAGATGTTTCACAATTATATCATCTCAATTAGGGTTTTTTTTTTTTTTTAGATTAAACGGTGGAGATAAAGTTCCTCCATGTCCAATTCAAGATGTCTATCAGGTCGGTCCAGACCTAGAGTTGATCGTGTTTGACCGATTTTATGTCGGATCGGACTTTTTAAGCAAATCTCCAAATCCAGTCCGGACCCAGACCCCGGTAACTTCGGGTCGGACCGAATCCGGACAAAATCCGATCTAAACCTGGGCATGGCCGACGGGCCGTCCTATTTTTTAAAAATAATATATATATTAAAATATACTATGTATACTATATTTATAAGAGTTTATAACACAAAATAAAAAGCGTTTTGTGGTTAGCTGGAGAACTTATAGTGTTTAGAAGATTAGTATATCAAATCCTCCCATGGACGTTCGGTCTGTACAAGAGATGTAGCCAAAATATCCGGAGAAATTGGCTTTCTCGGTCCGATCCACCCTCCAACTCTGTGGGCAATCTTTTGGCACTCGCTGCCTTCGTCATCACTTGGACTATCTGGAAGGGATTTTGGGCTTTCTGGTCTACACCCATCAGGGAATTCCTCTGGAGAGAATTTAGCTTGCATTTTTTTCATCGTGTCCTTCCTCTTTTTTGATGACTTCAGAGGATGTCCTTTGCAAATTTATTTTTATGTATACACATATTTACCGGGTTTATTACCGGTTCGGACCTGCGGGCCGGAGGAGCAAGCCGAAATCTCAGACCCAGGTCGAACCCGCATATTATATGGGCCGGATCGGCCCGTTGACGGGGCCCGAACCAACCTATACCGGAGTTGACTGGGCGGTCCCGGACCGGGTTCCAGGTCGACCGACCCAATTAACACCTTTGATGTTCAATTAATGAAACAAATATTCTATTAAAAGCTCCAAAAAATCCAAAAAAAAATACACGATATAAACTAAAATCAAACAATCTGCCGACTAGCCACGATAACCACAAAGCTAGAATCAGTGGTGTAGCTAGGATTTGAGTGCTGCGGAGTCAAAATCGACTAGTAAATTTTTAATCAAATTTTTTTATAGAAAAGTAAAAGAAAATTTACATAAATCAGTCACAAAATTCTATTTTCTATACCTAATCTTGGTCGTCTATTCTTGTTTAAAGTACACATTTCTAATTTAATATAATCTGAATCATAAACTCCAATATCATTCCAGCCAGTTCATACAAGATCATTTTGATCAATTTTGAGATTTGATCGAGAAGATTCAATGTATCTTAAAACACGTACTTGAATCCTACACTTTTAGTCATGAACATTCCATTATAGGATCTTATGATGATTAAATATTATTTTCTTCCTTAAAAAAATAAGATCAAAAATATTTCATCTTCAAGCACTAATTTATTTTGATTTCATATTTTTAATATTTTTTTAATCGAAGAATGTTATACTAGCAAATGCTTTTATTCCATCTAGAGGGGGGGGGGAAGAGAGAGAGAGACGTACGAACATAAAAAGAGAGTCCATTTTTTGACTTTTTCTAGTATATATATATATATATATATATATATATATATATATATATATATATATAAGTGGGTCACATGACCCCACTTGCCCATGGTTGGCTCCGCCAGTGGCTAGAATCCACTTTTCACTACCAGAATAAGTCAAATTAGCGACGTAAAGAAACGTCGCTATATGACCAAAAAAATGTTGCTAAACAATTTTAGCAACGTAATTAACGACGTATTAGTGAAGTCGTTTTTGAACTAGTCGCTGACAGAGAAAAAACATCGCCAAACGTTGCTATACCGACGTAAATGCGTCGCTATATTAGCGACGTTTAGAGACGCAACGTTGCTAATTTAGCGACGTGTATTTTGTCGCTATATGTCGCTAAATTAGCGACGTAATTAGTGACGTTATTAGCGACGTAAATAACGACTTTTATAGCAACGTATGTGCGACTCATTTAGCAATGTTGTCCGACTAATTTAGCGACGTTATTATGACCTGACAATACTGCTATGTCAGCAGTTTGTTATACCATTATGTCATGCACATAACCCACGAACGAGCTTTTAAAACTGAAAAAATCGATAAGAAGACCAAAGGTATATAGCCAAGCTCTGATACCATTATGTCATGCCCCGATCTCCCACAGGTAATCGGCCGTCCCCGCTAGGCGCGAATCACCGTGCCAACGCTCCCGCGGGACGATTGTTTGACCCATCTGGACGTGATGCCGCACGAGCGTAAGCCGTGCCCGTGCAAGGCCATGATCCGAACAGGCGGTAAGAGGTCTAAGCCACAGAGCCGCACAGATTTTCTGAGTGTAGCAGAATGAGAAACGCATAGACGATTGATAACAAGTTCACATTCGTCAATAGCGGAAGTATTGAATAACACAAGTATAGAAATAAAATAAACTCTTTATTGATATTGAACAAGTGTTACAGGCGGCGCTAGGCAGAGATTATAAGTCGCTCAAGCCTCTCTTTCTCTGAAACAATAAAAGAGTGCCAAGTGGCTACATTTGTGGAATAATGGATAGGCGATGTTCTAACATTATGTCTTGTATATGTTCTTCAGTTCCGGATGCAATACTCCAAGGCATCAGAGTGAACTTTGCGCCTTAGCATGCACGAAGGAGGCATCCGCACCGTACGAGATTTTTTTGTACCCTGCAAGCAAACTGGTCGGTTATCAGTACATGAATGCACTAGTAGGGATGCTTCTCATCCGCTCAAAAAATCCAAACACATTATATAGGTTCTGTGCACCATCTATTAAGTTATCTTTCTAGTCTTGCCTTAGGATCAGTTTTATGGCATTTATGAAAAGCCTAACTAGTGTGGCAATGCGTGTGCGATATAAAGGAACACGGCGACACTTACCAACTTGTCACGCCCAGTCCCAAAATACGTAGGACTAGGACACGTAAGTATGACAGCCGCATGGATATGGCAACTCCAATATATGAAAACCAAATCCACACGTACGCTGTATTATGAATATCAAATCCACAAGTGGTATAACATATGTCACAAGTCACAGGGTATAATCTAAATCTCATCCACAAAAAATTCAAATATAAATAATAACCAACATCTATGAAACTAGATCTCAATAAGAAGTATCTAAGGATGATAGTTGGATGGGAACAAATCCACTACCAACTCGAATATAAGAGCAAATACAAGATGAGTACAACACAATCAAACACAATATAAGAATACCAGCTATCAATCACGGCTCGAAGAGAAGACATCCACGAAGCATATAGAACCATCCAAATCTGCGCTCCTGCAAATACTCAAGAACAGATACACCTGGCAGGGGACCAGGTCCTCAGAGGGACATAACAAGATACTTAAACATATGCCAATAAAGTACTAAAATAAATATCCAAAGGGGTCACCTAACCGTCTAAGTGAATGCAGTTAAGAACAACTTTCCCCACAAGTGAGCTATCTGGCTGAAAACCTGGGATTTGGCATGATTCCCTTTTGGGGATCCAGGGGCCTAAAAAGGTACGGCGTCTTTCGAACACCGAAAGCCCGCCTGATAATAATATAATATATAGTGGTCATCACCACCCGTATCTCCAGCGGAGAATCTGGGCGCACAATAGAAAAAGTATAAAGGAGCTCAAATGCGGTACTTGTTGTTCTCCCCACCCCATGCTCTAAGCATGTCACATCCATGACACCATTTGGTTTACAGCCTATTTTTAGTACCCTAGCCCAATCCTACAACCAAACAAGGACAAGGATGGGACCACCGTACTACAATAGGCTATGTCCCTAGACCTCTAATAACTGCTAAGTCCACTAGCATGCAAAGTTTCTAACAGCAGTTATTCCTAACGCACGGCCCACACGTACAGGAGGCCAAACCTGCATGCAAGTTCGTGATCTACATGAGACTCACAACTCGTGTAACAACTGTGTCACGGCCAATGAACCTAATGATGCTACATGATAATGGGGTAGTCTCATAAACAAGGTCAATACAAATACATAAATAAAAATATATTGCGACGACACCGTCGCGTGCATTTTATATAACAGTTAAAATATATGAAATAAAGACAGAAAATAAAGATGCATGCAACATATGGAATATATATAACAGTACAATGGCAAGGTATACTTGCCTGGCAAGGAAGCTGCAATGTACCAATAACCTGCTCCAGAAGTCGCACAGAATAAATCCAATATCCTATGTACATATGATATAATACAATAAAATTATTATTTATTACACTAGTGCACACACAATAATATTTACACAGGACTCAGGGGTACACTAGGGGTAATACTAGTCATCTAACACGGTCAATTACGCGTTAAATTACGGGTGTCGGGTCTTTAAGTACTGTACACGATCAGTCAGTACGTCGGTGTACACAAGGCAGACACCAACATTGTTCTTAGGGTCAACAGGGTCAAGGGCAATTACGGGCAGTCCACAGTGTCCTAGGGTCATACATTCTGAATATATATAGCATAGTATTTAATTACTTATAATTTATGTACATACCATATATTTATATATATCTATATATAACACCCAATTATTTATACCAATTGAATACGTGTACTAAGTATATATATAAATATATATACCAAACTGAATAATATTTGCGTACATGTAAATGTACGAACGCGCGTTGGGTTCTCCGACTCAGGGTCTGATGTAAACTAACCGTGGTGGCTAAATACTGCGTCCTACTAGAACACTATTAGAGAATGTACTCGTCTGGGGTCCTGCTGCTGGTATGAATCAGAGTCCAAGTCACAGTCCAAATAGCCTATGTATTACAAATTTATCACGTCAAAAGATAATTTATTTTAATTTATTTAATTCTGGAATAATTACTCTAAAATCCTATTTTAATCTTATTATTCTGATTTTTATGTTAATTCCTAAATTTTGTCCAAAGAAACTGAATTTTATCAACTCGAGACTCATGGCACGCAAATCGAGGCGATCTGTTGACCAAAAAGTCAATCGACACAAACTCAACTTTCATACCTGATTTCCTATACATTTCAGCGTCAAAAACATGCTGGAATTTACGGCTCGTCCGAATTCAAATTCATTTGGGAATTATGGCACATACAAATTTTGTATTGTGCACCGATGGTTAAATTCTAACCTAGAAGTTCTACAAAATTAACAGTATATAAATACTTTGAAATAAATTCTGAGAAAAATATATGTCAATTATCTAGACATTAGCTTTCCGAAACTTCAAACGGTTCATGGTTCTGATTCCTGGTTCTCCCGAAATCGCGAAAATATCGAAACACGTCTATTTTCGGACATGCTGAGCTCTACGAATTTTCCAGAATTTAATACTCATAATTTCGTAAAACAATTTATATAATCAGAAAGCTAACCTCAATATCGTTCTAACACAAAAACTAGGCCTCTTTTGGAGTCCAGAACTATATGCAATGGCTTCTGGAAGATGAAGGAACCTAGATGGCAATTCTCCAAAAATTGGCTCATGAAAAAGCCTAGAAAATAACTTAAACTATTATATATATAGAGGAGAGAGAAAGAGCAGCCGCGGCTCGGATTCTGCCACGTGGCAGCCATCCATGGCTCCCCGCTCAGATCAAACGGTCATATATTCACGCGGCTCGGCTCAGTTGACTCCGACTCGGACTAGGACGCGGCTCGGTTCGGCTCGGCTTGGCGCAACCACACCCACCCCGCGGTCGCTGACAGGCGGGCCTCACACTGTTGGCTACGGGAGGCTGACAGGTGGGCCCCAGTTGGCTAACTGGGCAGAAATAATTACTTTTTGGGTTTTCTTTTTCAGAAATTAATTTTTAATTCAGTTTTTCATAATTAACTCAAAATAAATGCTAAAAATAATCAAAAAATTCCCAAAAAAATTATAGAAAATATATTTTATTATTTAAAACCTAAAATAAAAGTTTGGGATATTTTTAATTAAGTTGGATATAAAATAAATTCTTTAAAGTCCTAAAAAATTAGTGTTACTAGTTTTTAATTAACTAAAAATTATGAAAAAATTCCAATAATCTAAAATAGCCTAAAAATAATTCTAAATAAATATTTATATAAGTAAATATACTAAAAATTTTATTTTTTAATTAACTAAGAGAATACTCTAAATAAATTCAACATCTATAATAAATATAATAATATAAAATATACACAAAATACCTATTTTGGGTGAGGGAGTTTACAATCTACCCAACTTAAAATAATTTCGTCCTCGAAATTAAAATAAGGCATAATTTGTTAAATCCTTCACATTCGTACATAAGGTACGTCAATCGCAATCTCTTCCAAAAATTTAAATAACAAAATTTATTCAAATCTATCGCGATCATTTCAAAATTAAGATAATCATTGTTCAAATCAAAATTCAACCTATTGTAATCTCTTCTCACTTTTCCAAATCATCAATATCCAAATTTAAATTGAATCCATATAATATCTTCAAGATTTAAATAACCCATATCAAATTTTACCTCACGATCTCCAACTATCATAATCTCCTCTAGAAGTAATTCGAGTCCAATATTATTCCTATTTTCACTTATAAATTTTTGTATTCTTCAACTTTTTAAATTCTATTTACATCCTCAATATTTCAAATAGGTAGTCCAACCATCAAATTTTAATTCTTAATTTAAATCATCAAATTGAAAAATAATTTAAATGCAGTCCACCAATGTTCAAGTCTGAAATTATATATTTATCCTTCAAATTCAAATTGATGATTTTACCTTCAATACTCAAAAATTTAAATTATGTACTTAAGGTATAAATATTGGGTCCTCAATATCAAGATTTTTAAAATTCATTAATCATTATCATCTTAGTCATTCTTCTAAAATTCTCAAAATTAAAATGGCTTGAACCTCTCCCAATCTAATCTTACTCGATCACAATCTAAAAGAAATTCCTCTCGAGTTGCCAATGCACTGCTACCCAACTTAGAATTTACCCATCTATCACAGAAGGCTATATACTTTAAGAAAAATATTCCTTAATTTATTTACTCATGTCATTCAATCCTCAAAACTTCAAAGCCGATAATATCATATATGATATGTCCTTAATTACGAAAGAATAATCCTCAAGTATGTGATCGGCCTATGGGGTATATCCAGTACTCACTGTGTATCAAACTTATACCAAGCATGAGGTTTCGTCTTTCCGAAATAAGGGAAGACGGAGATCAATAATAAAGAGTTCAAGGGAGAGGTAATAGAATAGAAGTATCGGGATCCAGGCGTTTTAAGGAATTCAATGGGAATTATCAAGGCAGTTGTGGACTGAAATCCTATTTAGATAATTCCTATTCACCTGCTCATATTAGTACAGTTATATAGCCGATACGATACGCTCAGACATGTCTAGAGGGAAAGTACATTCGTCTACTAATCACTATATATCTCAATCCACGTAAGGTAGTTATGCGAAGGGCGAACCAAGCACACTAAGGTTAGCTAGGCCTTAATACACTGATTCTGAAATGTATTTGTGTGTTAACCCATTAATACATATATCATGACCAAGCCCGATAGAAGAGTAAGCTTGCAAAACTAGGCTATAATAGCAGCATAAGTCAAGGTAGTACAACAAATATAAGTACGTTAGATGATGATGAAAAGAGGTACAAGTCAATTCAAGTTTACAAAACAAAACAAAATAAGCAACAATAATAAAAGACTCTACAATCTCTACAGTTATCATACCACCTCCTTGTCTAAGTCGCTAGTCGACCAAATAAGGGCAAGGACCTCTAAATTCTATTGTCTGGATAAACACTGTCATCTTATGCTAGCATACAATTAATGTCATTCAGTTACACTACCTCGATGGGTCAAGTGGACTATGTGATACTAGGTTGTGAGGTATACTACCCAACTTAAAAGAATTAAACTAATACTGTGACAGTCTTAAGAGGATCCTATAAAATAATCTTGCACATATAAATAAAACAGAAACTCTTATTAGGGTATATGAGGAAAGATCTTGGTACTTATTAGGGTCTCTTATTGCATTATATAGGTAAGGGTCACCTTAAGTCTTAATCATAGTGCTCATAGAACATGTGTCAATAGTAAGAATAGAAGACTTACTAGCCTCAAGGGAAAAGGGGATATAACTTATATTGAGGTGGGGTACAAGTTACGCGACTTAAAACTAAGGGGTAATTATTAGGTCATAATCTACAATAATAACTTAAACTGTCAAGTTCTAATTACCAATCACATAATTCAAAAATTTAAGAGTTACAACCAAAATCCTAGCAAGCTATATATATCCTAAAATAGAATATAATTACTTGGTCTATAATCAGAAGTGTCAGATGGCACGAGTTGAAAGAGGAAGAAAAGAAGAACATAATTTTTAGTCATCGCACAACTAGTGAACGTTAAGGTCGCAGAGGAACAACATATAAAATTAAAATAGGGGCTCTAGACAGCATCATGGTTTTCTAAGGGAAAGTGGTATGCTAGTTGCTATGTTTGAGGTATGATTAGGAAAATAAATGGTTGATTACATTCCTCTAGGCTTCCTAGGGTGCTGTCTACTAATGATAAGGCAATGATCTAAGTTTGTAGTTCTCCAATACTCATCTAACTGTGTAGGTTAGGTTCAGTCCTAATATTCAATTTTGGTTTTCTATTGGTTCCTCATACTAGGGTCAAACATTATGGTAAACTTCTAACTAACTCTAGTAGTATCTATACTGCTCTTAAGTCTTCTTAATACATCAAGGGGTAAGGGTATACCAATCTAAAGATAAGGAATTCTAGGGTTCACTAGATATTCTAAACTTAGTGGTGTGTCTATATTCTCGTTGTATTCTTAATAGGTGTGCTACCCTAATTATCGTCCTAATAACAGGGATTCCTATATTCTAGCAGAAGGCTGTACTTAAAGAACTATTAGGGAAGTACAGGAATCAAGCAGGATACAATTGTTCAAATAGAACAGATAGGAGGAAGATGAATCATGGTCAATTTTGTGGATGAGATCCTATACTCTAGTCCTAGGTGCAGGCTTGCTCGGTACAGTAACGTAACCGAGTCAATATGCTCTCGACCTGCATGGGCCACCACAAAAATATGTCACGCCCCAGTCCCAAAATACATAGGACTAGGACACGTAAGCATGCCAGCCGCATGGATATGACAACTCCAATATATGAAAACCAAATCCACACATACGCTATATTATGAATATCAAATCCACAAGTGGTATAACATATGTCACAAGTCACAGGGTATAATCTAAATCTCATCCACAAAAAAATCAAATATAAATAATAACCAACATCTATGAAACTAGATCTCAATAAGAAGTATCTAAGGATGATAGTTGGATGGAAACAAATCTACTACCAACTCGAATATAAGAGCAAATACAAGATGAGTACAACACAATCAAACCCAATATAAGAATACCAGCTATCAATCACGGCTCGAAGAGAAGACATCCACGAAGCATATAGAACCATCCAAATCTGCGCTCCTGCAAATACTCAAGAACAGATACACCTGGCAGGGGACCAGGTCCTCAGAGGAACATAACAAGATACTTAAACACATGCCAATAAAGTATTGAAATAAATATCCAAAGGGGTCACCTAACCGTCTAAGTGAATGCAGTTAAGAACAACTTTTCCCACAAGTGAGCTATCTGGCTGAAAACCTGGGATTTGGCATAATTCCCTTTTGGGGATCCAGGTACCTAAAAAGGTACGGCGTCTTTCGAATACCGGAGGCCCGTCTGATAATAATATAATATATAGTGGTCATCACCACCAGTATCTCCAGCGGAGAATTCGGGCGCACAATAGAAAAAGTGTAAAGGAGCTCAAATGCGGTACTTGTTGTTCTCCCCACCCCATGCTCTAAGCATGTCACATCCATGACACCATTTGGTTCACAGCCTATTCTTAGTACCCTAGCCCAATCCTGCAACCAAACAAGGACAAGGATGGGACCACCGTACTACAATAAGCTATGTCCCTAGACCTCTAATAACTGCTAAGTCCACTAGCATGCAAAGTTTCTAACAGCAGTTATTCCTAACGCACGGTCCACACGTACAGGAGGCCAAATCTGCATGCAAGTTCGTGATCTACATGAGACTCACAACTCGTGTAACAACTGTGTCACGGCCAATGAACCTAATGATGCTACATGATAATGGGGTAGTCTCATAAACAAGGTCAACGCAAATACATAAATAAAAATATATCGCGACGACACCGTCGCGATCATTTTATATAACAGTTAAAATATATGAAATAAAGACAGAAAATAAAGATGCATGCAACATATGGAATATATATAACAGTACAATGGCAAGGTATACTTGCCTGGCAAGGAAGCTGCAATGTACCAATAACCTGCTCCAGAAGTCGCACAGAATAAATCCAATATCCTATGTACATATGATATAATATAATAAAATCATTAGTCATTACACTAGTGCACACACAAAAATATTTACACATGACTCAGGGGTACACTAGGGGTAATACTAGTCATCTAACACGGTCAATTACGCGCTGAATTATACGGGTGTCGGGTCTTTAAGTACTGTACATGATCGGCCAGTACGTCGGTGTACACAAGGCAGACACCAACATTGTTCTTAGGGTCAACAGGGTCAAGGGCAATTACGGGCAGTCCACGGTGTCCTAGGGTCGTACATTGTGAATATATATAGCATAGTATTTAATTACTTACAATTTATGTACATACCATATATTTATATATATCTATATATAACACCCAATTATTCATACCAATTGAATACGTGTACTAAGTATAGATATAAATATATATACCAAACTGAATAATATTTGCGTACATCTAAATGTACGAACGCGCGTTGGGTTCTCCAACTCAGGGTCAGATGTAAACTAACCGTGGTGGCTAAATACTACGTCCTACTGGAACACTATTAGAGAATGTACTCGTCTGGGGTCCTGCTGCTGGTATAAATCAGAGTCCAAGTCACAGTCCAAATAGCCTATGTATTACAAATTTATCACGTCAAAAGATAATTTATTTTAATTTATTTATTTCTGGAATAATTACTCTAAAATTTTATTTTAATCTTATTATTCTAATTTTTATGTTAATTCCTAAATTTTGTCCAAAGAAACTGAATTTTATCAACTCGAGACTCATGGCACGCAAATCGAGACGATCTGTTGACCGAAAAGTTAACTGACACAAACTCAACTTTTATGCATGATTTTCTGTACATTTCAGTGTCAAAAATATGCTAGAATTTATGGCTCGTCCAAATTTAAATTCGTTTGGAAATTATGGCACATAAAAATTTTGTATTGTGCACCGATGGTTAAATTCTAACCTAGAAGTTCTACAGAATTAACAGTATATAAATAATTCGAAATAAATTCTGGAAAAAACATATGTCAATTATCTAGACATTAGCTTTTTGAAACTTCAAACGGTTCATGATTCTGATTCCTGGTTCTCCCGAAATCGCGAAAACATCAAAACACGTCTATTTTTGGACATGCTGTGCTCTACAAATTTTTTAGAATTTAATACTCATAATTTCGTAAAATAATTTATATAATCAGAAATCTAACCTCAATATCGTTCTAACACAAAAAACTAGGCCTCGTTTGGAGTTCGGAGCTATGCGCAATAACTTCTGGAAGATGAAGGAACCCTAGATGGCAATTCTCCAAAAATTGGCTCAAGAAAAACCCTAGAAAATAACTTAAACTATTATATATATAGAGGAGAGAGAAAGAGCAGCCGCGGTTGGGATTCTGCCATGTGGCAGCCATCCGTGGCTCCCCGCTCAGATCGAACGGTCAGATATTCACGCGGCTCGGCTCAGCTGAGTCTGACTCGGACTAGGACGCGGCTCGGCTCGGCTTGGAGCACCCACACCCACCCCGCGGTCGCTGACAGGCGGGCCCCACACTGTTGGCTACGGGAGGCTGACAGATGGGCCCCAGTTGGCTGATTGGGCAGAAATAATTACTTTTTGGGTTTTCTTTTTCAGAAATTAGTTTTTAATTCAGTTTTTCATAATTAACTCAAAATAAATGCTAAAAATAATCAAAAAATTCCAAAAAAATTTCTAGAAAATATATTTTATTATTTAGAATCTAAAATAAAAGTTTGGGATATTTTTAATTAAGTTTGAATATAAAATAAATTCTTCAAAGTCCTAGAAAATTAGTGTTACTAGTTTTAATTAACTAAAAATTATGGAAAAATCCCAATAATCTAAAATAGCCTAAAAATAATTCTAAATAAATATTTATATAAGTAAATATACTAAAAATTTTATTTTTTAATTAACTAAGAGAATACTCTAAATAAATTCAACATCTATAATAAATATAATAATATAAAATATACACAAAATACCTATTTTGGGTGAGGGAGTTTACAGTTCCGGATGCAATACTCCAAGGCATCAGAGTGAACTTTGCGCCTTAGCATGCACGAAGGAGGCATCCGCACCGTACGAGATTTTTTTTTACCCTGCAAGCAAACTGGTGGATTATCAGTACATGAATGCACTAGTAGGGATGCTTCTCATCCGCTCAAAAAATCCAAACACATTATATAGGTTCTGTGCACCATCTATTAAGTTATTTTTCTAGTCTTGACTTAGGATCAGTTTTATGGCATTTATGAAAAACCTAACTAGTGTGGCAATGCGTGTGCGATATAAAGGAACACGGCGACACTTACCAACTTACCATCCGTCATTCTCTTTCTAAGGCAAACCAAGTTAAATCATGCCGTAGTTCCTCCTACATCTTCGATACACGTAGGTGATCCTCCTCCTCCACCTGTTCAGAGGATTGCCGCAGATGTGAAGAGACACAGCAGACTTGTCATTTCTATAAGAAGCCAGGTCACCTTTGGGAGAGCTGTAGAACGAGACTAGGACTTTGTTTGCACTGTGGCGCTGCGGGACATCGAGTAAGGGATTGTCTTCTAGCCCCTTATCTTCCCGGCCAGCGCGCAGCTTCAGATTATAGAGATCCAGTTAGGCTACCTGTGGAACCGTATATTGCTCAGCACCCGCGAAGGGAACCACCCCAGCAGGGCGGGCATTTGCGATGACGGTCGAGAAGACCGATACTGCAGGTAATGTGTTAGCAAGTTCTGTTCTTTTCCTTCCTTCTGTTCCTATCTATTTGATTAATTGATTGATTCCTTAGTACAATATTTGTATGTATGATTTTCTTGTTAGAATGTAGTTAGTAGCACACCCTGATACATAGACTGCAATACCATGACAAGACACTATAACTGTACATATTCCCCTTAGATTGCATGTTGTATAATTGTAGGAAGGTTTTTAGACCATGATTATCGGGGTTTGACTTTGATGAAGATTCAGGAAGGAGTTATGACTTGACAGGAGAGACAAGATGATTAACAAGATGTTTAAATTCAAGGATAACCATTGATTAAGGGTTAAGAAATTAACATTGCAAAATTGATGGTTTATTAATTCCAGGAAGATTTGGACATGTTTAAACTGGTTATTAAAATTTAAAAATTTTGGGGAGATTATCATTATATTTAATTGATTGCAAGTTATGAAATTTTTAATTTTATATTGGATGTTGCAGTTGGAGAATCCTTAAGTATCGCATTGTTAAGTATTTTGAGGAAAGAGAAAATTGAGAAATAAAATTTTTGATGGACTAATGTTTAAATTCAAACTTTTTGAACGAGATTACATTATATATATGTGCATTGATTAAAATCAAAATTGAGGAGTGGATATTAAATTCTGAGTATTGAATTATTAACTCAAAATTTTCGAGGAAATTTTTGATAAAAAAATGGACTTTGATTTCATTTCGAGGATTTTTCAGGAATGAAATAATATCAAAATTTTTGGCAAATTATGGAAGGACATCATGAATTATTACCTAATTTCGTGGATTATGAATTTAAAATTTGAGGAAAATAATAATGTGCCTGATTAAATGCTACTATGAGGATTTTGAATTTCGAGGACGAAATTCTTTTAAGGTGGGTAGACTTGTCACTACCACATTCCGAAAACAGGGGTATTTTTGACTTTTCAATATTTAATATTATGGTAGTTACAATTAAATAATTGCATGATAATATTTTTAATTTAAATAATTATGTGTGATGTGTAATTAAATATAGTATTAGATGCAGTGTTCATTTATTTTGAGCAGCAGACTTGACCTAGAAGCCAGTAAACGAACACCTGTCAGGAATTTTGGAATTTTGTATTTAATTATTTATTTAGAATTTAATTAGTGAAGATTGTAATTAATTACCGTATTTTTATTTAATTATTGCGCATTGCCTTTGCTTCAATATTTGGAGCGCTACCCTAGCTTTTGTCTTCCAACAAATTTCACCATCTTGCCCTAGACATGCCCGCCTTCCATTCTGCTATTTTTGCAACTCATAATTATGCTCCCTGTGCATTGTTTCTAGCCGCACAAAAAATCGTCGCGGACGTTATTTTAAATCCCTATTTTTATATCGTTGTGCGTTCCAATTTAAATTGGAGACAATCTTGACCTATTTTTCGTGCGGCCCAAATTAGGGTAATATTCTGTTCTGAGTCTTCTTCATTATTGGTATTGATGACCTGACCTAATTTTGATCCCATGTACTCCTAATTAATTTTAGAACACAACTTATATTATTTCTATTTAAATTGAGGATACTATTTTATCTGATTCTGAAATCCCAATTTAATTCCAGTGCCCTGCAAATTGAGCCCATACCGATCATACAGCGCCCCCTGGCCCTACAAAACACCGAACCCCGAATCGCCAGCCAAATTTTCGTTATTTCATGCGTCTGTGCAAATACCCAAATTTAAGGGGCTAATTTGCAAATTTGCATTTTTGGGTCAACACCTCATTTGTTTAAAACAATGAGGGAGCCTAATAATTATTTAATTAGCTCCTCACCTCATTCCTCCATGAATTATTTTCTACATGACCCATCTAGACCACTCATTCAAGGGGGTCAATCACAACCCTTCATCCCAAAACCTCTCTCCCTATATAATGACATGTTACATCATAAGCCCTAATCCCTAGAAAACCTAGGTAACCACACCCTCCACACAAGCCTCCACCTCCCCTCTCTCCAACGTAGGGAACCAAGCTCTTTCCCTTCTTCTTCTATTTTTCCTTCTTTTTCTTCTTCTCATTTCTTCTCTTCTTCTTCCTTTTTCTTCTTCTTTAATTTTGGATTTGATTTCAAATTCAAACTCATTTAAGGGGGGGGGGACTTACTGTGCACTTCTCCCTTACTGTGCTCCCCTCCCCGACCCCGTTCCGGCGGCTCCCTCCGGCGTTCAGCCCGGCGGCCAACCGCTGCGACAGCCCCCTGCTGCTCAGCCCGGCCCGGCGGCGCTGTGGCTGCTACTCCCTACAGCCGACCATCAGCCCGGCGGCAACCCGAACTCTTCCATCTCCTCCTTCCATCTCCACCTATCCCCTCCACCATCATCACCACCACGGGAATCCCTCCGGCGACCGAGTCCCCCATCCTCCCTCTGCTCCTCCTCCTATCACCTCCATCCTTTCCCATCACCACCACCACCATCAACTCCATTCACCACCACCACCATCAACTCCATTCACCACCACCTCCATCACCATTCATCAACACCGCCACCACCATCAGTCAGTCGAGCTCCCCTCCTGTCCGGCGGCCGGCCGACCCCTTAAGTAAGCTCCCATTCTACCTCTCTCCTTCTTCTTTCCCTGGTTATATATATATATATATATATATATATATATATATATATATATATATATATATATGTATATATTTATATACATACGTATATACGAATATGTATATAAACAGTATATTTAATTAATGCTTAATATTAATGTATATGTATTTGTATGTAATTAATGTGTAGACACCTACGTATATACGTATATGTATATAGTATTATTTAATTAATGTTTTAAATACGTGAACATGTATAGTATGCAAATAATTGGTAATGTATATTTTAATAAATGTACATGTATTTGTATATATTAGGTATGTGTATGATAATATATGTATATGTATAATTAATTCATATGCATATGTATAAAGCTAATTATTGTGTATAAATATTATTTTGGTATAATGTGTATACGTATATGTATATATTTAAATCAATTTATATATATATTTTGGTATATACTTAGTGTATATTTGTTATATATATATATATTGGTAAATATGTATACAACCATTTTAGTATAAATATTTCTTGGTATATATATGTTAATGTATATATAATTTAATATATATGTATATGTATTAAATTTAACTGGTATAAATGTATATATATTTTTATGTGTATAATTATTTTGAAATATATATATATGTATGTATATTTTTGTATAAACCTACATATATTTATTTGGTATAGTTTCATGTAGTATATGTGTAATAAAATACATATTTTGGTATAAGTGTATAAATATGCAATTACGTATTTTGGTATAAATGTATAAATATATATATTCTTATAATGGGACTTATGTACATTTTTTTCATAAACAAATAATATATACTTCTACTATGTTATACCTATTTTGTATACTTTGGAATAACAATATATACGTATTATGTTTAATTATTAACAGTATGTTTAATTGGTATATGTATATGGTAGGTATTAATGATTAATAATAGGTAATGTGTTTTATCCCTACTAGGTGACCCTAGTTAACTAGTGCCATGCCTGGCATAGCCCTGAGGCCAGTACATTTCTTCTGTGTGTTAAGGTAGCGTCTGATACAAGTGTTATAATTGTGATATATTTTTAGGACTGTTGGTTCACCAGGGAATACTCTGGAACTGGACATCCATAAATACCAGCTAAGGACCCGAGGCAAGTACATTCTCTGATAATTTCTAATTTCTTGATAATTTCTATAAATTCAATAATCTTGAAATGTTACAACTGAATCCTTGACACTGTGCTACACGGACTAGTATAGCTTGGATCTGCAGTCATGAGATGTTACCTTGATTATCGTATTGACATTGTACACGACATGTATATTAGACATCGTACATGATAGACTTGACTTGCTCGTGTATCGTGACGTGTCATGGTTGGATCCACAGTACTAGTTGGGGGCGGGAAAGTAGTTAGTAAGAAATGTGATCATAACCTCTTATTGTAGTATAGAAAATTGTAAGTGTTAATCATGCTCTTCACCCATGATTAGACAGGCCCTGTAGCTATCGTACATGTTCCCAAGCCGATCACATTTTGAAACTACTATTTCAAACACTTAGAATAGATTACAGTTCCCTATTTAAATCATATACTACATCACCCGTATATGATACTGTTCCTTGTTCTTTCATTTTCATACATGCACTGACTGTATCATATTGCCTATTGCTGTCTCTTTACATTGCCTGTCTCTCTTTAATTGCCATTGTATTTATTTCACTGTCTTCTCAGTAGCTAGCATGACATGTTTATTGTATTATAGACCTTATCAATTTAATGGAACTGTTATTTGAGATTTGTACTTTGCTCCTTCCTGACTGGAAATATTTTTTCCAGACTATGCCTTAGAGGACCGCTGTTCGACACTGTATGGACCATATGGTGAGTAGCTGCAGACTTGGTAGTCTAGTTGTGATTCCGGAAGGTCTAGCCGGAAATTTCTATTTTTAGTTAGCTCTTTAAGTAGACTATTTGGTACCGGATTTGTCTCCGGCATTTTTATTGAGACTTGGATATTGTTGAGTTAGATTACATTCTGGATTTGTGTTGTATTTAAATTTTAATTTCGGTTCGTTATCTTATCGTGCTGTAATCCTGTGATTGAGTATGTGCTCGTTTATTTGTGTCATCCGTGCCTCCTTATGGAGATTGGATGTTTGTGTGACATTAGCTAGATAGTATCAAGACCTTGACAGCGTTCTACCGTCGATACTGCGGCGTAGGCTGGACGTACCCACGCACTCGTGCCCCTAAACCGGGTGCGGGTCGTGACACGTTTTTATTGGTGGCCCATGCAGGTCAGACTTCGCGAATTGTGCGATGTCGTAGTAGTGTGGCATCTTTGTTACACTATTGCGTACCTGCGATAGGATCTAGGACATAGGATACTAGGATGAGAGCGAATACTCAATCACAATTCCTTGAGAGATTCCTGGGATGACCCCTGAGAATCTTGTTATAATTTCCAATTTAAAATCATTCCCTTGTTCCGTCCATTCTCACTTATTGATATTGAATTTGATTGTTGTTGATTAGGTATTAAGTTAGGATTTTGGTTTCATAGAGGGGTTTGATTTCATATCAAGATGAATTTGCAGACTGATTTATGGTATTATCTGATGACGCATGACGATGAGGACAGCGAGGAAGATTAACATTAGAGCTATTGGACTACAGAAGGTGGATTTAAATCTATAATTGAAGATTAAAAGTGAATTTCAAATTTTTGAATTTTGAGAAGTTGAGATATTGTCATTAAAACTTTTTGAGGAATTCAGATTCAATTTGATGAACCTAAACAAGCTGTAAGGATTTTTGAGTGATTAAATTTTTATTTCAGTATTTAGATAATTAACCTTGAGGAAAGTGTATGCATTTTTACTGTAAATTTTTCGAGGAGTTAGTTTCGAGGACTTTGTTTGGAGGATAAAGTCTTATAGTAAGAGAGATATATTGGTATATAAGTATATGAGATGCATGTGTAAGGATATGTTGCTTGAGCATGATAGTGATTTCACTGCAAACTGACTTGGGTGTTCATCTAGGATTGTATTAGAGAGAGAACAGTACTTAGTATGGTGTGTTGCATTTGATATGCACTTGAGTGATAAGGATAACTAGTATCAACGATTGCAGTAGGTAAGGAAGCTAGCAGTGAGCGTGCTTGTGATAGAACTGTGGTACCTAGGGGATAGGGGTATCAGACCATGGATGCATCTTTGACTTGTGCAATCACAACTAGGATTTATTTCCAATCTTTTATCTTGAATGCTGCTTCTTTAGAACTATACTGTCCTTCCTTGATGATATCGCATTTTACCTTAATTGATTCTTTGGGATCTGTCTTCAGGATGTCGCCGCAGACACGATCTATGAGAGCGGGAACATCAGCTTTAGAGGGGTCTGCCACCTCTCCACCTGAGGGACAGACAGCCGTAGTTCCTCCTACATCTTCGATACACGTAGGTGATCCTCCTCCTCTACCTGTTCAGAGGATTGCCGCAGATGTGACGGACAACCTTCCTCCTCCACCGACTCTGATTCCCGGAGGTTTGCCCATTGACGGAACGCAGATGGTTACCTTGATCCAAGGCATGGTAGATGCCCAGAGAGTGACGGCAGATGCTCAGCGAGTTCAAGCTGAGACTCAGAGGGTGCAAGCAGAAGCGCACCAGGCACAAACCAAGCTGATGAGAGAAAGCATGGAGAATGCTCATCAAGTGACTCTCCAAGCTTTAGAGAGAGTAGCACAGTACCAGTAGTTTCCTGGCCAGCAGCAACAGAGATCAGGCACTATAGTGGACTTCAAAAGGATGATGCCTCGAGAGTTTAAAGGCACCGAAGGGATACTCTACGCTGACGACTGGCTAGAGGATATAGAAAGGAGCCTGCGATTGACTCAGATTTCGGAGAACTTGCAGATAGAAGCCGCTGGCAGTCAGATGTTCGATATCGCACTTACGTGGTATCGCACAGAGCCGAGAATTACTGCACAAGGACTCACTTGGGAGACCTTCAAGGAACTCTTCAAGGAGAAGTTCTTTCCCGACGTGGCATTGGGAACCTTGGAAAGTCAGTTTCATGACTTGGTTCAAGGAAACATGTCGGTCGACGAGTACGCTGCAGAATTCTGTAGATTGAGCCGTTTTGCATCATCCATGATTCGAGACCCAGGAGATCGAGCCCAAAAATTTAGAAATGGGCTGACGAGAGAGATTAGGTCGCGCACTTCTGGTCGTCGTACCGCTACCTTTGAGGCTATCTTGATGGATGCTCAGATTGCAGAAGAGGATCTGGATCTCAGGCCTAAGAGGAGTCACAATACTTTTGGAGATACGAATGGTAGCGCAGGACCGGCCAAGCATCCCCGTATTCAGCACCAACAGTAGTACCAAGTGCCATTTCATAGTCAGCAACAACCATGGACAATTCAGCATCCACCGCAGTACCTAGCACCAGTTCCTATCCAGCAACATCCATGGACGTATCAGTATCAACAACAGTACCAGGCACCAGTCCGTGTTCAGCAGAATCAGCAACAGCCTCCAAGAGAGACACAGCAGACTTGTCATTTCTGTAAGAAGCCAGGTCACCTTTGGGAGAGCTGTAGAACGAGACTAGGACTTTGTTTGCACTGCGGCGCTGCGGGACATTGAGTAAGGGATTGTCTTCTAGCCCCTTATCTTCCCGGCCAGCGCGCAGCTTCAGATTATAGAGATCCAGTTAGGCTACCTGTGGAACCGTATATTGCTCAGCACCCGCGAAGGGAACCACCCCAGCAGGGCGGGCATTTGCGATGACGGTCGAGAAGACCGATACTGCAGGTAATGTGTTAGCAAGTTCTGTTCTTTTCCTTCCTTCTGTTCCTATCTATTTGATTAATTGATTGATTCCTTAGTACAATATTTGTATGTATGATTTCCTTGTTAGAATGTAGTTAGTAGCACACCCTGATACATAGACTGCAATACCATGACAAGACACTATAACTGTACATATTCCCCTTAGATTGCATGTTGTATAATTGTAGGAAGGTTTTTAGACCATGATTATCGGGGTTTGACCATGATGAAGATTCAGGAAGGAGTTATGACTTGACAGGAGAGACAAGATGATTAACAAGATGTTTAAATTCAAGGATAACCATTGATTAAGGGTTAAGAAATTAACATTGCAAAATTGATGGTTTATTAATTCCAGGAAGATTTGGACATGTTTAAACTGGTTATTAAAATTTAGAAATTTTGGGGAGATTATCATTATATTTAATTGATTGCAAGTTATGAAATTTTTAATTTTATATTGGATGTTGCAGTTGGAGAATCCTTAAGTATCGCATTGTTAAGTATTTTGAGGAAAGTGGAAATTGAGAAATAAAATTTTTGATGGACTAATGTTTAAATTCAAACTTTTTGAACGAGATTACATTATATATATGTGCATTGATTAAAATCAAAATTGAGGAGTGGATATTAAATTCTGAGTATTGAATTATTAACTCAAACTTTTCGAGGAAATTTTTGATAAAAAAATGGACTTTGATTTTTTTCGAGGATTTTTCAGGAATGAAATAATATCAGAATATTTGGCAAATTATGGAAGGACATCATGAATTATTACCTGATTTCGTGGATTATGAATTTAAAATTTGAGGAAAATAATAATGTGCCTGATTAAATGCTACTATGAGGATTTTGAATTTCTAGGACGAAATTCTTTTAAGGTGGGTAGACTTGTCACTACCACATTCCGAAAACAGGGGTATTTTTGACTTTTTAATATTTAATATTATGGTAGTTACAATTAAATAATTGCATGATAATATTTTTAATTTAAATAATTATGTGTGATGTGTAATTAAATATAGTATTAGATGCAGTGTTCATTTATTTTGAGCTAGCAGACTTGACCTAGAAGCCAGTATACGAACACCTGTCAGGAATTTTGGAATTTTGTATTTAATTATTTATTTAGAATTTAATTAGTGGAGATTGTAATTAATTACCGTATTTTTATTTAATTATTGCGTATTGCCTTTGATTCAATATTTGGAGCGCTACCCTAGCTTTTGTCTTCCAACAAATTTCACCATCTTGCCCTAGACATGCCCGCCTTCCATTCTGCTATTTTTGCAACTCATAATTATGCTCCCTGTGCATTGTTTCTAGGCGCACAAAAAATCGTCGCGGACGTTATTTTAAATCCCTATTTTTATATCGTTGTGCGTTCCAATTTAAATTGGAGACAATCTTGACTTATTTTTCGTGCGGCCCAAATTAGGATAATATTCTGTTCTGAGTCTTCTTCATTATTGGTATTGATGACCTGACTTAATTTTGATCCCATGTACTCCTAATTAATTTTAGAACACAACTTGCATTATTTCTATTTAAATTGAGGATACTATTTTATCTGATTCTGAAATCCCAATTTAATTCCAGTGCCCTGCAAATTGAGCCCATACCGATCATACAGCGCCCCCTGGCCCTACAAAACACCGGACCCCGAATCGCCCGCCAAATTTTCGTCATTTCATGTGTCTGTGCAAATACCCAAATTTAAGTGGCTAATTTGCAAATTTGCATTTTTGGGTCAACACCTCATTTGTTTAAAACAATGAGGGAGCCTAATAATTATTTAATTAGCTCCTCACCTCATTCCTCTATGAATTATTTTCTACATGACCCATCTAGACCACTCATTCAAGGGGGTCAATCACAACCCTTCATCCCAAAACCTCTCTCCCTATATAATGACATGTTACATCATAAGCCCTAATCCCTAGAAAACCTAAGTAACCACACCCTCCTCACAAGCCTCCACCTCCCCTCTCTCCAACGTAAGGAACCAAGCTATTTCCCTTCTTCTTCTATTTTTCCTTCTTTTTCTTCTTCTCATTTCTTCTCTTCTTCTTCCTTTTTTTTCTTCTTTAATTTTGGATTTGATTTCAAATTCAAACTCATTTAAGGGGGGGGGGGGGAACTTACTGTGCACTTCTCCCTTACTGTGCTCCTCTCCCCGACCCTGTTCCGGTGGCTCCCTCCGGCGTTCAGCCCGGCGGCCAACCGCTGCGACAGCCCCCTGCTGCTCAGCCCGGCCCGGCGGCGCTGTGGCTGCTCCTCCCTACAGCCGGCCATCAGCCCGGCGGCAACCCGAACTCTTCCATCTCCTCCTTCCATCTCCACCTATCCCCTCCACCATCATCACCACCACGGGAATCCCTCCGGCGACCGAGTCCCCCATCCTCCCTCTGCTCCTCCTCCTATCACCTTCATCCTTTCCCATCACCACCACCACCATCAACTCCATTCACCACCACCACCATCAACTCCATTCACCACCACCTCCATCACCATTCATCAACACCGCCACCACCATCAGTCAGTCGAGCTCCCCTCCGGTCCGGCGGCCGGCCGACCCCTTCAGTAAGCTCCCATTCTACCTCTCTCCTTCTTCTTTCCCTGGTTATATATATATATATATATATATATATATATATATGTATATATTTATATACATACGTATATACGAATATGTATATAAACAGTATATTTAATTAATGCTTAATATTAATGTATATGTATTTGTATGTAATTAATGTGTAGACACCTACGTATATACGTATATGTATATAGTATTATTTAATTAATGTTTTAAATACGTGAATATGTATAGTATGCAAATAATTGGTAATGTATATTTTAATAAATGTACATGTATTTGTATATATTAGGTATGTGTATGATAATATATGTATATGTATAATTAATTCATATGCATATGTATAAAGCTAATTATTGTGTATAAATATTATTTTGGTATAATGTGTATACGTATATGTATATATTTAAATCAATTTATATATATATTTTGGTATATACTTAGTGTATATTTGTTATATATATATATTGGTAAATATGTATACAACCATTTTAGTATAAATATTTCTTGGTATATATATATGTTAATGTATATATAATTTAATATATATGTATATGTATTAAATTTAACTGGTATAAATGTATATATATTTTTATGTGTATAATTATTTTGATATATATATATGTATGTATATTTTTGTATAAACCTACATATATTTATTTGGTATAGTTTCATGTAGTATATGTGTAATAAAATACATATTTTGGTATAAGTGTATAAATATGCAATTACGTATTTTGGTATAAATGTATAAATATATATATTCTTATAATGGGACTTATGTACATTTTTTTCATAATCAAATAATATATACTTCCACTATGTTATACCTATTTTGTATACTTTGGAATAACAATATATACGTATTATGTTTAATTATTAACAGTATGTTTAATTGGTATATGTATATGGTAGGTATTAATGATTAATAATAGGTAATGTGTTTTATCCCTACTAGGTGACCCTAGCTAACTAGTGCCATGCCTGGCATAGCCCTGAGGCCAGTACATTTCTTTTGTGTGTTAAGGTAGCATCTGATACAAGTGTTATAATTGTGATATGTTTTTAGGACTGTTGGTTCACCAGGGAATACTCTGGAACAGGACATCCATAAATACCAGCTAAGGACCCGAGGCAAGTACATTCTCTGATAATTTCCAATTTCTTGATAATTTCTATAAATTCAATAATCTTGAAATGTTACAACTGAATCCTTGACACTGTGCTACACGGACTAGTATAGCTTGGATCTGCAGTCATGAGATGTTACCTTGATTATCGTATTGACATTGTACACGACATGTATATTAGACATCGTACATGATAGACTTGACTTGCTCGTGTATCGTGACGTGTCATGGTTGGATCCACAGTACTAGTTGGGGGCGGAGAAGTAGTTAGTAAGAAATGTGATCATAACCTCTTATTGTAGTATATAAAATTATAAGTGTTAATCATGCTCTTCACCCATGATTAGACAGGCCCTGTAGCTATCGTACATGTTCCCAAGCCGAGCACATTTTGAAACTACTATTTCAAACATTTAGAATAGATTACAGTTCCCTATTTAAATCATATACTACATCACCCGTATATGATACTGTTCCTTGTTCTTTCATTTTCATACATGCACTGACTGTATCATATTGCCTATTGCTGTCTCTTTACATTGCCTGTCTCTCTTTAATTGCCATTGCATTTATTTTACTGTCTTCTCAGTAGCTAGCATGACATGTTTATTGTATTATAGACCTTATCAATTTAATGGAACTGTTATTTGAGATTTGTACTTTGCTCATTCCTGACTGGAAACATTTTTTCCAGACTATGCCTTAGAGGACCGCTGTCCGACACTGTATGGACCATATGGTGAGTAGCTGCAGACTTGGTAGTCTAGTTGTGATTCCGGAAGGTCTAGCCGGAAATTTCTATTTTTAGTTAGCTCTTTAAGTAGACTATTTGGTACCGGATTTGTCTCCGGCATTTTTATTGAGACTTGGATATTGTTGAGTTAGATTACATTCTGGATTTGTGTTGTATTTAAATTTTAATTTTGGTTCGTTATCTTATCGTGCTGTAATCCTGTGATTGAGTATGTGCTCGTTTATTTGTGTCATCCGTGCCTCCTTATGGAGATTGGATGTTTGTGTGACATTAGCTAGATAGTATCAAGACCTTGACAGCGTTCTACCGCCGACACTGCGGCGTAGGCTGGACGTACCCACGCACTCGTGCCCCTAAACCGGGTGCGGGTCGTGACATTAGCTAGGTGCGTTGTATTCTTTATTAGCATGCATGGGTGATTCACCTAGCGACTAGCATGTATCGTCCATATTTAAGTGTGCTAGCTAAGCAAAGATAACTTTATCATAGCCACCCACCTTAGCGATGATTCGCCTCGGTCCAACGATACTCCGAGCGAGCCTTTGAAATTCTAAGTCCGAACTCCTTAAGGGCCAAGTCTGGAAATCCTTTGCCTCAAACGAGTCTTCTCATTGAGTAAAGCAGGTTGGGTCATTGCATTTTTGCCGTTTGAATCGGCTGTCCGCTTGATCGGGACGGGTCGTTACAAGCTCATTGTCAAGTACACATAATCGATGCCTACAGCTGCAGCCATCCCCTTGTTGTCCATCTTCACACGTCCAAATCTGCCATAACGGTATGACGTAAATATCCTCTATTTTGGAGTGGCATGATATGATGCCCCCGTGTCCATGACCCAATCGTCATCACGACACATGCTACAATGTTCCTCTGTATCGGTTACTGCAATGATGATATCTTCCAATGACGTGAGATCCTCCTGATCGTCCTTGCCTTTGTCCTTCTTAACTTTGAACTTCATGCAGTTTCTCTTGATATGACCCCTTTTGCTACAGTGATAGCAGTCCTCCTTGTGATCCACAGTCGCAAGAGCCCGAGAACTCTCCATGTCCTCGCTTGCGACTTAGGTCTTTCCTTCTCGTAGGAAGCCACCAGAGCGGACTCCTGAGAATATTCTACCTGCTTACGCCGGACCTCCTTATTCAACAAGCTACTTTTGATTGTCTCCATTATAAACACCCTGTTTTCAGAATAATTTTAAATATTTCCCCCCACTTTTTTCGGTATTTTCTGGGCGAAGAAGCAAGGTAATTATGAGTTGAAGAATTTTTAAATGCGGCTAATTAGTGTTAAAATATTATGGAAATAATATTTTATGGTGTAAAATAGAAAACCGAACATGTGGTATTTTTCGGTGTATTTATTGGACTCCGGAAACCGTTTTAAAGTCCTGAAAGCCAATGTACATTTAAACCGAATTAAACCCGTGCCAAATGCCCAGCATCCCTAAGAGAGACGAAGCCCACGCCGAGGAGCATTGACCCAGCCCGTATCCTAAGCCCAACCCAAGAGGGGTTGACCAGTCAAATCTATTCTAGGTCAACCCAACACCATACTCACATATATATTATTCCTCTTCCCTACTTTTCTATTCCTAAAACCTAAACTAGCAGCCGAACTTACCATCACCCGACTCCAACTCCGGCGCTACTTTTCTCCAGCGGCTGACCCTGCCCCGGCGGAGCTGCAACTTTGACCCGCTCTGGCAGGTTTTCCGACTCCACGGGACAGCCACTACCCGCTCCAGCCTCTCCCCCGCCGCTGTATTTCCCGACCAGCCACCGACGACTCTCCCCAGCCGCTGTGTTTCCCGACCAGCCACCGACGACTCTCCCCCGCCGCCGTGTTTCCTGACCAGCCACCGACGACTTTCCCCCGCGGCTGTGTTTCCCGACCGACCGTACTCCGACGAAGGAAGCACCGCCCTCGACTTCGACAGTACAGCAACTCCAGCGCTGCTCCGCCGCTCGAGGCCGTGCTCCGACGATGAGCCAACCCCGACTACATAATTCTTCGGGCACAGCAGCCTTCCAGAACCCGGACACGTCCAGGACGCTCGGACACGTGAGAATCAGACTTCACGGAGCCCTGTTCAGGTACCGTTTTCTCTCACCGCGTAACTCCGTCTTCGATTCCGTCAGTTTCTACGTGTAGACTGTATAACCCTCTCGGTGCCCGTGCAACCCGTTCGGTGCATCGCGTCCTGTGGTGATCGCACACCGCGATCCAAAAACAGGAAAAACAATGCCCTATTTTACCCCGGAACTGAGTGCGCCCCGCCAAACGGGACGACTTGGTCACACGCGGTCTTTACTAAAACGTGCGCGACGTTGATACTGTCGTGTAGGATTTCGCAGAAGTCGATTCGGATATGCGTGCACACCGGAATCAACGCGTATTCGTCGACAACGCCCCGTATCCGTCCATTCTGGAACACGCTATAACTTTGTGAATACACGTCGGATCGAGACAAAACTTGCACCATCGGACTCGTAGCAATACGCTGGTCCTGTGACCCAAGTTTGGTCCGATTCTGAGAACGTTGACAAAACCGCGTATCGTGGGCCCCACAGGCTCCACTTGACGGGCAGTTTTGTGATCGGCTCATCGGAATCTAATTCTGAAAGTTCCGTTGGGTTTGTATCATCGTTCCTGACTTGTAGACACTGAGTTTGAGGAATTTGGATACCTTTGACCCTGACACGCTTTTCGGTGCAAAGTGGTCCACATGTGGACCCCGCTTTAGTCCGAAAATGTCCTTTTTGCCCCTGTGTCCAAATTGGACGTAAGGACAGGCATTTCTAGCTTTTTGACATCTTCTGAGACGGTTGGTGATATTTATTACAGCTTTTGGAGGAGTACCCACAGGATCCACTGATACCGGGACGACTGTTGATATTAAAACATCAGGCAAGTGTACCTTGCCAATCTCTGCAGTATTGTTATATATTTTTCTTGCTTTATTTATATTACTGTGCATGCTCAACCTAGGACTGTGTGACGTACTTAGCGTCTGATTATTAGTCGGGTGCCAACACTATACGCAGTGTTGGGTACTGTCATTTAGAGATGGACATTCATGACACTTTATATTCTCGTACTTGTCTTATCAAGTACCATACTACCCAGGACACTTGACACTGCTCATGAGACAGGATATTTTCGAGATATTCGTGGTAATTTTGTATAGGATACAGGACTTGACAGAGATACTATATTCATAGATACATATGACTTGTTGCATTAGTGATGATCCCGCTTGACATGGACATGAGACGTTATGGTCATGATATGCGTGGTTACATTGGGTAGGGAAAGACACACAGGCTACAGGTTATTTTATATATATATATATCTACTACTATTGTGAGGTCGTAGACTCTCGTAGCAGAGCTAGGCACATTACGTGTTTATTTCCACTACCGGCTCCCAGACACAGAGCTTGTAGTGGCACAGCCTGAGTACTCGTGCTGCTCTCACTTGCATTTTCACTTAGATGGTTACTTATTTGCCCTATTTATTGTATTATCTGCTGCACTGCATTTATTTTGGCATGAGCTTTCTTGTACCTTACTATGTCCCCTGAGGACCTGGATCCGGATTATGTCCCCAGGATTTGAGGACGAGATCTATCCCGAGGTATACGGGACCGGAGCAGGAGCTGACCCAGGAGCTGTACCGCCTTCCGAGGACGAGGTGTTAGCCCAAGACTTCTCCTGAGCATCCATTTTTCTTGCTCAGTATTTATTTATTTATTTCAGTCATTTATTTCTGGTCTGTTGAACCATTGTATCAGATTATTTATCGGGTTGTTCCCCGAAGCACTTTGTGAGACTAGCTGATGATTTATATTTCTTATTATTCTGTGGATCATATTTTATATCTTGTGTGGATAAGATTAGTTGTGCCATGATTATCGTAGACTTGTTTTACAGCTTAAGTATGCCCTGATGGATCCATTAAATTGGGTTTGTCCATCGGTGAGTACTGTTGGCCATTATCACGCGTCCGGTCCCACGTATTTTGGGATTGGGGCGTGACATGGTTTTTGTGGTGGCCCATGCAGGTCTACGACTAAATTATTCGATTTTAACTTAGGTACCGAATCAGCCTGCCCTAAGAATAGGATAAGTTATAGGATCTCATCCATTATTTAAACCATTATTGAACTCTATACCGAACTCGAAATTATCACTTGATTTGCATCCTGTTTGATTCCTCTGAGCGTTCTTACAGTTTATCTTTTGATTGCAGAGTAAGGGATCCCAGGAACAGAGACGATATTCCTTTGGATACACCACACGATGCTGTGGTTACATATACAGACGGAGTGACCCCAGGGGATGGAGGACAAGCATCGCAGAGCGATCAGACCGGTCAGCCTAATCCAAGGTTCCGGAGAGATGACATCCCACCTCCACCACAGTTCACTCCCCAGATGCCAGTTTTTCCGCCCGGATAAGCCATGGACGGGCAACAGATGTTCCAGATGATGTATGCCATGATGCAATCACAGCAACAGATTCAGCAAGAGGCCCATCGGCAGGAGGCCGAGTATCTGAGAACTAGCCTGGTATCCACATTGGAGCAGGCAAATCCACCAACGAGGCGAACAGCGACGGGATCTATCATCGATTTTCGTCATCTCAAGCCTCGCACATTTTCTGGTAAAGAAGGGCCAACAGAAGTTCATGAATGGCTCACTAACATTCAGCATCAGTTGGAAGCCGCTGAACTTCCGAGAGAGAAGTGGATGACTGCAGTCAGAATACAGTTAACTGAAAATGCGTATCACTGGTGGCTAGCTGAAGAAAGGAGGCTCGGACAGGACCGAGTCACATGGGAAGAGTTCTCCAGACTCTTCCAAGAGATGTACATACCAGCAGTTACACGATCAGAGCTCAGAGACAAGTTCAACCGCCTTATCCAAGGCAGTATGACAGTGGAGGAATACAACGCAGAATTTATTCGCCTAAGTCGCTTCGCTCCAACATTGATCTCAACAGAGGAAGAGAAAGCTGAAAAGTTCTTTGATGGACTGAAGTTCGAGCTTCAGAGATTGATTGGCTCGGTCGCACCTACCTCTTATACCGATATCCTTGCAGCAGCACGATGCATGGAGTGCGTCACTAGAAAGGAGTCAAATCTGAAGAGGCCAAACACATCAGCACTATCCAAGACAGCACCTGGAGATTCTGCAAAACGATTCCAGAGGAGTATACCGGAGAGAGCAGCACACAGGGCCATATCTCTTCCTACCTGTCACCACTGCGGCAAGGTAGGACACATTGAGAGAGAGTGCAGGCGTAAGTTGGGACTATACCTACTTTGCGGATCAGACCAGCATCTATCCAGAGACTGCACTAAACATAGAGAGGGAGCACCGAGACTAGCCTTGCCTGCACCACGACCAGCTTATCCAGCAGTAGGAGCACAGCAGACAGGAGCTGGAGGAGTTAGACCACCAGCTACAGGAGGCTACCAGCAGAGACCACCACTGGCACCACAGGCAGCCCTATTTCAGCAGCAGCAGCAGCAGCAGAGAGGTCCAGCTCAGGGAAGAGACCAGGCATTCACATTAGTTGTTGAGCAGGAAGATACTACGGGCGAGGTCATCGCAGGTACTATATTAGTAGCTTTATTACCAGCTGTAGCATTATTTGATTCTGGAGCATCGCATTCATTTATAGCAGCTAGCTTTGTAGCCACCCATAGAGTAGCTACCGCACCCCTTCCGAAGATGAAGAGAATTCTTACGGGAGGTAGAATTATTTCGGTTAGTGACGTCTGTAGATCATGTTCTGTAGTAGTTTGTGGAAGGGAGATGCGAGCTCAATTTTTGATATTTTCCATGCCGGATTATGATGTCATACTTGGTATGGACTGGTTAAGTCAGTACCATGCGACTCTTGATTGCCGACTTGGGCGGATTATATTTAGACCGCCTGGACATCCAGAATTCGAGTTTCTTCGAGGAGCAATAGAACAAGGAGTTCAGCCTACTCTTAGGGTACTATCTGTAGAAGGGGAGACAGGTTACCCAAGAGTCATATCAGAATTTGTGGATGTATTTCCTGATGATCTTCCAAGTTTACCGCCTGATCGAGAAATAGAATTCACAATAGACTTAACTCCAAGAGCAGAGCCTATCACTTCATCAGTATATCGGCTGGCACCTAAGGAGTTAGTGGAGTTGAAAGAATAGGTTGACGACCTTCTGGAGAAGGGTTTTATTCGGCCCAGTGTTTCACCTTGGGGAGCACCCATATTATTTGTGCCAAAGAAGGATGGAACAGTACGGTTATGCATTAACTACAGGGCACTAAATGCTGTGACCATCAAGAACAGGTATCCCTTACCATGCATTGATGATCTATTCGATCAATTGAGTGGTGCAAGGGTATTCTCGAAGATTGACCTTCGATCCGGCTATCATCAGATCAAAGTAAGGAAGGAAGACATCCCGAAGATAGCTTTCAGGACCAAGTATGGACATTATGAGTTCTTGGTAATGCCGTTTGGTTTAACCAACGTGCCAGCAGTGTTTATGAGTTTAATGAACAGAGTCTTTCATCAGTTCTTGGATAAATTCGTGGTGGTGTTCATCGACGACATTCTAATATATTCCAAAAGCCACGAAGAGCACGAGGAGCATCTCAGAATCGTGTTAGAGACCTTGAGACAGGAAAAGTTATATGCCAAACTCAGTAAGTGTGAGTTTTGCATGGACAAAGTACCTTTCTTGGGACATATCATCTTAGGAGAAGGACTTTCAGTAGATCCAGAGAAAGTTGCGGCAATAAAGACTTGGGCTACACCCACATCAGTTGCAGAGGTGAGAAGTTTTCTCGGACTCGCGGGATATTACCGAAGGTTTGTAGAAAATTTCTCGAGGATTGCAGAACCGATGACGAAGCTGACACGTAAAGATCAGGAGTTTATATGGATAGAAGACTGCCAGAAGGCCTTCGAAGAATTGAAGAGAAGATTGACAACATCACCTGTCTTGACTCTTCCTTCAGGGTCAGGAGGTTTTGTTGTTTACAGTGATGCATCAGGTAGTAGACTAGGATGTGTTTTGATGCAACATGGCAAAGTCATTGCTTATGCATCAAGACAGTTAAAGGTCCACGAGAAGAACTACCCAGCACACGATCTGGAGTTAGCAATAGTTATATTTACATTGAAGATTTGGAGGCACTACCTTTACGGGAAGAAAGTAGACATCTTTACAGATCACAAAATTTTGAAGTATGTATATACTCAGAAGGAGCTTAACATGAGGCAGAGGCGTTGGCTGGAATTGATGGTAGATTTTGACATAGATCTGCAGTATCATCCGGGAAAGGCGAATGTTGTAGCAGACGCACTGAGCAGGAAGCCTACGGCTTATTTCTTGACGATGCAGCCCGAGTTATTGAGAGATCTACAGGAGCTTCAGATAGAGGTTGTCTTACCAGGACAGAATGGCTTGATGGCTAATCTTGAAGTTAAGTCATCACTCGTGGAGAAGATTAAAGAGGCGTTGCCCACCGATGTTAGATTTTGAAGACTGAAAGAGAGGACGGAAGCAGGCATGCAGACAGGACTTCGCATACACGAAGACGGGACATTGAGGTTTGGAAATCGCCTGTATGTTCCAAATGGAGAATTGAGACAGGAGTTAATGACTGAAGCACATAGCTCTATGTACTCTGTTCACCCAGGAGGAACCAAGATGTACCGAGACTTGAGGCAGTGGTAAACTAAGCAACCATGTAATTTCATAATTCTTTCGTTAGTAGCTTATTCTTTGATTGCGAGGACGCAATCCTTTTAAGGAGGGAAGATTGTAAACACCCTGTTTTCAGAATAATTTTAAATATTTTCCCCCACTTTTTTTGGTATTTTTCGGGCGAAGAAGCAAGGTAATTGTGAGTTGAAGAATTTTTAAATATGGCTAATTAGTGTTAAAATATTATGGAAATAATATTTTATGGTGTAAAATAGAAAACCAGACATGTGGTATTTTTCGGTGTATTTATTGGACTCCGAAAACCGTTTTAAAGCCCTGAAAGCCAATATACATTTAAACCGAATTAAACCCGTGCCAAACGCCCAGCATCCCTAAGAGAGACGAAGCCCACGCCGAGGAGCATTGTCCCAGCCCGTATCCTAAGCCCAATCAAAGAGGGGTTGATCAGTCAAATCTATTCTAGGTCAACCCAACACCATACTCACATATATATTATTCCTCTTCCCTACTTTTCTATTCCTAAAACCTAAACCAGCAGCCGACCTTACCATCACCTGACTCCAACTCCGGCGCTACTTTTCTCCAGCGGCTGCCCCGCTCCGGCGGAGCTGCAACTTTGACCCGCTCCGGCAGGTTTCTCGACTCCACGGGACAGCCACTCCCCGCTTTAGCCTCTCCCCCGCCGTTGTATTTCCCGACCAGCCACCGAAGACTCTCCCCCGCCGCTGTGTTTCCCGACCAGCCACCGACGAATCTCCCCCGCCGTTGTGTTTCCCGACCAGCCACCGACGACTCTCCCCCGCCGCCGTGTTTCCTGACCAGCCACCGACGACTTTCCCCCGCGGCTGTGTTTCCCGACCGACCGTACTCCGACGAAGGAAGCACCGCCCTCGACTTCGACAGTGCAGCAACTCCGGCGCTGCTCCCCCGCTCGAGGCCATGCTCCGACGATGAGCCAACACCGACTACATAATTCTCCGGGCACAGCAGCCTTCCAGAACCCGGACACGTCCAGGACGCTCGGACACGTGAGAATCAGACTTCACGGAGCCCTGTTCAGGTACCGTTTTCTCTCACCGCGTAACTCCGTCTTCGATTCTGTCAATTTCTACGCATAGACTGTATAACCCTCTTGGTGCCCGTACAACCCGCTCGGTGCATCGCGTCCTGTGGTGATCGCACATCGCGATCCAAAAACAGAAAAAACAATGCCCTTTTTCACCCCGGAACTGAGTGTGCCCCGCCAAACGGGACGACTTGGTCGCACGAGGTCTTTACTAAAACGTGCGTGACGTTGATACGGTCGTGTGGAATTTCGCAAAAGTCGATTCGGATGTGCGTGCACACCGAAATCAACGCGTATCCGTCGACAACGCCCCGTATCCGTCTATTCTGGAACATGCTGTAACTTTGTGTATACACGTCGGATCAAGACGAAACTTGCGCCATCGGACTCGTAGCAATACGCTGGTCCTGTGACCCAAGTTTGGTCCGATTCTGAGAACGTTGACAAAATCACGTATCGTGGGCCCTACAAGCTCCACTTGACGGGCGATTTTGTGATCGGCTCATCGAAATCCAATTCTGAAAGTTCCGTTGGGTTTGTATCATCGTTCCTGACTTATAGACACTGAGTTTGAGGAATTTGGAGACCTTTGACCCCGACACACTTTTCGGTGCAAAGTGGTCCACATGTGGACCCCGCTTTGGTCCGAAAATGTCCTTTTTGCCCCTGTGTCCAAATTGGACGTAAGGACAGGCATTTCTAGCTTTTTGACATCTTCTGAGATGGTTAGTGATGTTTATTATAGCTTTTGGAGAAGTACCCACAGGATCCACTGATACCGGGACGACTGTTGATATTCAAACATCAGGCAAGTGTACATTGCCAATCTCTGCAGTATTGTTATATATTTTCCTTGCTTTATTTATATTGCTGTGCATGCTCAACCTAGGACCGTGTGACGTACTTAGCGTCCGATTATTAGTCGGGTGCCAACACTGTACGCAGTGTTGGGTACTGTCATTTAGAGATGGATATTCGTGACACTTTATATTCTCGTACTTGTCTTATCAAGTACCATACTACCCAGGACACTTGACACTGCTCATGAGACAGGATATTCCCGAGATATTCGTGGTAATTCTGTATAGGATACATGACTTGACAGAGATACTATATTCATAGATACATATGACTTGTTGCATTAGTGATGATCCCGCTTGACATGGACATGAGACGTTATGGTCATGATATGCGTGGTTACATTGGGTGAGGAGAGACACACAGGCTACAGGTTATTTTCTATATATATCTACTACTATTGTGAGGCCGTAGACTCTCGTAGCAAAGCTAGGCACATTACGTGTTTATTTCCACTACCGGCTCCCAGACACAGAGCTTGTAGTGGCACGGCCTGAGTACTCGTGCTGCTCTCACTTGTATTTTTACTTAGATGGTTACTTATTTGCCCTATTTATTGCATTATCTGCTGCACTGTATTTATTTTGGCATGAGATTTCTTGTACCTTGCTATGTCCCCTGAGGACCTGGATCCGGATTATGTCCCCAGGATTTGAGGACGAGATCTATCCCGAGGTATACGGGACCGGAGCAGGAGCTGACCCAGGAGCTGTACCGCCTTCCGAGGACGAGGTGTTAGCCGAAGACTTCTCCTGAGCATCCATGTTTCTTGCTCAGTGTTTATTTATTTATTTTAATCATTTATTTCTGGTCTGTTGAACCATTGTATCAGATTATTTATCGGGTTATTCCCCGAAGCACTTTGTGAGACTAGCTGATGATTTACATTCCTTATTATTCTGTGGATCATATTTTATATCTTGTGTGGATGAGATTAGTTGTGCCATGATTGTCGTCGACTTGTTTTACAGCTTAAGTATGCCCTGATGGATCCATTAAATTGGGTTTGTCCATCGGTGAGTACTGTTGGCCATTATCACGCGTTCGGTCCCACGGTATTTTGGGATTGGGGTGTGACATCCATCGTGACAACTCTATTAGGCACATAGTTGCTCACCGACACCACCAACGTCTCCTAGCTTTCCGATAAAGAACTTAAAAGAAGAAGGACCTAAAGCTTATCATCAATCAACATCTTCATCGTAGACAGCAGATTGATGATACCCTGAACCTCGTTCATATGTTGTGCCACCGGGGCACCCTCTGTGTACTTTGAGTTGACGAGTTAGCGAATAAAAAATGCCTTGTTGCCAGTTGTATTCCTTTCGTACATCTAATGTAGCTTATTCCATAATGCTTTTGACAAAATCTTCATGGATACGTGGTGAAACACCTAGTCGTCCAGCCATTAGCGGATGAATCCAATGGCCTTTCGATCCAGTCGTTTCCAGTCTTCAGCAGATTTGCCCGTTGGCTTAGCGCTGTCGTCCTCCAACGGATCATGTAAGTCCTTGCACCAGAGCAGATCCTCCATCCTTGGTTTCTAAATCGCCCAGTTCCCCTCCTATGAAGGTGATCATACGAGTGTTCAACTGCTTCATAGACCACTACCAGAAAAAGTCAAATTAGCGACGTCTAAAAACGTCGCTAAATAACCAAAAATTGTCGCTAATTTGGTTTAGCGACGTAATTAGCGACGTTTTAAAGCAGTCGAAAAAAACCAAGTCGCTAAAACAAAAAACGTCGCTAAACGTCGCTATGCCGACGTTTTTTAGCAACTTTAATGTGTCGCTAAATTTAGCGACGTATAGCGACGCCGCGTCACTAAATAGCGACGTTTATTAAAGTCGCTAAACGTCGCTGATTAGCGACTTATATAGCGACGTTACACCGACGTCTTTAATGAGCTGGCAATGCTGCCATGTCAGCAATTTATGACGTACAACGACGTTTTTAGCGACGTCATTAGCGACGTATTTAGCGACTGGTTACAGCATCGCTAATTAGCGACGTATTTAGCGACTTAAGTGAACGTCGCTAAACGTCGCTAAAAATGTCGCTAATTTTCAAAAAAAATATTGCATTTCTGGGTTTACCTTTTGGGTTCATTATCAGGTATATGATGGCAGTAGAAATAATTGAATAAAGAATACAGTAGTAGCACCAAAGAAAAAAATTCTAGTGCACTGGGTAAATACAGGCCAAGTATCAGTCATCAGTTGTAAACCAAAATATGAATAATATAATAAAATTTGAAGAAAAGAAAGCATCCAGCAAATCTCATCGTAAACGTAAAGAATTTAGAAAATTTATATCCATACAATCGCATCCTAAATAATAAAAAAAAAATATCCAGTAACTAACTATACTACTGCGGATCTGCAGGAGGCTAACCACCGGTGCGCTTGAAGGATAAGAACTCCTCATACTCGTCCCGTGGAATCGACACCGATGTCGATGGAGAAGGCAGTGACGTCGGTGGAGTCTGTGTCGATGTAGGCGCACCAGGAGGCCGTGCCCTCTCAAAGTCTGCGAGTCGCTGGTTGTAAGAATCCATGGTAGATAACAACCTCGTACTGCTATGAACCATTGAATCCTGCATCATCGTCAGCCTCTCGCCTATTGATACCTGTGATGCCTGCAGCTCCATAATGTTGCGGTCATTGGAGGCTCTAATATCATTTGTCAAATCCCGGAGCTCCGTCATGCTGCGGTCGAGCATATCGAATCGTGCGATGAGCATCGGATCGTCCACCTGCGGCTGGGACCGAGGTTGCTCCTCCATCCTTCGCAGCAACTCATCACAGAGAGACGCAATCTGACGGTCAACGGCCTCCTGGACTCTGGCCGACGACTGCGAGGGCTGCGATTGCTAGGGCTGTGTGGAATGCGCAGCTGTCAGGGAGGCCCTAGATGACTGCGTCGCAACCAGGGCGCCATAGGAGCCCGTACCGTAGTACGTACCCCTCTGGATACCACCAGCTGCGGTCACCCACAGGTCGTCCGCCGACGGAGCTGGAGCGGGCTACGACGAAGTACCAGCCTCTCCAGGTGTAGGTGCACTAGCAGTCGCCCGCTCACGCAGCCTAAGATACTCGGCCTAGAAAGATTTGGAAACTCGATAATTGTCTAAGTTATATTAAAATTAACACAAAGTAAAGTAATACTTACATAGGTCTGCGAGGCCCTCTCATCAGTGAGATTTTCGTCCTTGCGATGGGTGGCCAAAAAGACGGTCACCATGTTGGCATCCTTACCCCTCTGTACCTGTTAAAAATATATTATTTAGTACTAAACTTAAACATTTTTTTACTACCATTTTATGGTACTTATATTAAAATAATATAATTCAAAAGAGAAAATATACCAAATGACGGAAATATTCCGTCATCGGAATCGAGCCACCACACCACTTGGCAGCATTCCGCCTAGCCGCCTTGGCCTTCTCAGACCTTTTTTTGTAGCTCGGATCGTTAAATCTAGCCCTCATCGCAGTCCACTGCTCAGGCGTGATCCAACCTTGGATCGATTTTCCAGTACGATCATGAGCCTTCTAGTCATCCAGAGCATCTCAGATAAGCTTGGCGGCAACGGTCGAAAAGAGCGGCTCGATCAACTCGGCCCGGTGCGGAGGATAAAAATATGTTTGCTATAATAAATAATTTAGTAAGTGAGCATCACGGATAAGTTATATAATATGCATAAATTAGAGGATTTATTTAATATACTTTTACCTGGAAGTGCGCAAACCAGAATGCCTTCCTCTCCTCCGGAGCCTCAGAGTAGTTGATCCAAGGGCCACCGTAGTTGTTCCTCAGAAATTGGCCCAGGCGTCTCTGAACCGACGATGGACGATATCTATACAGAGATAATAATTTAGAATACTGAAAAAGTCAATATACGATGAATAAAGAAATACACGATATATATTATACTAAACCATCTAATTGACTTATTTTGTACCGTCGGCCCAAATCTCTGTCCTTGTCTCCTCCGGAGGTGCACATGGAGAATCTTGCTGATGCTGGGACAACGTGGGCACGACCTCCTCGACATGCTCATCTGTCCCCATGGTTCCATCAGTAGGAGGAACGCTGGACGATAGTGTACTATCACGCCTCGAACTACTCGTCCCAACAGTCGGAGATGTGAGTGATCAATATACTGGAGTACTGGACGACGATGATCAGGAACCCACAGTAGGCAGTACCGGAGGAGCACTCTGTCTACCTCGGGACCTGCCGAATCCTCCACGTCGTCCTGTCATATCTGATAACAACATATGATGAATATAGAGAAACACAAATATATAGTACATTCTACAGTCGAAATGTGATGCATATCTCAAAGTATTCTACAGTCAAAATATAATACATATATTCGTTAATGGAATATATTTTACAGTCAAAATATAGTTACATTCTACTTCGTCAATTTTCCAACCTTGATCTACATTCTACAGTCAAAATATAGTTACATTCTACATACAATATATTTTATTTTCAATCATCTTCAGAAAATTCATCTTGTTCGCCTTCCTCGTCCTCCTCTTCCTCTTCCTCGTCTTCACTTTCATCTACTTCGTCTTCCTCTTCGGATAATTCTACATCTTCTACATTATTACTCGTGTAATGAGTAACTTCCGTTGAGTCCACATCTACAATATTTGTTACAAGAGGTAGATCGTCCTCTTGATAAGCTATTTCGTCAATGTCAAAGGTATTTCTAGCTTTAGTCTTGCATACTGGCCACCAATCCGACCTCGCCGTCCCCCGTCTAGGATAAGTTATGAAGTACACGAGCTGAGCCTGATTTGATAGGACAAATGGTTCGTAGCTTTGATATCTACGCTTGTAGTTTATATCCACAAGGCCATGCTTGTCAATTTTTCAACATTGATCTTGAATCGGATCGAACCATTTACACCTGAATAGCACGATATTAGCAGGTTCTGTGCCATAATTATATGTCAACTCCACAATCTTTCGTAAGATACCAAAAAAATTATTGCCCGGATTGACGTCTTTGTAGTTCGAAGATTTGATACACAAACAACTGTTTTTCGTGGAATCAAGATCCAGAAAGCTGTCTCTGATAGGAGCATTTGTTGACTTGAACCTGAACCCATTCACACAGAAACTTGACCATATTTTTACGGCAGTAATTGGTCCCTTGGCTAGAGTTCTAATAGATTTAGTCTCGGGTGTTATTAGACGATCGACCTAAATACCAAAGTAGCGATAGTAAGTTATTTGTTTTGCAAGTGCAGAAATAAAAAGTAATTACCAAGCATCGTACATATGCGCTCAACCAAGAAGGAAAATGGCATCTCATATCTTGTTCTACTTCTTCGTCTGTAATGTAGGGTCTAAGCGACCTCAACTCATCATTATATGTGCTGAAAAATAATGAAGCAACTGCTGATTAGTAGCATAATAGTATCTTATACTATTACATTGAGATGATGTAAACGTGGACGTATTAATTACTTACCCCTCTAGCTTTTCCACTTCATCCTCGTCATAATTGAGTAATATATACAATTGAGCAGCTCTTAGCTCATCGTCATTCAAATATCTCTTCTTCATTTTTCCCGAAGGCTTTTCGGACGCATTGAATACTTTGAGTATTGCATCATTAGATTCCTGATATGCGTCATTGTTTCTCGGAGCTTTCGTCCTATTAGTAGCAACATGCGGTTTGAAATACGTCGAGCAAAAGTTTGTAATCTCCTCGAGAACATAAGCTTCATAAATAGAGCCCTCAACCCGTGCCTTATTTTTTACCTTTCTCTTTAGGTGATTCAGATGCCGCTCGAAGGGGTACATCCACCGATAACCGACAGGACCACCAACACGTGCCTCATAGGAAAGATGAATTGGCAAATGCTCCATAGAGTCAAAGAATCCAGGAGGAAACACCTTCTCGAGCTTACATAGTGTTACCGCAATGTCCTTCTCTTGCTTTTCTAGACGATCGACGAGCAACTTAGTATAACAAAGATCTCTGAAGAATATGCTCAGCTCTGTCAATGGGTCCCAAACGACCTGCGGTAAGAATTCCCAAAATGCAATCGGAATTAACCTCTCCATGAATACGTGACAATCGTGGCTCTTCATACCCACCAGTCTGTTCTCCTTGAGGTCGACGCATCTTCTCAAGTTCGACACGTACCCGTCTGAAAACTTTAGACCCTGAATCCACCTACAAAGTCTACCTTTATCCTCTTTCTCCAGTGAGAAAACTGACTTAGGTTGCTTTAACTTTCCATTCCCCTCCTCTATCAAATGCAATGAAGGACGTCTACATATTTCTTCTAAGTCCAACCTGGCCTTCGGATTATCTTTTGTCTCCCCCTTTACCTCCATTACAGTATTAATTATGTTATCAAACACATTCTTCTCGATATGCATGATATCAAGGTTATGTCTGATCAGATTGGTGCTCCAATATGGCAGATCCCAGAATATACTCCTCTTCGTCCAGTTATGGGTGCGACCAAATCCGTCACACTTGTACCCCTTAGCAGGCTCTTCGATAGCACTTGGTAAATATTTTACCTCTTCCCATATCGTTTATCCGGGCCACCTTGGCGGTGGATTGGCCTTCTCCACAACTCCCGTACGAAAAGTATTCCGGTTTCTCCGATACGGATGATCCTTCAGAAAAAATTATCGATGACAATCGAAGAAGCACGGTTTGCCTCCGTGTTTCAAACAGAAAGCTTGAGTACGGTCCATGCAATACAGACATGAGAGCCGACCATGGGTGCTCCATCCCGATAATATTTCATAGGCAGGAAAGTCGTTGATGATCCATATAAGTGCTGCCCTCATCTGAAAATTCTGCTTTCTAGAAATATCGTACGTGTTGGCACCTACTTCCCACAACTGATTCAACTCATCTATCAAAGGCTGTAAATACACATCGATGTTCCTCTTCGGATTGTTCGGACCCGGGATAATAACAGTTAGGAACATATACGGAGTCTTCATGCACATCCAAGGCGGTAGATTGTACGGAGTGACGATCACAGGCCAACACAAATATTGGGAGCCCGAAAGTCCGAATGGGGTAAAACCGTCAGAGGAGAGCCCCAATATGACATTACGCGCTTTCTCGGCAAAATGTGGATACTCTCGATCAAAGTGCTTCCATGCTTCTCCATCGGATGGATGATCCAATACTCTTTCGATCTGTTTTCGCTTGTGCCAACTCATGTTTTCTGCAGTCTCCTTAACCATAAACAACTGCTGCAACCGCGACGTCAAAGGCAAGTAGTGCATCAAATCGGTAGGCTTTCTTGCACCGACAGACTTTTCTCTAACAGTGGCCTTGTAGCGATCAGCACTACAGAATCTGCACGCATCTTCATCCTTGTCGTCATTGTAGTACAATATGCACCCGTTGCGACATGCATCGATTTTCTCGTATCCCATCCAAAGCGATCTCACCATCCTCTTAGATCGATAGAAGTCTTTCGGCAACTTTGCACCCTCGGACAAGATCTCTATAATCAAATCGAGCAGTCGATTATAGCATTCTTGCGACATGTTAAAATCGGACTTGATGCTCAATAATCTTGTAACCACCTCCAACGGTGAATGATCCTCACAACCAGGATATAGTGGAGTCCTTGCATTCTCCAGCAACTCCATAAACTTTGCAGCATCGACATTCGGTGCCTCCTCAGCTGCATCATAATTGTCCGGATTGAAAATAGGTTCCGTCGCATCATAATTATCCGGATTGAAACTAGGCCCCGCCGCATCATAAACCATGTTCACCAACCCGTCGTCGTAAGCATCGTGGTCGTGGACATCCATATACGGCTCCACATAGGGCTCTGACTCCAATGCTAGAGATACAAGTTCTTCGTGCGCGGTCCACTGATAGTAATTCAGCGTGAAGCCCTTTGAGTATAAATGATATGTAACTTCCACTTCTGGATGATATTTCCTGTTGCGACATCTCACACACGGACACTTAATTTTGGTACCGTCCATGTACTGAGGGAAAGCCTTGGCGAACTGCAGAAACTACTGTACACCCTCAATGAATTTATCCCGCACACCGCACATGTCATCAGGATGACGGTTGTACATCCACGAACGATGACGCAGATAGTAATTCATATCCATTTCTAGATACTTCTGCAAAAATGACAGTATGTATCATATAAATTATTACATATAATAGTTTATCACCTAACTTCATAACTTAACCGTACTATAAAAATTATAACTGATATAATACATACTTTCATTTATCAAAGTCTAAAATAAGCAATATTCAAAACAACTGACCATTTATCAAAGTCTAAAATAAGCAATACTTTCATTTCATAACTGATATAATACATACTTTTATTTATCAAAGTCCAAGAGCCCTTGAAATGATAAACAGGGTTAACTAGTTCATGGTGATGTTTCTAAGCCACTTCTAGATCCATACTAGTTTATACTAGTCAATACTAGGTTAATACCTTGCTACACTATGTCTTCTAGGTCGTACTAGGATATTCTGCTTTGAAATTAAGTACTCTACTATCCACACTGAGAGCCTCTTACCCTTGGCCTGGCACCTTGCACTTCATCCTTATACTTGCTCACTGGACTACAACCCATAGCAGTCACTCCATGATACCACAGTATCAGTTTACTTCACAGCACTTTTGTGCTCTAATTGAACTGCACTGCACTGATCACTCTTGCCAATTAAATCCCTGATACCACAATATCAGTTAAGGGTTGTATTGGCATGCAACAAGTGACCGGTGAACACCTATCCGATACTTGTCTATACTTTAACCCAAACACATGCCTGCAGACCCTAACTAAGTCTGCAACCTCTGATACTTTGCACTTATTCTGCAGTGGCTAAATCTTCCCTTCACTTAGTTATTTCCAACTGCCCTTAGCTACTGCCATGGCTCACATCAGTGCTTGTTGCTGCCTTGCCATTGCTCAAGCATGCATGTGTTTGATGCTGCTCAAGTATGCAGCAACACTCTCCCACTACAGAAGATGACAGGAACCAATCCCCTCCTCACAGTGCCAGCCCGACACCACTGTAACACATTGCCAGCTTGCCTAATGTACTAGGCCAAACTGAATTGAGTTCAGTTCCTGAAGCCTCATAGTTCAGTAGTAACACCCACACACAACTCGACTCTTCTACCCTCTCCCACATCAAGCACAGCTAGAAGACACTATAAACACCAACACAGATAACAGTAGCTATATATATATATATATATATATATATATATATATATATATATATATATATATATATATATATATCGAGATACACCTATATATGCATACACTCTCTCATATGCAAATAGATAATACACCAATTTACATATACATATCATATGATACTCTAAGGCATAAATAGACACACACACACACAACCACTAGTCCAATTCACAAACATTTGGTGTGCAACACCAAGATACTCTAGGATACATCCTCCATACACCACACCACCATGATACCAACCCTCAATTCACATGGACACATCCAATAGATCAAATATTGTGTGTGTGTCAGTGTGTGTGTGTGTGTGTGTGTGTGTCGTACCTGTGTCAGTGTCAGTGTCTGTGTGAGTGTGTGTGTGTGTCTGCGTCTGTGTGTGTGTCGTGTGTGTCTGTTAGTGTCTGTGTGCGTGTGTCGTGTCTGTATGCGTGTGTCGTGTCTGTCAAGTGTGTCTTGTCAGAGTCACGAGAGAGAGAGAGAGAGAGAGAGAGAGAGAGATTACCTAGAGCTCGAGGAGGAGGAGGGGGATGCCCCGGAGTAGCCGCAGCCGTGGAGAGCCGGTCGCCGGAGGGGGGGACGGGGGAAATCGAAAACTTTCGAATTTTTTGACAGATGGGGGAAAAGAAAACTGATCCCTAATTAACCAAAATTTAGCGACGTTTAGTGACGTCAAATAAAAATGCCACTAAAATAAAAATTAGCGACGTCAAAGACGTCGCTAAATACGTTGCTAAATATTTTTGATACATACGTCGCTAATTACGATGCTAAACGTCGCTAAATCAGATATATGAGCGACGTTTAGCGACTTTAATTGAACTTATAGCGACTAATCGTTTAAAATCTTAATAAAAGTTGCTAAACGTCGCTAAGTGTCGCCATTTAGCGACGTCTAGTGACATTTTTTATGGAATCGCTAATTTAGCGATGTTTTTACTTGGAGTCGCTAAAATACGTCGTTAATCCTGCTTTTTCTAGTAGTGGACATAGTTGGCAGAACCAAAATCTGTTTCTGATACCAGATGTTAGGATCGGACACGTCCTACAAGCGTTTTGATACCGCGTCTGAGACTGACCGCAACCGAACTTAGGCCAACCCACATAACCAATCCCGTCTAACGAACACCTAGCACAGATAAAGATAAGTATATAGCGGTGACTATGTCACCTGGACAAATTCTAATCTATATAATTCAGATAAAATTACAAGATTGACAAAAAAAAAATCAATGTTGAACCTTTTGCCCTAATAGGTTCAACCCCCTCACCACACTCAAGAAGAAACGACAGAGATTACAATAAAATCACTCACCAACCCGTGGTAATTTTTCTAACTGAAGTTGACGACTCCTCGATTAGATCTCTTCTTCGTCTGTCTTGAATGACGAAGAACCCTAAGAGCAAAGTATGGACTTTCTCTTAGATTCCGGTGGACGAGCACCCCGAATCTCAACTTTGTGCTATTTCTTTTTGCCTCCACCCTCACCCATATAAATAGGATGAGAAACCCTATTTTAGGTCATGATAGGATTTCCTAAATAGGAAACCCTAAAATAAGAATCATATTACACCTAAAATAGCTCTAGATTTTTAAATTATATCAAATCAAATCTTTTATCATATTTGGGTTCCAAAATTTTCTCTTACCAAATCCAGACTGGACTCCAACCGATGGTCCATCAAGATTTCTTGTAAGAGCTAAAAACAAAAATCTCACATGTGGCTTAGGAGGATCTTTAGGGGAAGTTCTCAACTTACACTATGCAAATGATACTATCATTTTTTTGTTAAGCCATCTGTGAATCAAATTATAATTCTCAAATTCATATGTTTATGTTTAAGTTTGCTTCTGAACTAAAGGTTAAGTATGACAAAATTGAATTGACAATGGTAATCTTCATGAGTTGCTTGATAACGCTTTAATTGTAAGAAGGGGTGTTTTCCTTTGACCTATCATGGAAGGAAAAATACTTTTAGAGAAGCTAAATTGATCATGGTCAATTTTGTTCTTTCTGCTTTACCTTTTATTATCACCCTTTCTTTTATTAGTTAAATAATCTAGATTTGACCAATTCCTTTTTGGAATAGAACTTGTCTAATTTAGATCCACCTTACTAGGGTTAGATCCACTTTTATAGGATTTGTTAGCTTGCTTTTAGGGTTGAGTTGTTACCATAGGGGCTATATAAATATGTGTGTATTTGTTTGTTCAACATTGAAGTAAGAAATAAAACATTTTTTCTCCAAATACATTGTGTTCACTATCCTTACCTCCCGAAGGTTACAACCCGCTGCTTCTAGCCAACATCTGGTATCAGAGCCAAGTGTAAGCCAAAGTACCTTCGACTTAACAAGATGTCAATCGTCGAGCACTCGACGGCGCCAACAACAAAGGAGGGAAGCATAACCTTGCACTACCCGATGCTGACATTTGTCAACTACTCCACTTGGGCGATCAAGATTGAGGTCTTCATGGAGGCTCAAGGCGTTTGGGACGCCATTGAACCCGCGGCCGGGGTGGTCGTAGAAAAGAAGAGAGACAAGATGGCATTGGCGTGCATTTTTCAAGCTGTCCCCGAGGAGATCCTACTCCAGCTGGCCAAGCACAAAACGGTCAAGGAAGCTTGGGAAAGCCTGAAGACAATGTACCTCGGCACAGATCGGGTGAAGAAGGCAAGGATTCAAACCTTGAAGAGTGAGTTCGAGGTTTTGCGTATGAAGGAAACAGATTCCATCGATGAGTTTACGAAAAAATTGACGACCCTCGCAAACAAGATTCGTGGATTGGGAGACAAGATGGAGGACGTTGTCATCGTCAATAAGTTGCTCGTCTCCGTCCCAGACAAGTACTTGCAAGTAGTTGCTGCGATCGAGCAGTTTGTGGATGTGGAGACTATGCCGGTCGAGGAAGTGATCGGCCGCCTCAAAGCGTACGAATAACGTATACGTGGTCGAGGCGAGAGCAACAACGGACAACTCCTGCTTACTCACGCTGAGTGGCAGGCGCGATCGAAGAAAGGCGGCTGATTTGTCGTCGAGCGGAAAGGGGCACTCTAGCGACGACCGGGGCCGTGGCAAGCCCCGTGGACGTGGCCGCTGGCGCGGCAGGGGTGGTCGTGGCGGCCAAATAGTGCAACACCAGGAGGGTGAGAGGACTCGCGGTTCAAGCTCCAACCGTGACAAATCAAAAATCAAGTGCTTCAATTGTGAAAACTATGGGCACTATGCGTCGGAGTGTCGCAACAAAAGTCATGATGAGGAGGCGAACCTCGCACGAGCGCAAGACGAGAAGGCCGCATTGCTGCTGGGAGAGACTCAGGAGGAGACGCCTGACCTCGTCATGCTCAATGAAGGGAAGATAGTACCAGACTTGCGCAGTGCTGGAGAAGCGCAAGCCGACACCGATGTGTGGTACCTCGACAACGGCGCTAGTAACCACATGACGGGCCACCGAGGAAAGTTCAAGGACCTTGATCAGGACATCACCGGCCGTGTCAAGTTCGGTGATGGCTCAACCGTACAGATTGAGGGCAGGGGATCAATCATGTTCCAATGCAAGAATGGCGAACAACGTCTTCTGTCGGAGGTATACTTCATTCCAAGTTTAAGAAGTAATATATTGAGCCTTGGTCAATTAACAGAAGATGGAAGCAAGGTGGAGATTGTCGGTTCCTACTTGAGGGTGTACGACAGGAACGGCATTCTACTGATGAAGGTGAGGAGATCACCTAACCGCCTGTACAAGATAGCTCTTGAATCTTGCAGGCCGATATGTCTAATAGCCAACATCTTTTATACTCTAAATTGGGTCATCAAGAGGATCGATAGATTAGGAAGAGTTTTTAGTTGGAAAGGAGAGAAAGAAATTGTTCCTTGTAGTTGTCTAGTGAAGTGGAGGTTTGTATGCATAAGCAAAGGAGGAGGCCTTAAGAGTCCTTAATCTGAGAAATTTAACTATTTCTCTACTAAAATGGAATGCAAGTTTCTTGGTGCTTTAGCTTTTTCTTGGTGCAAACTTATTAAGTTTAACTACTACTCAAACAAACATGTTTGGAATATGGAATATGCAACTCAAGAAATCAAGACTTCAGATATTCTTCTAGATAGGAGTTCTTAAGGTCAAAATCAAAAGCCTTTCATGAGAGAGGTCGTTGTTCTTAAATGCAGACGTGGCACAATTAGCAAATTATCTCTTCCTCCATTATAGCTTTGTCATAATTCAATAGTAGAATCTTAATATTGCCATTAATATCACAAATAAACCAGTCAGCCATTCGAATTCGATCCCATGATGAGGATGATCATCGGATGCATGGTAGTGCTCAGATCCAAGATTTTGACTTAATTTTCGTAATGAAGATGTTCGCCAGGTGTATAAATTGTGCAAGTTGCATGTCAATTTGATTTTTTTAATTTGTTTTCATGAGAGCCTTTCATGAGAGAGTCTTCTATTTCAAGTAGAAATTTGTTTTTTTTTTTTTAATTTGTTGAAATTCCAATAAACATTGGTGTGTGTGGAAAATTATCTAACATTGTTAATTGAGGTTGCGAGGAAAAGATTTGGGGTTATGCCATGCCACGAACCCTACTGTTTGGGTTTGAACATAACATATTTACCAGATCAGTAAAGGTTCTTTCAAGGTATTATTACGATCCAAAGTATAGCACATTTTCTATTCTACATAATTTTTCATTAAGGGAGCGTTTGGTACGCGAAATACTATATAGTTGAAAAACGACCAAAAAAGAAAAATCTTCAATAAAATTTGTTTTTTTTTGTGCGGACAAAAAAAATATACCCAACTATTCTTAAGGAATAGGATTCCCATATTTCATGGATAAATTATTTATCGGAATATTCATAATTTTTGAAAATAATTTTTTTATAGCTGGCCTAAACAAACATGATAATAAATTTCCACCCTAATTTTTTTTAGAAATAAAAAAAAATTTCGCGGAAGGTTCTCTGTCATTTAAACTCCATATATCCTTTTCTTCTTTCTAGACTGACATGCAAGAATTGTTGATTCAAGAAATTCAGTTGATTCCAAGTTATAATAACGATGACGAATCTTCTTTGGGTAAAACCTACCTTTATCATATTTAGGGTCACAACAGAAGCTCAAAAGAGTATGGAATAAAAGCGATGTGAACAATGCCTTCTACTTCGTTCTTCACAACATTATATACATCGGGGCTTTTGGCATTGTTGACAGCAGTGAAGACAATTCATAGAAAACGGTATCTCTATGTACTTTGAAACCAAGGTTTAACCGATCGATCAATTTCAAATTGAAACAATCTCTTCTTTGCCTAAAATTAATATTGTGCCTGTGGAAGTATTTTCTTGGATACGTACGTATGTGACCACTTAAGCTTGTGCCTGCACTTAACTACCCAGTCTGAAATCCTGACATATGTCGAGCCTATATGCCAACCAATGCTAATTTCTGGACAATCGATCGATGATCGATGCATATATTCATACCAACGACAGCATCGATGATTGCCGTCGCCTTCACTTGACCCGGTCTGACCGCCTTGTAACCATCAAACTTTGTTTCGTTTCCTACGAAGTTTAATTAGCAGAATTTGCCAAATGCAAATGGCAAATTTCATTGTAAGTATCTATAAATAGATGGATCGGGGTACTGTAATAGTCCACTGCAGTTGTGCTCGAACTCCGTCCATTGCTAGCAAGAGAGAGAGAGAGATCAGGAGAGGTACATTAGTTTTTTTTTTTCTTTTTCTTTCTGTCCTCAGAAATGGATTGCAGGAAAATGATGGTTCTCCTTGCTGCTGCCGTGGCCGTCTTCCTTCCCGCAACCGCCTCGGGGGCGGACTTCGTCGTGGGGGATGACAAGGGATGGACCCTTGGGGTCAACTACACAGAGTGGGCTATGGGCAAGGAGTTTAAAGTTGGCGACAAGCTCAGTATGGCTCTCTTCCTTATTCGGTTTTATTTTACCTAATTATTTTATATGGACACGGATATGACACGACACTGGAAGGATCGTACGGTACGTATATTTTGGTGTGTCTAGTGTATTTTGGAATGTCCTCGTTTTGGTTGTAAGAAGGAATCTCTCGTAATAGAAATTAGTAGAGAATGTTATCGTCAGTAATTTGAGAAGCGAAATGTTATTCTGACCGCTCCTGACACGGTAAGTTATATTGTGGCATCTAGCATGACAAATTTTAACCCAAAAAACTAATTACTCAAAATTTTTAATGTTAATATTAATATATATATTTTTTAAATAATATTAATATTAATTTTAAAATTTGACATGTTAGCTGTTACATTAACCGTCACTCCATCTGACACATAAGGAGGAATGGTTTGGAAGAATAATTTGGAGGGATGGATAGCATTATTCATTTGAGAAATATAGTTAAAATGTGAAGAAATCTCTAAAATCTAGTCGAAATTAAGTAACGTTCAGAAAATGAAGAGAGGGAGATAAAGAATAAGTTTACGCTGATTCTGGAGATAATTCCAAGAAAATTCTACATGGAATTTCAATTGCAAGCAAACTTTTCATCCCTAGGTTTTTTCTATGCAAATTTGGATACGATAGCAATGAATGTAATATATATATATATATATATATATATAAAAGTACCTTGTTTTCTTTTCTTTTTTTGCAGTGTTCAACTACAAAACTCCCAATCACGATGTTGCGAAAGTTGATGGCCCGAATTTCCGCCAGTGCACCCTACCCGCAGGAAACGAACCTCTTGCCACAGGAATGGACGAGATCACCCTCATGACTGCAGGGAGGAAATGGTACCTGTGCAGCAAGGGTGACCACTGTGGCCAAGGAATGAAGCTCGTCATCAATGTTGGGGCTCCTGCTCCTGCTGCTGCTCCTCCAACCAGCTCCTCCACCAAAACCGCCACCACGTTCCAGTACAAGACCATCGTCGCTGTGGCCGTGGCTGCAGCAGTGGCCATGGCTATCGTCATTTAAGCCCGAATATATATTCGCGTATTTTTGTCTGAAGCAAGTACTTGTTTGTTATTTTGTTCTCGATAATAATTTTACTGCATGAGTCTGCAGGGAAACTTGCATCGACGTTATAATGAGGCATTTGTTTGCTTCATCTTTCTGTTTGTGTTTTGGCGTTGCCCATACCTTGAGTGCTTCAGAACCTTCCTATAAATTTCATATCAACGATATCATGTAATGTTTGAATACCTTCATATATTTCAAGTATAAATTTTAATGTAATGTGGTAGAAAAGTGTGTTGAAGGCTAGATTATTAGCTTTCTTTATCTTTTGTATTTATTAGTAATTGATTTATAGCTAGCAATGCCATTTCATGTTGAAGAGCGAATTATCTCTTCTTATTTTCAACATTTGAACCGTTTCCAAGCCGTGGATTATAATAGTAGAGATAATGCATGGATGTGTACTAGACATAAGGAAATTAATAATCAATAATGTATAATAATGCAATTCTAATTGCCCAAATATATATTACTTTATGTAATAGATATATTAATTATTGAAGAGAGGCATCGGAAGAAAAGAGAAAAAAATATACTCGTATATATATTTTATGCAGAGACACTCATATATCATACGATGAGTATGACATTGTTATGGATGACACCATAGTAAAAGTGTAGGTGCTCGTTGGAAGAACAAGTGATAGCATAGGTGAGTGGTCAATAAGGAATATGTAATTCCTAGCATATGTATAAGGAGAGAACATCGTATGTGATATAGCTTGTTATTCATTTTGAAAGATGAGAAAGAGAATAGAAAGATTTTCTACTTGTCATCGAGTTGTACACATGAGAATGAAATGAATAGTTACTAAACTTACATACGAATTTGACATTTGTTCCATTTTCTATGTTTTAAGCCCATTCTTTCAGACTGTATTATACTATTGTATTTGTAATATTGTATTGAAGTGGTGATTAGAATATTGTCCCTAGGCTTGGTTTGCTTATGTGAGGCCTAATTGTGTATCTTGAGTTTTGTGTGTGTGACTATTCAATATGTCACTACGCACACTCAAATTAATTTTCGGAATATAAGTACGTAAGTACGTCCACCCTGCGACGAGATATCGGTAGCAAGTTGTCTATACCCATAACTATGATATTATTCCCGGGTTACAAAGTACATTGAAAATCAAAATTACAATCTAATTTGAAAATTACAAACAAACTTTGCTGAAAATAGAGACTATTAAAACTTTGCAAACGAGTTGCTACAACAAGAATGATGAATCAAAACACAAGACATAAATCTATTGCTAGAGTAATGAAGATCACAATTGTCCAAAACAAGATTCAACACTTTCCGTCGATATTCTCCCAGAAATCAACAAGTTCAAAGAAAAAAACTTTTTAAGTACTCCTTGTCACCCTCGCTTCGAACCTCGCACTTTGACGAACAGACGAACAGTACTTCATGGATCTTACCGGTTATTGCTAACTCTCTTCTCGCCGAAAAAAAAAATTATATTTTCTCTCTCTCTCTCTCTCTCCAAAGAAAGAGATTAGAAAATATATAGGGTTAAGCACAAGCCTACCCTAACATCCATTATCCCCATAATTCGGAGAGAATCTACACAGATAAGTAGGTGGTTAAAATCCTTTATGCCTTATTAAGTGGGCAATTACAACCCTTTATCCCATATTAAAAGGGCATTTACAACCAAATCCCCCATATTATGGGCGGTTATAACAGAAGATCCATATGAATCGCCTTCCTTCAGGAACAGCAGTAGCAGCAGTAGAGTCGCAAGAGCATAGTCCCACAGGATGCAGCAGATTCACATGAGCACAATCCCACGGGAAGTAGAAGCCCCGCGTGGGATCATAGGCCCGTGGAAGCAGTAGTTCTGCACGAGCACTATGCTCACGTAGATTCCGATGGAAACTAAGTTTCATTTGACCCTGTTGTGCCCTTGTGGTCCTATTGTGCCTATGCAATCCTGCTGCGGCTGTGCGATTGTCACGCCCAGTCCCAAAAATACGTAGGACTTAGGACACGTAAGCATGCCAGCCGCATGGATATGGCAACTCCAATATATGGAAACCAAATCCATACGTACGCTGTAATATGAATATAAAATCCATAAGTGGTATAAAATGTAATACAAGTCACAGGGTATAATCTAAATCTCATCCACCAAAATCATATAGAAATAAAATAACCAATGTCTATGAAACTAGATCTCAACAAGAAGTATCTAAAGATGATAGTTGGATGGAAACAAATCCACTACCAACTCGAATGGGAAAAGTAAATACAATATCAGTATAACTCACTCAAACAATAAGTACCAGCTACCAATCACGGCTCGAAGAGAAGACATCCACGAAGCATCTATTCCTTCCAAATCTGTGCTCCTGCAAATACTCAAGAACAGGTACACCTGGCAGCGGACCAGGTCCTCAGAGGGACATAACAAGTATACTTAAACACATGCCAATAAAGTACTGAAATAAATATCCAATGGGGTCGCCTAACCGTCTAAAGTGAATACAGTTAAGAACAACTTTCCCCACAAGTGAGCTATCTGGCTGAAAACTGGGATTTGGCATGGTTCTCTTTTGAAGAGCCAGGGGCCTAAAAGGCACGTCGTCTTTTGAATGCCGGTGGCCCGCCTGATAGTACATAATATATAAGGGTCATCATCACCCGTATCTCCAGTGGAGAATCCGGGCTTCACAGAAAAAGTGTAAAGGAGCTCAAATGCGGTACTTGTTGTTCTCCCCATCCCATGCTCTAAGCATGTCACATCCATGACACGATTTGGTCCATAGCCTATTCTTAGTACCCTAGCCCAATCCTGCAACCAAACAAGGACAAGGATGGGACCACCGTACTACAATAAGCTATGTCCCTGGACCTCTAATAACTGCCAAGTCTACTAGCATGCAATATTTCTAACAGCAGTTATTCCTAACGCACGGCCCATACGTACAGGAGGCCAGACCTGTCACGCAGTCCGTGATCTATATGAGACTCACACTCGTGTAACCACTGTGTCACGGCCAATGAACCTAATGGTGCTACATGATAATGGGGTAGTCTCATGAACAAGGTCAATGCAAATACATAAATAAAAATATATCGCGACGTCACCGTCGCGAGCATTTTTATATAACAATTAAAATATATAAACTAAAGACAGAAAATAAAGATGCATGCAACATATGGAATATAAATAACAGTACAATGGCAAGGTATACTTGCCTGGCAAGAAGCTGCAAAATATCACGTCCAGATGTCCAATACACAGGACAAGAAGCTATGGCCACAGAACAAATATCTTCGGATGCTGAAATAAATATCACCAACGTTTCTGGAATGAGCAAAATAGCTAAAAAGCACATCCCTTTCGTCCAATTTGGACACAGGGGCAAAACGGTAATTTTGGGCAAAAGTGGGGTCCACGTGTGGGCCACTTTGTACCGAAAAGCGTGCCGAGGGTAACAGCCTCTAAATATGACAAACTATAGGTCAAACAACTCTAGATGTCAATACGAACCCAACGGTATGTCCAAATTTAGATTCCGATGAGCCGAACAAAATTTGGTCCAAAAGTCAACTGTGGGGCCCGCCAATTGGCGATCTGGTCAACCGTCTCAGAAATGCGTGAAAATTGGGTCACAGGACCAGCGCGTTACCACGAGTCCAGTGGCACAAGTTTTGTCGCATTCTGACATGCGTGCACAAAATACGCGCGAGTTCCACAAAAGTTGCGACACGAAATGTGTCCGCGGATACGGCCTGATTTCGGCGCGCACACGCGTCCGACTCAGTCTCCACAAATTTTTACGTGTCCCGTTATGCTGCGTGCACCATTCGGTACACTTGGCACACGGCGGGGCGGTCCCGTTTGGCGGGGCGCGCTCCGATCTCCAACTTTTGGAAAACCGGAAAAAGTGGGTGCGCGCAGTTTTGTGACGAATATAATTTTGTCCACAGCAACTAATAGCACCAAGTTCTTATACAGAAAATAAACTAGATCATGTAATTTACAGGTATCAAAAAGAATCACTGAATTCGGATCTCTGTGGTGGGAGATACGAACTCGGCAATATGGGTGGTCAATCTGGAATTCTGCGATTGCAGAATTCTGTCTGCTCGTCCAACTTTGGACGCTATTTTTCACCTAGGGGCACACGTTTTCCGAGGTTGGCTATAAAACAAATATTGGAGAGGGTTGAGGGGAGATCATACCTATGAAAACAGAACAGCGTTTGGTCGAGCGAGTCGACGGGAAATCACGCCGGAGCGAAGGTGCCTCGAGTGGGAGACTGCAGTTCGCGATGTCGGCGTCGATGGGATGATTGGATGGCTTGGGAAGGCTTCTCTGGCTGCGGTGACGGCTCTAGATGGGAAGAGGAAGTCTGGAGTTTTAGGTTAGGGTTTTGGAGAACTATTATATATATATATATATATATATATATATATATATATATATATATATATAAGATATATAGGTTAGGTCGGGGGAAGGGGCGCTCATATACTAACTGCTACTTTTGGTTTACAAAGAGGGAATTGTTGCTGTGCTTTTCGTGGGCATAGTGTTTGCTAAGAGTTTGCTTCTTTAGTATTATTAGGATTATTATTATTATTATTAGTTACTTATTTAATTAATCTTTTACTTTCTTCTCTTTTCCTTTCTAAATATATATATACATATATATATATATATTTGTATATACATATATATTATATATATACTCATAAGAAAATTTATAGATTAGGGTAATGCACATCGTTAGGCTAGCAACTGCTCAAGGGGTCTCCTACATGGAATAAATTTCGAAAAATTTCTGATGGTCCCATAAGTCCTCTAAGTGCCCGAACACCTAACATAAAAATTATTAAAAATCTATTTCTCCTATTTAGACCTAATTACTATAATTTAATTAATAATTAATAAATAAAAATATATATATGATTTTAGGAAGGGGGTTTTATATTCTACCCAACTTATAAAAATTTCGTCCTCGAAATTAAAATTAAGCCATGATAGAATGCAAGGATGGTAAGATTTGTATTGTTTAAATGCAAGGCTAGGTTTAAAGGGGTGGGCGATGTTGCACGTTGTACGTTCCGAAAAAAAAAATCATGGAAAAATCCATATGAGCGAAAAATAGGTTTCTTCATGTGTCATGTCCCATGGTGTGGACACATTAATGCTTTATTGCATAAAAGCGTCCAACAATTGGAAAATTGCACAAAGATGAGAATTGGATGATAGGCATGTCTAGGATAAGGGTGTAGAATTTGTAGGAAGGCAGTGACTAGTGTAGTTCTCCAATTATCGGAGCACGGTAAGGCGTGTCAAGTGATATCATGTTGTAAACTAAATAAAATACCGTGTTCTATTTCTAAGTGGATTCGTGCTAGCCTCAGTCTCACTATCTAAGCCGAGTAGGTCAAATTCCTAGGTGAGGGGGTTTCACAATTTAGCCAACTTAAGACAATGTCGTCCTCAAAATTGAAATAAGGCAAAATCGGTTAATCCTTTATGTACAATAAGGCAAGTCAGTCACAATCTTCTTGCGATAACTAAAATCCTAATCATATCCATTGCAATCACTTCTAGGTTAAGATGACCACTGCTCCAATCAAAATTTAACCTATGGTTATCTCTTCTCCCCTTATTTCAAATTATTTATATCCACATAACATCTCCAAGATTTACATACGCATATAACTTTTACCTCACGATCTCTAACTATCATAATCTCCTTTAGAAGTGGTTTGAGTCCAATATATTCCCATTTTCACTTATAAAATTTTGTATGCCTCATCTCTTTAAATTCTATTCACATCCTCATTATTTCAAATAGGTCGTCCAACCAAAATTTTAATTCTTAATTCAATTCACCAAATTGAAAATAATTTAAATGCAGTCCACCAATATTCAAGTCTGAAATTCTACATTTATCCTCTAAATTCAAATTGGTGATTCTACCTTCATTGTTCAGAAATTTAACTCATGCACTTAAGGTATAAATATTGGGTCCTTAATATCAATTCATTGATCCTCATCATCTTAGTCATCCTTCTAAATTTCTCAAAATTACAATGACTTGAATCTCCCAATCTAATCTTACTTGATCACAATCTAAAAGAAATTTCTCCCGAGTTGGCAATGCACTACTACCCAACTTAGAATTTATCCACCTATCACCTAAGGCTATATACCTTAAGAAAATATCCCTTAATTTATTTACTCATGTCGTTCAATCCTCGAAACTTCAACGCTGATCATATCACATATGATATGTCCTTAATTACGAAAGAATAATCCTCAAGTATGTGATCGGCCTATGGGGTATATCTAGTACTCTCTGTGTATCAAACTTTATACCCAGCACGAGGTTTCGTCTTTCCGAGATAAGGGAAGACGAAGGTCAATAATAAAGAGTTCAAGGGCAGCGTAATAGAATAGAAGTATTGGGATCAAGGCGTTTAAAGAATTCAATTGGGAATTGTCAAAGCAGTTGTGGATTGAAATCCTATTTTTGGTAATTTCCTATTTACATGCTCGTATCAGTACAGTTATGTAACCGATACGATGTGTCAGACACAAAAATATGTCTAGGGCAAGTGTATTCGTCTACTAATTACTATATATCTCAATCCACATAAAGTAGTTATGCGAAGGGCGAACCAAGTGCACTAAGGTTGATCAGACCGTAATACACTGATTCTGAAATGCATTATTGTGGGCGCCCACTAATACATATGTAGTGAACAAGCTTGATAAAGAATAAGCTTGCAAAAAAAACTAGGCTATAATAGCAGCATAAATCAAGGTAGTACAGCAAATATGAATACGCTAGATTATGATGAAAGAAGGTTCATAACAATTCAAGTTCACAAAAACAAAAGCAAAATAAGCAATAATAATGAAAGACTACACAATTTCTACAGTTGTCATATTAATTCCTTGTCTAAGTCGATAGTCGACAAAGTAGGGGTGTGAGCCTCTAAGTTCTATAGTCTGAATAAACACTATCATCTTATGTTAGCATACAATTAATGCCATTCAGTTATACTTCATCAATGGATCACAAGGGCTATATAATACTATGTGGTGAGGTATACTACCCAACTTATAAAAATTAAACTCATACGGTGACAGTCTTAAGAGGGTCCTACACAATAATCTTGCACATGTAAATAAAACAGAAACTCTTTATTAGGGTATATGAGGAAAATCTTGGTATTGATTAGGGTATCCTTTTTATGTAGGTAATGGTCATCCTAAGTCCTAGTCATAGCACTTATAAGCAAGTGTCGATGGTAAAGATAGAAGAGTTACTGGCCGTTAAGGGGGAAAGGGGTCTAACTTGTATCGAGGTGAGGGTAAAATTACACGATTTAAAAACTAAGGGTTAATCATTGGTCACAATCTACAAAACAACTTAAACTTATCAAGTTCTAACTACCAAGCATAAAAATTTCACACTCAAGGCTACAACTATAAGCCTAGCAAACTATGAGCCCTTAACAAAGAATAAAATTACTTGACCTACTATCCGAAGTGTCAGATGGCACGAGTTGAAAGATGAAGAGAAGAAACGTAATTAGCCGTCGCAAAATAGCGAGCGCTATGGTCGCAGGAAAATAATATATAAAATAAAGATAGAGGGCTCTAGATAGCATCATGGTTCTCTAAGGGGAGCGGGATGTTAGTTGCTATGTTCGGGGTATGATCAAGGGAGAAGTGTTGATTACATTCCTCTAGGCTTCCTAGGGTGCTGTCTACTAATAATAAGATAATGATATAAGTTTATAGTTCCAATATTATCGAACTATGAAGGTTAGGTTCAGTCTAAACATTAAGTTTTGGTTTTCTATTGGTTCCTCCATACTAGGGTCAAACATTATGGTAAGCTTCTAACTAACTCTAGTAGTATCTATACTACTCTCAAGTCCTCATAATACATCCGGGTAATGGTAAACCAATTATAGGGATAAGGGATTCTAGGGTTCGCTAGATTTTCTAAACTTAGTGGTGTATCTATAATCTCGTTGTATTCTAAATAGGTGTGCTACTCTAATTATCATCCTAATAACAGGGGTTCCTATATTCTAGCAGAAGGCTATACTTAAAGAACTATTAGGGAAGCACAAGAATCAAGCAGGATGCATTTGTTCAAAATAGAACAGAGAGGAGGAAGATGAATCATAGTCAATTGTGGATGAGATCCTATACTCTATTCCTAGGTGCAGGCTTGCTCGATACAGTAACGTAACCGAGACAATATGCTCTTGACCTGCATGGGCCACCACAAAAACATGTCATGCCCCAGTCCCAAAAATACCTAGGACTTAGGACACGTAAGCATGCCAGCCGCATGGATATGGCAACTCTAATATATGGAAACCAAATCCATACGTACGCTGTAATATGAATATAAAATCCATAAGTGGTATAAAATGTAATACAAGTCACAGGGTATAATCTAAATCTCATCCATAAGTGGTATGTCCATAAGTGGTATGTCCAAATTTGGATTCCGATGAGCCGAACAAAATTTGGTCCAAAAGTCAACTGTGGGGCCCGCCAATTGGCGATCTGGTCAACCGTCTCAGAAATGCATAAAAATTGGGTCACAGGACCAGCGCGTTACCACGAGTCCAGTGGCGCAAGTTTCGTCGCATTCTGACATGCGTGCACAAAATACGCGCGAGTTCCATAAAAGTGGCGACACGAAATGTGTCCGCGGATACGGCCTGATTCCGGCGCGTACACGCGTCCGACTCAGTCTCCACAAATTTTCATGTGTCCCGTTATGCTGCGTGCACCATTCGGTACACTTGGCACACGGCGGGGCGGTCCCGTTTGGCGGGGCGCGCTCCGATCTCCAACTTTTGGAAAACCGGAAAAAGTGGGTGCGCGCAGTTTTGTGACGAATATAATTTTGTCCACAGCAACTAATAGCACCAAGTTATTATACAAAAAATAAACTAGATCATGTAATCTACAGGTATCAAAAAGAATCACCGAATTCGGATCTCTGTGGTGGGAGATACGAACTCGGCAATATGGGTGGTCAATCTGGAATTCTGCGATTGCAGAATTCTGTCTGCTCGTCCAACTTTGGACGCTGTTTTTCACCTAGGGGCACACATTTTCTGAGGTTGGCTATAAAACAAATATTGGAGAGGGTTGAGGGGAGATCATACCTATGAAAACAGAACAGCGTTTGGTCGAGCGAGTCGACGAAAAATCACGCCGGAGCGAAGGTGCCTCGAGTGGGAGACTGCAGTTCGCGATGTCGGCGTCGATGGGATGATTGGATGGCTTGGGAAGGCTTCTCTGGCTGCGGTGACGGCTCTAGATGGGAAGAGGAAGTCTGGAGTTTTAGGTTAGGGTTTTGGAGAACTATTATATATATATATATATATATATATATATATATATATATATATATATATATATATATATATATATATATATATATAAGATATATAGGTTAGGTCGGGGGAAGGGGCGCGCATATACTAACTGCTGCTTTTGGTTTACAAAGAGGGAATTGTTGCTGTGCTTTTCGTGGGCATAGTGTTTGCTAAGAGTTTGCTTCTTTAGTATTATTAGGAATATTATTATTATTATTAGTTACTTATTTAATTAATCTTTTACTTTCTTCTCTTTTCCTTTCTAAATATATATATACATATATATATATATATATTTGTATATACATATATATTATATATATACTCATAAGAAAATTTATAGATTAGGGTAATGCACATCGTTAGGCTAGCAACTGCTCAAGGGGTCTCCTACATGGAATAAATTTCGAAAAATTTCTGATGGTCCCATAAGTCCTCTAAGTGCCCGAACACCTAACATAAAAATTATTAAAAATCTATTTCTCCTATTTAGACCTAATTACTATAATTTAATTAATAATTAATAAATAAAAATGTATATATAATTTTAGGAAGGGGGTTTTACAGCGATCTCGCTACGCATGTATGACCCATGCTCCTAACATGACCCTCGTGACCCATGCACCCTGCGAGACCCTCGCGCCCTCTTGCGCCCCACGTGACCCCACACGACCCTGTGAGTACTAGCATGGGAACGAGCACAACGAAGTACAAAAGTGTCATCTCGCGCTCAATGCGTGCGTGCAAAGTTTAAAGTGTGCCATCAAAGCGCACTTCGTCCAAGCCCTCGTCCGAGTCGCTAGGGACATAGCTCCAAAAATTTTTTTCCAAGAAATAGGTAACAAAAATATCATTAATTATTGGAGGTCTTGAACATTGCGCTATAGTAAAACACCTATCATACCAACAACGTAGGCTAACACTACCCATGTGCACAAGGCACAATCTCACAGGAAGCAACAGTCTCTCGGGAATGTAGGTTCCGTAGGAACCTAAGTTTCGTGCAACCCTTGTGCCACACATACTTGTGAAGTGCAAAGTACATAATAAAGTGAACTTTGTGCCCTTTGCCCATGCCCAAGCCCACTCCCTCGTCCATGTATGAGCCCTCGTTTGAGTTAGAGTCTGAGTCGCTAGTGTCATGCCCCAATTCAGCATAATCGAAAGGTTTCCATTAGGCGTGATGTCGTACAAGTCCGAGTTGCGCTTATACAAGGCATACTCGTGCTCATTTTATAAAAGAAATTTTTTTGAGAGAACTACAATATATCACAGAGAAATTTAATAACACGATAGAAATTGATATAACTCTTTTATTAATAACTTTGCAGTAACAAATATAGGGCTCTCAAACAGTCTAGTAGAAATACCAAACGTGGTGTATAACTTGCAGAAATATTGAAATAAAATACAATTGTTCTATACATCATATCCCTTATTAAAAACAAAACTCAAAATACCTTAAGCTTGAGTCTTCTTCTCTACTTGGAAGCTTCAAATGAGTGCAAGGCTTCTAAAGAGTCGGACAAGAACCTTTAGTGTCTTCTATCTTCCGCTAAGTTCTCAGCACCTGTGGATGCCCACAAAGACGTAGGTCGGTATCTTGCGGTGTACTGATGAGCGATCGTAACCAATCTCATCTATAATCGACACTAAGTAAATGATGTAAGATAAACATTATAATAGTGATCTTGTTCTGTTGCCTTAGGGTCATTTAACAATTCATAATGAATATATGATAGGAAGATAAGGAAACAATATAGATTTCATCAATCGGTGATTCTTACACATAGTCGTTGTCATTCCCTGTAAATTTCGGAATATGAGTACGTGAGTACGCCCACCCTGCGACGAGATATCGGTAGATAGTAGTAAGTTGTCTATACCCATATATAACTATAATATTATTCCCGAGTTACAAAGTACATTGAAAATCAAAATTACAATCTAATTTGAAAATTACAAACAGACTTTGGTGAAAATAGAGCCTATTAAAACTTTACAAACGAGTTGCTATAACAAGAATGATGAATCAAAACACAAGACAGAAATCTATTGCTGGAGTGATGAAGATCACCATTGCCCAAAACAAGATTCGACCATTTCCGTCGATATGCTCCCAGAAATCAACAAGTTCAAAGAAAAAAACTTTTAAAATACTCCTTGTCACCCTTGCTTCGAATCTCGTACTTGGACGAACAAACGAACAGTACTTCATGGATCTTCCTGGTTATTGCTAACTCTCTTCTCGCAGGAAAAATATATTTTCTCTTCTCTCTCTCTCTCTCTCTCTCCAAAGAAAGAGATTAGAAAATATATAGGGTTAAGCACAAGCCTACCCTAACATCCATTATCCCCATAATTCAGAGAGAATCTCCACAGATAAGTAGGTGATTAAAATCCTTTATGCCTTATTAAGTGGGTGATTACAACCCTTTATCCCATATTAAAAGGGCATTTACAACCAAATCCCCCATATTATGGGCGGTTATAACAGAAGATCCATATGAATCGCCTTCCTTCAGGAACAACAGTAGCAGCAGTAGAGCCGCAGAAGCAGTCCCACGGGATGCAACAGATCCACAGGAGCACAATCCCACAGGAAGTAGCAGCCCCACGTGGGATCATAGGCCCATGGAAGCAGTAGTTCTGCATGAGAACTATGCTCACGTAGATTCCGATAGAAACTAAGTTTTATTTGATCCTGTTGTGCCCTTATGGTCCTATTGTGCCTGTGCAATCTGCTGCAGCCGTGCGATCCCACTACGCATGTACGACCCATGCACCCTGCAAAACCGTCGCGCCCTCTTGCGCCCTACCTGACCCCATACGACCCTGTGAGTACTAGCATGGGAACGAGCACAACGAAGCACAAAAGTGCCATCTCGTGCTCAATGCGTGCGTGTAAAGTTTAAAGTGTGCCATCAAAGCGTACTTTGTCCAAGCCCTCGTCCGAGTCCGAGTCGCTAGGGACCTAGCTCCAATTTTTTTTTCCAAGAAATAGGTAACAAAAATATCATTAATTCTTGGAGGTCTTGAACATTGTGCTATAGTAAAACACCTACCATACCAACAACGTAGGCTACCACTACCCATGTACACAAGGCACAGTCTCACAGGAAGCAACATTCTCTCGAGAATGTAGGTTCCGTAGGAACCTAAGTTTCGTGCGACCCTTGTGCCACACATACGTGTGAAGTGCAGAGTACATAATAAAGTAAACTTTTCTTCCTTTACCCATGCCCATGCCCATGCCCATGCCCATGCCCATGCCCAAGCCCACTCCCTCGTCCATGTCTGATCCCTCGTTTGAGTTAGAGTCCGACTCACTAGTGTCATTCCCCAATTCCACATAATCGAAAGTTTTCATTAGGCGTGATGTTCTACAAGTCTGAGTTGCGCTTATACAAGGCATACTCGTACTCATTTTGTAAAAGACATTTTTTTGAGAGTACTACAGTATATCACAGAGAAATTTAATAACACGATAGAAATTGAAATAACTCTTTTATTAATAACTTTGCAGTAACAAATATAGGGCTCTCAAACAGTATAGTAGAAATGCCAAACGTGGTGTATAACTTGCAGAAATATTGAAATGAAATACAATTATTCCATACATCATATCCCTTATTAAAAACAAAACTCAAAACACCTTATGCTGGAGTCTTCTTCTCCACTTGAAAGCTTCAAATGAGTGCAAGGCTTCTAAAGAGTCGGACAATAACCTTTAGTGTCTTCTATCTTCCACTAAGTTCTCAGCACCTGTGGATGCCCACAAAGACGTAGGTCAGTATCTTGTGGTGTACTGAAGAGCGATCGTAACCAATCTCATCTATAATCGACACTAAGTAAATGATATAAGAGAAACATTATAATAGTGATCTTGTTCTGTTGCCTTAGGGTCAATTAAAAATTCATAATGCATATATGATAGGAAGATAAGGAAACAAAATAGATTTCATCAATCAGTGATTCTGACACATAGTCGTTATCATTCCCTGTAAATGAGTAATAACTTACTCTACTTGTATAAAACATCATTAGCTATTCCACTTGTCTATATGAAGGTCACTGACCAAGGTCCATCTTAACAAAATTGAATTTTGGTATCCTTTACTTTGCAGGTAGCTAGCCTCACGGAAAGTCCTACCTATTTCGATGTTAGTACATCAGCACCATCCTTGTTCCTTCTAGGCCAGAGCAGTTCCATGGCCCTGTAGTACCGTTTCAAGAAACTAAACCTTGTGCACAAGTCATCCATAATTATGCATGCATATACAACTTTAACTTAAAAAACATATCATGCATGTATACAAAAATAGAAAAACATATGCCACAGTTATCATCACTTTGCCTTGAGTCATAGATCGCAATACTTACTGTCCAATCCAAGAACTTCATGGCCAATCTAGGGACTTTCTTTTACCTATCCAAACTAGGGACTTACCATAAATGGTTATGTAATGGTCCCAATGTTTGTTACAACAATACACAAATACATCATTATATTATAGTAGTTAATAGCAATGTGATTACTTATCTTTCATTATCTTTCTGTGTTTCTTGCTAGGTATCATCAATCAGAATACTAGCAATAACAAAGTAATCATTTTCTTAAGTATGAAGATAAAGAATCATCGAAGGATCAAAGTCACTCATAAGTTAGTAAATTAGTAGAAGAGAGACTTCCTCGTGACGATCAAGCTTCGCCTACTCGATCACCTAAAATTGCACCAACAACAATTCAGTACTCTTCTTTTCTCTCTCTCTCTTAGTAATTCGACATGAATGCTGAAAAATTTATCGAAATCATTCACGAAAATACACCATAAAACCAACATCAAAAGCAACATCGAAAACCAACGGTGCAAAGGTCTTGAGGCAGAGACCATAATATAGAATTCTTTTTCCAAGACAGATTTACTACATCTTGGACACAATTCTAAATATTCCAATCCATAACGAAGAAAGGGTATCAATTCACTTGTCTCGATCAATCGATACTAACAAAGTTTTCCCATTATATGATTCCAACTCGACTATTCCAGTCGCTAGTCCGCACCGTGCTCAGCAACGAGAATATGACACTACATAATAACATAATTATAAAAAGTTTCATTCTCGAAACTTAAACAAAACCAACCTCTACTATCAAATAAAGAAGGAAACTACTACAAGAAAAAAAATCCCTTTTATAACATTCCATCTACAACATTTCCTGAAAATGTTGTAAATTTGGGGGTCTTATATAATCTTTATTGTAAAAACGTTATGAAATACATGTGCAAACAACGTTTTATATTCAAACGTTAAAGTTTCTATAATGGTTATTCACAAAAGTTGTGTATTATTATCTTCAACAATATTTTATTAACATTGTAGTATTTATTAAATTTGACATCATTTATTTAATGTTGTCCAAGTTATTAATTTTGACAATGTATTTAAAACATTGTAAAAATGTCATATTCAATAGCCTTGGATATAACCTTGTGGGGTTCTCTATCGCTGTTGTAGAAGTATGGAAAAAATACAGAAACCATGCACTCACATTACAAAGTCATATACGGCAAATCTATGCGGCACGAAACACATGCGACAATTAAAGAAACACCTAAAGAAGCATGCGACAGAGGGCCTAGGTGCATACAGATCTGACGCATGATGTCACTTCTGTCAGTCGCCATATTAATGACTCTGACAGCAATTAATGACTTTGAATGCCTTGATTCTGAGGCTTACAGTAGACGTCGGTTCTTATATCACTATCATAATTACCTTTGTCTGTACATTATCGTGTAGTGCCACGTGGACATGCGACCAAATTATGCGACCTCGTCTTCATGCAACTCAATCCCTATTTGGCTTCATCTCTATGAAGTCAACCTCTCCATGCGTCAAAGCTCTCCATGCGTCATAGTCTTTATGCGGCCAAGTTCCATGAGGCCCAATCTCTATGAGGCTCAACCCCTATGCGATTTTGCCTTCATGCGGCTCCATGCCATTAAATCTTTTTTGTTGTAGCTGAAGTGATCCTCGACCACCCGTGCTGGCCACGTGTCAAGATGACCAAGTCACGCACACTACGGGTGAAAACAACCCAGGTCGAGATCTCATCCACAAGCATATCATAACTAATGTCACGTGGCATCTTAGTCATGGCATGCGCTCGCGGTCATAACTGTATTCTGTTAAGAATGGTCATGCGGCAACCAGACATGCACGCATAGCATATGCGTGCGCATAAGCCATCCAGTGTAGATGGCTATAAATAGCAGGGATGCATTCCCATCCAGACATACTGAGGGACGTACATGGAGAGGTAGAGAAAGCATACTCAGGAGCCCAGTTATTATCTTTTATGTTAGTGAGCCAGATACCTAGCAAGTTCCTTCGTCGTAAGATCATCAACGGAGTAATGGAGTCAACTACAGTACTCGATCTACATCGTCACACTCCCCAAAATCGTAACTGTACTTAGATTTCTTGTTTAAGGACTCTTTGTACTTTCTTTGCTTTCAATATATATAACCAAGTTAGCACAACTGAACTTTTGTATCGGAATAAGAATGGAGACTCTGCTGGGGACATTCTTTTCTACTGACACAAAATAGTGATTCAGTCCGAAGTGACGAAGCTGGGTTTGACCCAGAGGATGCTGGTTGTACGCTTCAACCAACAAACCTTCGAGGAGATGCTTTCTGAGGGCAGTGTAAGTTATTCGCCAAGGCTAGCAAAGCCTAAGAAGACCCGCAGGACTTGGGTCGCTAAGGCCAGTGCGCCTCGCCCAACTACGGAGCATACGCTCCTGTCTTTGTACCTGATACTCAAGATGCACATTATATGTCTACATAAGTTGTCCCTTCTCATATGGCAGCCATGTCTGAGGAGAAGGGTACTTAGCACCTATGTTCTGGCAGAGAAAAATACTACGATGCCAAAAACTTAGGGGCTGATGCACAATCCATGCGCTCACACTGTCACGTCCCAGTCACAAAATATAATAGACTAGACACATGCAATGGACAGTTGATACAGTCTAGAATAAGATTCCCAATTTAATGGATCCATCTAGACGTACGTTGTAACTTAAACTAATAATCATATATATATCTCAATCGTCAAGAATACAGAATATGAGAATGGACAACATATATCATGGTGTGCACCCCAAACTACATATGCCTGAATAGACTAAAAAAAATAACATGAGTCTACAAACACTAGGCTATAACAGCTAAAAATAAGTGTTAAGAAGATAATGGATGAACAATGAAAGATATGATACAATACCTAATAACAATACCGGAATACAAGATGATACCCATCCGCTGCTCCAGCAAAATTCAACGTCAATCAACTCTATAATTTGGCAGGGGACCAGTCCTCAGAGGGACGTAACAAGATACAAAAAGTATATACCATAAAGTAAATACTATAAAAAAAAATATAGGATAAACTAATCATGTATGTGAATGCATTTTGAAGACAACTTTGGTGCGTATGGGTAGGTAAAGCTCTGTGTCTGGCATTCAGCTACAAACATGATGCCAAAAGTATATACTAGCATACTGTGTCGTGATTATAAAGATATCTCCTCAAAATTCAGGTAAGTCCACTAGTGATTAAGTCTTGACATGACCATACATTGACGCCTTCGTCGACTGCATCCGAGTCATTCTCAGATTCACACAACTATATTTTATTTAGAACAAAAGCATATGAACAACAATATTAAATATTTAAACAATAAAATAAGGTAACATATACTTGCTTGAAACACCAAAATAGAACAGTCGAGCTCCAAGGCAGGTGTCTTGAATCCCATCACTTTGGGAATTTATAATTAAATAAATAAATATTAATTACTAATCTGGAACCATAACATATGTTTAAATACATATACTATATAACTAATCTTAGTTACAGTTATAATTAAAAGAAAAATAATTTGCTGGAAATAATTATAATTAAATATTAAAGATATACCTTTAACCTTCTGGTCTTCTTGTCAACATAAACTCTAATTAAAACTATAAGGTAAATTCCTTATAAATATTAGGATACTACTTAAGGTAAAGGTGCTAATTATTACTTCAATTGGGTCTTCTATGCATAAGTGTGAGATAGGTTTTATTTTGAAAATTCTATAAATTAATTATTTATCACATTCTAATTAATAAACCCTAACGGTTATCATCTAAGTCATAATCTAATAACTGTATAATGACATACTAACCAACCCTTAAGTCCTAAATGTCCATTTGAAAAGGGTGATGGGTATACAATCTACACCTTTTATGTTCGGGTTAAGGGTATGCCTTATAGACCTAAAATTTGATCTAAACTTTATAATTTTTAAATAATTCATATAATTTCAGAAATAATATATAAATAATTATTATAAAAAAATATTAATTATTTAAAAGTAAGGGTCACACTAGTAAAATATATAACAAGTTCTAAGGGCAGTTTCTATATCATGTACCTAAAATAAACTAAGACCTAGTTTACAACTTACATAAATTCTTGTAACCAATTTTTTCATAATTAAAACTTATATTTTATAATATCAAAATATATGTTAATATATACTAATAATTCCTATAATTGGCCTCTAATGTGGGTAGGGTCATCTATCTATTATAGGGTTCAAAACTATATTAAATGACAATCTATAATTTCTAAACTACATAATAAATATGCAAGAATTATAAAATATGTAACCTAAGTATTAAATAACTTATATTACACTAATATTCATATAATCATCACCTAAGATAGGGTAAAATACATGTCTAAAGTCTGGGTTTAGTCCAAGAGGATAATTCGTACATAAAATGATAGTGTTATAGTGACATTTCATTTCAATACGTAATTCTGGAATTAAATTATTCATGCTCACAAATCCAATTTTTACAAAATTTTCACACATATAATAGCAGAAATAATTATATAAAATGGTAGGATAACATATTATGGAATTATTGGTGAAGTTTCAGATCGGAACTCAAACATTATGAACATGAAATGACAGTTACAAGAAAATATGTCAAAAATGGACACAATGTCCTGTGTTGGTGTTTAAACTAGTTTTTCCTTGTTCAAGGTCACTTTTATTATGGTATTTACTTAAAGGAATGTTGTATCTAGTATTTACCTATGTCATATATAATTAAACAATGAGAAAAGGAAGTACCAACCTAGTTACGGGAAGTGAACAGGATCACGACGCTAAATTCAACACGTGCACCTCGTCGAAAAATGGATGTACGGAGGATATCACAAACAAAAACCATAGAAAATTATATACTTAATCAAAGGTGATGGACAAAGGTACACAATAGAAAAGCTATAATTTACCTAACGGTTTGGTGTCGGTGCCTCGTTCTTTGCATAAATTTTGTGGACAACATTCAGCCTGGACCCATTTTCGTGTGACAACGATTCGGGGCCCTTGAACATCATATGAAAAAATATTGGAATATAATATAAGAGATTGAGCAAGATGTTAGTGAAGGAGTTGGGGGCATTTACCTATTGATTTGTTGGTGCTACGCGTCATGGAAGTCAAACTAAATTTGGAAACTTTCTGTTTGCTAAGGCTGAAAGGTATTTAGACTTGAGGAGTAGTTTGGGAGATGAAAATTGATGGAAATAAGTGCTAATGGAACTTTGGGCTGTATTATAGGGTGTTATTGAGTTATGGAATGAGTGGGAGAGAAAATAGGAAGGCGAAGGAGTAATTTTTGCAACCTACAAAGTGGTGGCTGCCCCCTCTATACCCGTCAGGTTTGGCTGTGCGTAGGTGTTTTCCACAACCTCTTGGGGACATGGTTTGGTTAAATTTTGGGTTTTATTTGGTCCTATTATGTCTCAATAAGGTTTGGTTCAAGTTTGGTTTTGTTTAAAAAATGTTTGATTGGTCTAAACTCATATAAACTAGTGACTAGTCACACTAAGTGTGGTTGAATATACAATCTAAATTAGGCTCTAAAACCTAGCTAGAACACAAGTATGGCCTAAAATAAATATTTAAAAATATATCTAAATTATAGAACAATATTATTTTATATATTCATATATAAATATCACTCATATACTATATTATACTATATTATGCAAGCTAACATATTTGTACATATAAGCTATTACTGACTTTTATATATATATATATATATATATATATATATATATATATATATATATATAGCATTAATTAAATATAGAAATAGTGTTTTGGGGGGGTTATATTCTACCTAACTTATAAGAATTTTATCCTCAAAATTAAAATAAGCATGGTAGGAAAGAATAAGAGAAATTACTGTAGATGAATGATAGGTACGACTTGTCGTATCGGGTTCTTGATATAATTGAAAATAAGGCACAATTTAAAGATAGAGAATACTATGTGGTAGGGGAAAATTTAGGTATACAAGGTCATGCCTTGATTCTCGAAAGATGGAAGTTATCACTATAAATGGAATCCTAGTTTGATCTCATATTCTAAAAGCAAGGGTAAACTTAGTATAAGGTGCTACCCAACTTATAAAAAAATTAATTTTGGCAGTGATAATGCTAGCCATGTTCCTATTTGTGTGATTTATAGAAAGACCAAATTTCAAGTTAAGATACGAGAACATTTGGTACCTCTGACTACAATCATAGACCTTCAAAGGAGATGTAAGTGCTAACATGAGGTATTTGGGTCAATAGCTCTATAAGAGAAATAATTACCATTTTAATACTGTTCCTAAACAAGATAATAGAAAATGGCTTGGTCGGATATAACACTGGTGTACAAAATTTACAATTGTAGCATTGCATTAATGATAGGGTGACAAGGTCAAATGAATCATGAAAATGAGAATTTACAACTAAGATAAGCAGAATGGTATTAAGTTCAAGAAGTATTTCGTAGAATTGGATTTAATGGTTAGGCAAGAGTAACTAGACATATGGGAATTTAAGTCATAATGACTAGGTCAAGAAAATTATAATAGAAGAAATAATACCTACGATGATATGAACGTTACATACAAGGAGAAGTTTTAAATAATAATTTAGTCTTCAAATCTATGGAACGATTAGAAAGAAACAAGTACTCTACCACATCAACTAATTATAATATTTTGTCACAACAACATCACAAGACTACAATTGCAAATAAGACAAGCAATAAAAATATGAATACAATCAATTGTGAAGTACACAACAGATAACCAGAACAATCCGACTTCAGATGATCAAACAAATTTAATGAGTTGCACTCCTACACATACTAGCATATAATCTAGCTATTCCAATTTTTTAGGATAACATCTAATTTAAAAAGGAAAATGAGACAGACACACTTAAGTCAGAATCTATCTTTATATCACCTTATGATTCCCAAAACAAAAATGTATTCCTACCATTTCACTCACTCTTGTATGTTTACTTCAAGTGACGCTTCCAACCCAATAGTATTATATCACAGAAACATAATTTGCCAAAATTTCTAACCTACAAAAATCTCTAATCCAGACTTGATTCTTAGGATTTTGACCATAATCTTTATCTTCTTGCTTTCCTCTATTTACAAGCAACTCAATCTCCAATATTCTTCTTCTTCATTTTATTACTCAATCTCAAGTACTATTTAACGATCCAATTAGGGATACCCCTCTTTAATTTGTTCTTATACTTTAATATTGAAAATGTATTCCTCTTCCCATCTCAAGTTATTTTACTGCTCGTTTGGTTTCTGAAATTATTCAAACATCATAATCATGAATCTCAAGAATCTATGGTGAAAATATTCTAACCTAATCATAATCATGAATTCAAAAACAAACTATGATGCTATCAATTTTATTGTATTATCAAAACTTGTGTTGATTCATTTCCAACATTCCTACCATTCGTCACAAATATTGTATTATCTATTTTCCCAAGCTAACATTCTTATTCTTTCTTCAAGTCTCAAACTCTAAAGTCAAGTTGTAACTACCCAAATTGCTTAATTTATGCACTCTCAGTAATGCTAGTTACATCATCATAGATAGTCTATGCCATCATCTTAATTCAACTTATTGCACTTCTCTATTTCTATCTTTCTTCAAATAGAACTTCCATGAAATTTTCATCCTTACCCCCTCTTCAATTATTTTTCTTAAACATAGTACTCTTACTATAATTCTTTCTTCTATATAATCATTATATATTTCTTAATTTTATATATATCTTCTCTAATTACTATTTTTTGGATTTTCTCGGTAACCTGTATCGGTCAATGATTTACCATAACTATTGGTACTAGTCTGCTCAAGGTAAGTCATCTAACTCTAATCCCAAGTCCTCATTTATGTCTACTCACATAAGATAGGTAGAGAAAATTCAATCCTTAAACTCTACACCATCTCCTATAAATTATATTCTACTACCTTTATTCATATATTTAAAAATATATTATATCTAGATATCTATCACTATAAAAATATTGTTAAATAGCGACAAAAAATAATTCTTCACTCCGTCAGCGACAAAAATTTAACGAAAAAATGCCTAGTTATTTATGAAAATAAAATATATTATTTTTCGTCAAAAAATTGTCGCTAATCCGTCGCTGTTATTTCAGCGACGGATTAACGACGAAAATACGCTGCAAAAACTTAAAATTTCCAGCGTTTCTTTTCTTCCCACTCTCTCTCTCTCTCTCTCTCTCTCTCCAGCGACCCTCCCACCTCCTCGACTCCCTCCCCCTCTCCGGTGACCTCCCCCTCACTCGCCCTGTCCTCCTCCTCCTCCGGCGTCCGATCCCCAAGCCCTCCTCCTCCACCCCACCCCCTTTGTCTCCATCAGATCGCCTTCTCCTCCGGCTAAGGTAACCATAATCCTCATTTTAATTTGGTTAATTATTGCATTTGGATTGTGGGGGTCTGGACACCCGTCCAAACACGATACGCTAGACATGGACATGAAGAAAAAATAAATGGTTTGGTATTTTTGATATGATGGACACGGACACGTACATACAGGCGCAATACGCTGGACACAAATGCCTTATTATAGGGCATAAAATCCTAATTAATACTACATAAACCTAAACCGGAGGAAAAAGAATTAAAAATATAATTTATGTCCTAGATTAGTGTGTATTAGGGCTGAATTCGTAAATTTGCCAAAATTTTTATCTTTTACACAATTAAAAGAAATTTTGATGAGTTATTACTCAATACCTTAACTTATATAATATTTAGTATTTAAATACCCTCAAGTTACCCTTATTTTATACCCATATCCTACACTAATATATCCCACATTACCCTACTGTCCACTCTTTGGTATTAATACTGATACCTTCATCTAATAAATATCTACCTACTCTAGAATTACCTCATTATCCTTACTCCAATGCTCCATATGACTGCACCTCATTGGCACATATATATGCCTAAAAATACAGCACTTAGTTAACACAGTTAATGAACTATGCTGGAGCTAAATGCAGTTCCCCCTTATTGACTCTGTTGCTGCTACTAGTATAAACTTTTTATCAATCTCTAGCCCATACATGTATACATATACTTTCTTACCACTCATTGTGTTCATAACCTGGTATCACTTGAACCTGAGCATCACTGGCCATCATTTTCTAAAATCCATTCACATTCCACTGATACCACGTGATATGCTAAAGAGTGTTACCTACCCATATGACCCCAAGCACTTCTAACTCGATACACACACACACATCTCTTATATCCACTAATACTCACCATCACAACACTCATAATGGAGTACTGTGCAGTGCTCCCTACACTGTTGATACCTACTGTTGTCATGTATCATGACTGATAATTCTATTTTACTAGAAACGTAAAATTGGATGCCATATTGTTTGAATTCTATTTAACAGATTAATTCTATTTTACTAGAAATATAAATTAGAAACGTAAAAATAATAGATTAATTATATTTAATAAAAAAGTAAAAATAACTAATCCTTTAGAAAATATCTTAACTCATCTTGAATCTAATTAATCCATATTATTTGAACTAATATATATGTTACATGCAAAATCAATGAGTCGATACTTAGTTGACCGATCATGGATGTATAATCGATGATATGAGAGTAGGATTGGTTTGACAGATAATTTTATGGCGGGCATTGAGAAATTTCTTAAATATGCCCGTAGTCAACCTCATTTCATGGATGGAAGGCTCATCAAGTATCCTTGTGTCAAATTTCATAATATATCATTCAAAGAGGTAGATCTCGTAAGGTGCATCTCTACCAGAAGGGTTTTGTACCAAACTACAAGGGGAGGATACCTCAAGGAGAACCTTTGTTTTTGTAATATCATTATTCCTCCTTCAATACGGAGGTAGAAGAGTCTACTATTGGAGATAACTTTAAATATAGACCGCGAAACCTGGCACGTGAGTTTGTATTTGATGCTGTCGGTCTAAGTTTTGATCCAGAGGATCCTAATCGTGATGCAAAAAAATTCTATGATATATTCAAGAATGTCGATAATCCGTTATACCCGGGTTGTGATTCTTATTTTGTCCTGTCGGTGGTGATGCGGCTATTGAACCTAAAGTTAGATTTTAACTTGCCGCAGGAATACTACAACCGGATAATTAATTTTATTAGAGAGTTATTTCCAAAAGGATCTAAGGATTTGACTGAAAACGTCTATAAATCGAAGATGATGATACGAAAACTCGGATTCGGCTATAAAAAGATAGGTTATTGTCGAAACGGTTGCATGTTATACTACAAGGAGAAAAAATGATAAAGATAAATACATTTTTTGTCATGCAGACCAGTACAAGCCAATTTGGGGCAAAAAAAAGTTAACTGCCCTAGCAAGGTTGCGTCTCTACAAGTACATGTAGTTTTTATCGATCACAAAGAGGCTGCAGAGGATGAATATGTCCGTAAATACAGCACAACACATGACATGGCATAGCAAAAAATGAAAGATGGATGAAGAAGAATTATCTCATCCTTCCGATGGAGAGGCATGAAAATATTTTGATCTGTGTCATCCTGAATTTGCTGCGGAGCCCAGGAATGTCTGGTTGGATTTATGTACTGATAGATTCACTCCTTTCGGACAGTCAAGATCTCAGTACTCTTGTTGGCCGATAATTTTGACTCCTTATAATCTACCACTGTGGATGTGTATGAAGACTCCTTACATGTTCTTGACACTTATTATATCCGGTCCAAAAAATTCAAAGAAGAACATCAATATCTACTTGCAGCTGATGGTAGATGAGTTGAAACAATTCTGGCAATTTGGCGTTCAGACATATGATATATCGAAGGAGCAAAACTTTCAAATGAGTGCGTCTCTCATGTAGACCATTAGCAATTTTCTACCATACAGAATGTTATCGGGGTGTAGTACTCATGGTACTTTGTCTTGTCCGATATGTATGAAAAGAGTAAGGTATTTTGTCTCCAGAATGGAGAAAAAGCATATTTTTTTATTGTCACAGTCAGTTCTTTCCTGCGTCGCATCCATGGAGATAAAACGGAGATTCCTTTAGAGATAGTAAACAGGAAATATCTCCTCCCCCGTTGAGACTGACAGGAGACAAAGTTTGGAAAGAGGTAGATGGAATGCCGACTGTGATGGAAGATCCGATATCGACGAACTACTTTGAAGGGTTCGGAAGTAGGCATAATTGGACGAAGTAGAGTATCTTTTGGGACTTACCTTATTGGAAGGACAGTCTCATAAGGCACAATCTTGATGTCTTGCTTATCGAAAAGAATATTTTGACAACATCTTCAATACGGTGATGGATATCAAGGAAAAAATGAAAGACAATGTCAAAGAAAGAAAGGACTTGAAAATTATTTTCATGCATTCAGATTTGTACCTAAAATGAAGTGGCAACAACAATTGGTTAAAGCCTCCAGAGCCATTTATATTGGGTAGGGAGGATAAATTGATAATATGCAAATGGATTTCAAAGTTAATATTTTCTGACGGCTATTTGTCAAATCTGGCAAGATGTGTTGATCTCAACAAACGTAAGCTGACAGGGATGAAGAGTCATGATTGTCATATGTTTATGGAGAGGTTACTACATATTTCTCTGAGAGGGATGTTGCCTCATCAAGTATGGAATTTGTTGGCCAAATTATCTATATTCTTTAGATTTTTGTGTTCAAGCAAGTTGACGGTGCAACATATAATATAACTTAAGAAGAATATTGTATTGACATTGTATAACTTAGAAAGGGTGCTTTCCCCCAGTTTTTTGATAGTATGGAGCATTTACTGATTCATCTTGCATACGAAGCACGCGTCAGTGCTCCCGTCCATTATCGATGGATGTATCCATTTGAGAGGTATAAATTCTTTATACTAATAATTTATTTATTTAAATAATTCTAAGATTCAATATATTATCTATAGGTATCTACATCACCTGAAGAAGAATGTTGGCAATAAGGCTCATGCAGAAGCTTCGATATGCGAAGCATATATCATTGAAGAAGTTTTAAACTTCTACTCTATCTTTTTTGATACTCATGTCAGAACAAATCTCAATAGAGTCCCAAGGAATGATGACGATGGGGTTGATGCCCCAAATAGTGTAATCCATACTATCTTCAATATAGGAGGGAAGCCTACAAGTGCTACTAAAGTACATTGGTTGGAAGACGATGAGTTTGAAGCCGCTCAACGGTATATACTATTAAATAGTGGTATAAAAGAGATATAAGATATTAAGAAGTAAGCGACACATCTTTTCTAGATATTTTAATTTTTTATATACTTAGAAAAGAATTGCTCTAACTGTTCTCCTTATTATCACAGTACTTTTATAGCTGAGGCAAAAATGGAAAGACCTAATATTAACGAAGATGATCTTGCGAGAGAGGTTGATAGAAAATTTCTATCGTGGTTCCATAATTATGTACGAATCCTAAATATTAAGCATTCTAAATTTATCATTCAGACCAATCTGTCTAATATCTATATGATACATGATATTTCAGATTTTTTGTCATGGTACAGACTTACAGAATGAACGACTACGAGTATTAGCTATCAGACCAAGCAAGAGGGCAAAGTGTTGGGATGGATACACCATCAATGCCATCAAATTTAGAACTACTGTTAAGTCTATTAATCAATCATTTGTCAATGAGGAGGCTAATTATATAAAAAAAAATTGGAGTATGTGTGAGGGGTTTATTCTACGATGTCGATCCAGAATTCGACTATTATAGTGTACTAAGAGATATCGTAGAGCTGGATTACTCTTATGAGACAAAAAATTTGTTGTTTAAATGTGATTGGTTCGACACAACACCCAAGCAAGGATGGAAAATTGACAAACAATTTGGATTTATTGATATAAAATATATAAAAAGATATATAGGTTTTGGACCATTTGTGTTGGCTAGTCAAACGGTTTAAGTATATTATACGAGCTATCCTAGTCGACGACGCAATAATAAAAATTAGTGGGTTGTATGCAAAACTAAAGCTAGAAACACATATAATGACGGGGATCTAGCATACCAAGAGGATAAGGTGGTCATGCCTCAACTTACATATATGAGTTCGGCCGGTATTGATGGCATGGGGGTTGACGTTACCGTAGAGGATGATAGAGTTGACAAAAAGATTGAGATAGAAGATTTATCTTATATAGAGAACTCTAATATGGAGGTATCGAATGAGGAACAAGAATTGGAAGATGAAGGTGATAGTGATACTAGAAGTAAAAATAAAATAAAGAAGTAGAAGATGAAGACGATTCAAAAAATAATTCGAAAGACGATGACGATTCGGAAGATGAAGAAGATTAGTATGTACATACATATGCATTAGCTTAGGTATTTATTTAATTATTTTATGACACGATTATTATTTATTTCATCATCACACTAATATTTACTTATTTTACCACACCATTACTTTATGATTATCTGTTTGATGACACCATTTTTTTATTTGCTGCAGATTTACCTATAGTATGGCGGAACAAGTACGAGGACGAGGACAAAGATGATGACAAGTTCAGATAGGATTACTTTCTCAGCATCCTCCGTCAACTACGCCTGCCACCCCAGATTCTCGCACACGATCTTAGGACGAGTTCGTAGATGCGGCGGATGGTTTATCCCTGCCATATACTCGTTCTTTAGTAGGAGGAGATACTCCATCTCCTGGATCTCCATCAGTTGCTACCCCTTCTTCTACTCCAGCTACTACCGGCACTACTACACCGGCTACTCCACCAGTTGCTTCCACAGAAGAAAATCTATTTCCAGGCCTTCTAATGGACAACGGAGTATATGTCCATCATCCATGATTTGCAGACCCTCCTACTCTACTAGAGCGGCCAGCCAATATATGTCGTCCCAAGATATGGGTCGATGGAGTGACATAAGCATTTATTTGTTAATTCACACATTTATTTTATATTTTATATTCTAATTGTATATTGTTTACTTATTTTGGATTCTTCCCGATCAAGGATGGAAATAATCTGGGGGAGATCATGCGGGGCTACTTTGATGGCCATTATGTCAACTTCAGTGACATCCCTCTCGATCGACGATTCACTTAGCTGGAGAAGCTCGGGGTATGTATATAAATTTTATTCATAATAATATTTTTTTATTATAATAATAAAAAATATTTTTTTAAATTTGCAGAGGTTGTACTGGTGGCCGGATCATAGAGATAGTAATATCCGAAAGTGCTATAAGACCGTCGTCAGTAAGAGATTGAGAAATATGATCAATGACCAGAAGGCACTGGCGTCACTTGGACTGGATCACCGCAAGGTGTGGCTGAAGGTGGAGTACTGGGAGGATATGAAGAAGAAGATGGATACCCCGTCCTACAAGGCCAAGTGCGTAAAGGTGAAGGTTGGTCGTACTAAGGGTGGTCTCTATACTGGTGGATCCATTCCGACCGTCGAGCATTTTCGACGGATGGATAGTATTAAAAAAATTTGCTAGATCATTTTTTTATAATTCTATTTTTTTTTCTTATTTATTAATTGCTTAAATTTTACAGTGCGACGAGGCCACCTGAGCCTGGGAAGACCCCAAGACCGTCGACTTCCAATAATCTTTTAGCGGACCCACAAAAGAAAGAATGATGGAAAGCTCGTAGATGAGCGGGACGCCAAAGTATATGCAAGTTGTCTTTATAAAATTTTATCAATTTAATTATATAAGTTGTCTTTATAAAAATTTATCAATTTAATTAGATTATTTTTATAATTTAATTAGATTATAGGTTTCTAGGTCAAAACAGTCAACTCTAGGTCATTCAATTTCAAAAATACTAAGAAACAACACTGTAAATACTTAAAATTAAAATTTTATTCAATTTACTTTAAACCTCATAGGAATGGTCCGATACCGATTCCGATACTTTGAATCTTGGTTAATATCATATTTTAAGATATCATGAAAATTAAATATAGCAAATATAACTCAAACTATATACATATACTATATCTAGTATCTAATATAATACTCTAACCAAAATCAAATATAGCACATATAACCCTAAAATCCTTAACTCTAAACCTATTTATATAAATAAATATAGGAGACGTATGGGACGTTAGAGGGGGGAGCTGAGAGCAGTACGCTGACTAAGAGAAACCATTAGTGGATACAAGCTGTCAGGAGAGGGAAAAGGGCAGCGTGTACGGCACCGAATCGTTGGCATCGATGTCGTTGGTTCTTTTCCGAGCTCCTTCGAAGGCTACTCCAGCTCCATCAGTGTCCAGCTCCGACGTTCTTTCTAGTGTAATTTCTCTGGAGCAGCTCACGACAAATTTGTATGAGCTACATGGGCTGGTCCGACAGTTGACAGACAGTCGTGATGCAGCAGCACCTTCTCCTCGGATAGCTACTACGACGACTCCTCTGACGGCTACTACATTGGGTCCTCCAGCTACTCCGATGACTCCAACTCCTCTGACGAAATCGATGGGTCCTCCAGCTCCTTCGACAGCTCATGCCACTGCTCTATCTGTTGTTGTTCCTAATGATCTACAAGATATCATCACTATGGTTATGGCGTAGTACATGGCTAGTCGATAGTCGCCGCCTCCACAATCGACTTGATAGATTTTTTGAGTTTGTGGAATTTTTTTTAGTTGGTTGTATTTTTTTGACTTGATTGTGTTTATTTAACTTTGTAGGATTGTGTAATAGTTATTTATACATGTTTGGATTATTCTACTTTATTATTTTGACGTATATATAACATTTTTACATATTTGTGTGTTTTATTATTTTGTGTGGAATTTGCTTGTGTGAAATTAATTTGTGTGGAAATTGATAAATGTATAACAAGTATATGCTCAACAAAAATTGATTTCGGAAAAAATATTACCTTTAGCGATCGAAAAACGACGTAATAGCGACGGAATATCTAGAAAATCTCAGGTCAGCGATGGATTTTCGACAAAAAATCTCAGGCCAGTGACTACCCAACGACAAAAAAAATTTGTCGCTAAAACGTCTGATACACACAAATGTGCCAAACATGTATCAGAATCCGTAGCTAAAATCTGTCGCTAATCTATCATTGAGAGTGACAAATTTATGACGGATTAGCAACGAACTCTGTGAGCCTTGAATGAGAAAAATCTTCTGGAAAATTTGGCAAATTTTAGCTTACATAATTCGTCGCTAATTCGTCGGTAAGTAGTCAAAAAGTTTAGCAACGTAACTTGTACGTTGCTGATCCATCGTTGGTTTAATGTAGCTCAATCCATCGCTAATTCATCGATATAGCGACGGATTAGCGACAAAAATTTTCAGCTACGTTAGTTATTCTGACGAAACTTTTTTGTCGGTAATCTGTCGCTAAAATCAAATAGCGACCAAAAAATATATTTTAGCGACGGATAATTCCGTTGCTAAAATAGTATATTTTTGTAGTGTATAAATACTATACGATCCTTACAGTACATTACACGCCCCTATACCTACCTCAATGTCCAAGATAAGGCTAAACTAGGCAGGTAGTTAATTTTAATCTCTCAAAAAATTGCTCACCTATTTGAAATATAATATGCCAATCATGACCTCAATTTAACATATTTATTCTATTCCACAACGTATAAGAATATATCTCGTTGTTAAATATCTTATCCATTCCATCCAATATCATATATTATTATTGTTAACCTTGTCTCCTCTATCGTAACATATATTTTTTTATAATTATTCAAAATCTAATTTCCTTACGATAGATCCCTCATCTCAGCTACTATCATATTTCCAAAAACCTATTTATAACTCTAGCACAGTGTCACGACTTTTATATCCTCTAATAAAAATAGGTATATAAGATACTACAACTGTCACAATTAAATAATTCAACACCCAAATAATACAATGCCCTTAATATTAAGCTTAATAATCACATTTAACCTCCAATGCTAAAATTCAAGTATTTACTTCCATATAATCATAAATATTTAGTTCAGGTGGAACCTCAATCTATAGTCAATCTTTATAATCCAATTCCTCTAAAATAATATATATATATATATATATATATATATATATATATATATATATATATATATATATATATATATATATATATATATATATTCATCTTTCCATGCACAACGATAAGATTGGTTTCTCAAATCAATGTTCCAAAATTATTAATCTTCTCATATCTTATAGTTTTATCATATACCACTCGTACTAGATTCTGAAATCTTTAAATCCTCCATATTTTTTAAAGATTTTCCCTAACTGTTGTTTGTAAATCAACCTCTAATCACATTATTCATATGGTAGTTTAAGTAACAACTTATCATCAACAAATAAAATTATTATTAAGTTATTCTCCTCAAATATAACTGATAAACTCCTACAATACTCTGGATAATTTATTTACCTTTGAGAATCAAACTATAAACTAGAGATATCTACCCACCTTCGATCACACTATACCCCCAATATTAAATATACACTAGATCCCATACTTCCAAAGAATAATTTCCATAACCATAGTAGCCATATTTTCCTAAAATATCAATAACACTATATAGATACATCATCCTTAAATACCTTTCTTATCTAGCAAGGAAATCATAATAAGCATCAATATCCTATAAATTACATAAGGGGTATTAGTTCTCAAATTCTCTAACAACTCTAAAGCATGAAGTTTGACCCTCCCAAATAGGGAGAAACAAGAAGCAATAATACGTGATGTCAATAAAGAAAGAGACTGAGTTCATATTCGAGATCCAATGGCGATAAAATATTTTAAAAGAATTTGTCAAACAGTTGTCGATTAAGATTCTATTTAATCATATCATAGGCTTGTTTGATACAGTAACGTACCCGAGACGATATATTTGAGACCTGCATGGACCACCCCAAAAACTATGTCATGCCCCAGTCACAAGATAGAAGAGACTAGATACATAGCAATGGCCTGCTGATACAGTCTAGAATAAGATTCCTAATTTAATGGATCTATCTAGGCGTATTACGTTGTAATGTAAACTAATAGTCGTATATATATATATATATATATATATATATATATATATATATATATATATATATATATATATATCAATCAACAAGAATACAAAATATGAGAATGGACAATATGTATCATAGTGTAGACCCCAAACTACATATGTCTGAATAGACTCGAAATAAATAATATGAGTCTATACAAATACTAGGTTATAACAACAAAAAATAAGCATTAAGAAGATAATGGATGAACAATGAAAGATATGATACAATACCTAATAATAATATATGAATACAAGATGATACCCTTCCACTTCTCCAGTAAAATCTAACGTCAATCAACTCTACAATTTGGCAGGGGACTAGGTCCTCAGAGAGATGTAATAAGATATAAAAGTAAATGCCATAAAGTAAATACTGTAAAAAAAAATATAGGGTGAACTAACCATCTATGTGAATGTATTTTGAAGACCACTTTGGTGCGTATGGGTAGGTAAAGCTCTGTGTCTGGCATTCAGCTGCAAACATAATACCAAAAATATATACTAGCATCCTCCCAGCCATTCCTAGCTCATAGCTAGTGACCGCTGCCGTATATAACCACTAGCATATAACCCATAACTAGGTAACTATGAAATAATAATCATAAACTTCGTAGTTTCCTCCGAAGACTATGGCAGACCAATTTGGTTGTCCCATATGCCTACTAATTGTCTTTTTCGTCCAATGCCAATGTTCAGGTCATGACTACGATCTAGACATTTCATATCTATAATGCAAGTCACTAACTAACTAGACCATCTTAGTTACACAATATACTGTCACACGAACCATTCACATCGATAGCTAGTCGAGTGTGAAACCCATGTCCTAGCATGCTCTTGTCCTCACTCACTGTGTCATGAGATGTTAAAGTGTTAAGGTCTAGAAAGATATAAAGATATCTCCTAAAAATTCAGGTAAGTCCACTAGTGACTAAGTCTTGACACAAGACCACATATCAATGCCTTCGTCGACTGCACCAGAGTTATTCTCAGACGCACACAATTATATTATATTCAGAGCAAAAGCATATAAACAATAATTATGAATGTTTAAACAATAAAATAAGGCAAGGTATACTTACTTGAAATACTAAAGTAGAACAACTGAGCTCCAAGGCCGGTATCTTGTTTCCCGTCACTCTGAGAATTTATAATTAAATAAATAAATATATATCAATTACTAATCTGGAACCATAACACGTGTTTAAATACATATACTATATAACTAGACTTAGGTACATTCATAATTAAAAGGAAAATAATTTGTTAGAAATAATTATAATTAAATAAATATAATAAAATAAGTAAATAATTAAATAATTAAATAATTAAATAATTAAATATTAAATATATACATTTAGCCTTCTAGTCTTCTTGTCAACATAAACTCTAATTAAAATTATAAAGTAATTTCCTTATAAATATTAGGCTACTACTTAAGGCATAGGTTCTAAGTGTTACTTCTATTTGGTCTTTCATGCATAAGTGTGACATAGGTTTTATTCTGGAAAATCCCTAAATTATTTGTCACATTATAATTAATATACCCTAATGGTTATCATCTAATTCATAATCTAATAACCGTATAATGACATACTAACCAACCCTTAAGTCCTAAATGTCCATTTGGAAAGGGTGTTGGATATACAACCTACATTTTTTATGTCCGGGTCAAGGGTACGTCTTATAGACCTACAATTTGACCTAAACTTTATAATTTCTAAATAATTCATATAATTTCAGAATTAATATATAAATAATTATTATAAAAATATTAATTAGTTAAAATCTAAGGGTCACATTAATAAAATATATAACAAGTTCTAAGGGTAGTTTCATGTCATGTACCTAAAATAAATTAAGACCTAGTTTACAACTGACATAATTTCTTGTAACCAACTTTTTCATAACTAAAAGTTATGTTTTATAATATCAAATTATATTTTAATATATACTAATAATTCCTCTAATTGGCCTCTAATGTGGGTAGGGTCATCTAGCTATTATAGGGTTCAAAACTATATTAAATGAAAATCTACAATTTCTAAACTACATAATAAATATCCTAAAATTATAAAATATGTAACCTTTTATTTAACTTATAATACACTAATATTAATATAATCAGCACCTAAGATAGGGTAAAACATGGCTAAAGTTTGGATTTAGTCCGAGAGGATTTCGTACATAAAATGACAGTGTTATAGTGACAATTTATTTCAATACGCAATTCTAGAATTAAATTATTCATGCTCACAAATCCTATTTTCACAAAATTCTCACACATATAATACCAAAAGTAATTATATAACATGGTAGGGGAACATGTTAGGGAATTATTGGTGATATTTCAGATCGTAACCCAAAAATTATGAACATAAAATAATAGTTACGAGAAAATATGTCAAAACTTGACACAATATCCCGTGTCGGTGTTTAAACTAGTTTTTCCTAGTTTTATGTCACTTTTATTATGGTATTTACCTAAAGGAATGTTGTATAGTACTTAACTATGTCATATATAATTAAACAATAAGAAAATGAAGTACCAACCTAGTTACGGGAAGTGGACAGGATCCTGACACTGAATTCAGTATATGCACCTCGTCGGAAAATGGTTGTACGGAGGACATCACAAACCATAGAAAATTATATACCAAATAGAAGGCGACGGTTAGAGGTACGCAATAGAAAAGGTTTCAACACGATTTACCTAACGGTTTGGTGTCGGCGCCTCATTCTTTGTACAAATTTTGTGGACAGCATTTAGCCTGGACACATTTCGTGTGACAACGATATGGGGCCCTTGAACATCTGGGAAAAATATGGAAAAATATTGAAATGAAATATAAGAGATAGAGGAAGATGGTGGTGAAAAGTTGGGGCATTTACCTACTGATTTGATAGTGCTACGCATCATAGAAGTCGAACAAAATCTAAAAACATTTTGTTTGCTAACTCTAAAAGGTATTCAGACTTGGGGAGTAGTTTGGGTGGTAAATATTGATGGAAATGAGTAATAATGGAACTTTGGACTGTAGTAGTGTGAGGGAGTTGTGGAATGAGTTGGAGATAAAATAGGAAGGTGGAGGAGTAGTTTTTGTAACCCACAAAGTGGTGGCTGCCCCCTCCATACCCGTCAGGTTTGGCTGTGTGTAGGTGTTGTCCGCAGCCTCTTGGGGACATAGTTTAGTTTAAGTTTGGCTTTGGTTTTGTCCTATTATGTCTCAATAAGTTTTGTCTTAAGTTTGGGTTCGTTTGGAAAAGGTTTGATTGGTCTAAACTAATTATCTAAACTAGTGACTAGTCACACTGAGTGTTGGCTGAATATACATTCTAATTTAGGCTCTAAAACCTAGCTAGAACACAAGTATGGCCTAAAAAAATATTTTAAAATGTATCTAAATTATAGAACTATATTATTTTATATATTTATATATAAATATACTATATTTATATACTATATTATGCAAGCTAACATATTTGTACATATAAGCTATTATTAACTTATATATATATATATATATATATATATATATATATATATATATATTCTTAGTATTAATTAAATATAGAATAATATTTTAAGGGGGGTGGGTTTACACACACCAAGAAATGTCGAAGAAAAAGCATACGGCACTTAACTCCAGACGCAGAAAAGCAGCTTGATTCCCTATGCCACCCTGAAGAAGGAGAAAGTCTGGACTCATCGTACTATGTGTCACTGCGCTCTAAGTCAAAAAAATTTATGGCAGTGCGAACTCATCAAGCTTAAGCAACTGCTCAGTTGACTGACCGTCAACATGTGCCGCTAACTGTTATGCGCGCTTCTGATGGAAAGTTGTATAAGTTTGACACATGCGTCCAGCTCGCTGGGGTGAATGAAATGGGTTAGTCTCAAAAGTCTAACACTGATGTCTCGGGGGTGGTTCTGGTACGAGCCCCAAGCTAGGAAGCAAAAATACCACCGACACACCCATGCGCTCGGTTTACCCGTACTCATAAAAAGGATGCAAAGGTGAATCACCCCTCGCACAATTTGTGTGACGTGATCACTTACAAGCACAAAATGACAGAGACAACTACGACATATGGAATGCCCCATCCGGGGCACCACTGTGCAAGCATCGTCATAAATTGTTGTTGCGCTAAATGTAAACCCCCTCAACCAAATTAGTGATTATTTGTATTTTTCTAAAACTGAGACTAGGGACAAACCGAGATAATTGAAATTACGTGAGACGATTTTAGGTACCCTCTGACCATATTGCAACCATAGCTACGCGATGTGAATTAACGTCACCTCGTACAGTTAATTATTAAATTTGTTAATTGATTTATGGCTAATTTTACCTCAACTGGACCTGACCGAACCAGATCCTTGGACCCAGGCCGGCTCAAACCTCGAGACCAAGCTGAAGCCCATCCCCTATATAAATACTTAACTTCCTCCATGTAAAACCCTAAACCAACAAAGCCCTCACAAACCCTAACCCTAGATGAATACTCCCCCTCTCCCTTGCACCCAACCCATCACCACCACCGCCGCCGCTTGACAGCGTCGGCGCCGCCTCACAGCTGACCCGCTGCCCCTTACATCCACCTCGGTGCCGCCTTAAAGCCGACCCGCTGCCCCTTCAGTCGACCGACCCAGCCGCCCATCGCACGACGAGCTGCCGGCGCTAACCCGACCCCCCCCCCCGTGCGTTGCTGCCGCTGCCGCGCCTGCTGCAGTGCCGCCGCCGCTGCTGCCATCTCGCCGGAATCGCTGCCACCTCGTTGAAGTATGCCTCGACGAGAGCAGACCCTGTCCGAGCAAGCCACGTAGAGGTAACCACATCAAACCCCGCTTCTTCATGTTAATATCGTAGCGTCGTATCAATGTGTCAAAAAATGTTGATATCGGACACAACCCTAATTATGTGCATATTGGATTAATGACTAATAAGATTTAGAATCTGTATATTTACTAGCAAACCCTAAATCATGTGGCATAACACCAAGGACTAGCATCTCCACCCTAAAAACCTGTCCATAAACCTCGTGTAATGAACATAGAAACCAAGGAACATGTGTTCGCGTAGAACAGAGATCATGGTCAAACCGTAACTTGAAATTATTATCTCAAGGCTCAGGATGTTCGAGCACAGAACATGTGTGCACCTTAGCTACGCGCACATGTGACGCTGTATTCGAACAGACAGGGAACTTGCGATAATATTCAATGCGTCGCGTTGTAGTCGTATACATTTTGTGTACATTTAATGTTTAGCGTCTGATATAAGACTGTAATATTATATTTGTGTTTAGGACCTTTGGATCAGCCAGGAGACACTACAGGAACCGGCTTCTGGCATTCACAGCTTCAGGACCCAGGCAAGATACCTTGCCATATTTACTGTCTAATTTTAAATTATGCAATTGTTGTATTGTATTCTTGTTGTTTTTACTTTACACAATTGTGTGCGTCTGAGATTGACTCGGCGCATTCGACGGATATGTCGATGATTTGTATACTTGGCCTAGTCATTAGCAGACCCACCCATTGGATGATACCCTGTTATCATCTGAGACCTGACACCTTATACGTTCATAGAGACATATTCATATTGGGATGCAGGTTTGCGTGCTTGACTAGCTATCGTTACGTGTAACCTATATCACGGTTAGTACGTAGTTCAGTTTATATTTTATTGATAGAGACTTGGCATATAGATACGGGGTATGCACGTCGAGTAGTTGACTTGCGTATCTACATTAGGCAGGGAGGACATTAGTAGGCATATGGGATACACCCATTGGATTCTGTAGTATTCAGAGGAGCCACGGATCCAATGACTCCCTTTACACTGCTGCCACGTTCTTCGGAGCGATATAGACGATATATTGTACTGCTTCTACGTTCTTCGAAGCGATATGGATGATATACTGCACTGCTGCCACGCTCTTCGGGGTGTTGGATGTTATGTCTACGCCTACCCATTCGTACCAAAGTTGTCCTCACATTGCATTCACTTAGATAGTTAGCACACCCTTTATTGTGTTTATTTTATTCAGTATTTATATATGGCATGCTTTTATGTATCTTGTTACGTCCCTTTGAGGACTTGGTACCTTTCCAGATTTGGACGAGGCTTACTACCCCACAGTATACGGCCCAGGACAGGAGACGAGATTCGCTACTGCAGTGGAGTTAGAGGTTCTACCTTCGGAGTTTCCGTCATTACTTGGTAGGCCTACTGCCTAGGATTGGGAGCATTATTATCTAGTCAGCCGATGCCCTAGTCTTTATCTTTTATCATTTATTTTAGTATTTTCTTTCGTCATAGTAGTGGGTTTGTTCCCACCAAACATTATTGATTGTACTATGATATCTTGAGACTAGCATTTATCTTCCAGCAGTTTATTATTATTCTTGCAGTTTACATTGTGGATGAGATTAGTTACCTGTTGATTCATTGTTATGAGATATGTTAGTATTTTAGGACAGCGTAGCACTCTTTGTTAGGATCCATTAAATTAGAATATCCTCGAAGACGTGTCAGCTGGCTATTGCCACGTGGCCTAGTTCCATGTATTTTGGGACTGGGGCGTGACATGGTTTTAGTGGTGGCCCATGCAGGTCGACTTTTTCGCTTGTAGTATGGTAACGTACTCAGCGAGCCTGCAATAGGATAGAAATTACTAGGTCTCATCCACTTTTGATTTCACCTTTGAACTTCCTTCACACTGCTTCTAAATATCTGCATCCTGTTGATTGTTTCGCACTCTTTTAATGAAGTTCTACCTCTTTCAGCAAGATAAATTTGCACAGTGGACGAGGAGCACCCAGTGTCGCGGTACCAGATAATACCACCCAAAGAGAGGAGGTACCCCAAGAGCAACCCCCTCTACAGACCCCGCTGATACATTGGCACGAGACATCGCAGGGTGATCCTAAGCCACAGCCTGAGGGACAGACTTCCCAAACAATTCCCACGCAATATTGTGAGGGCTAGACTTCAGGAGCTACACCGATGCCATAGACTGAGAGGCCGATATCTGAGGAGACGCCTACTCCCAGCCAGAGATTCCACTACCACCACCTCCACCTTATCCACCCCAGATGCCACAGCTAGATGGCCAGCCATAGATGCTTCAGTTCTTCCAGGCAATGATGCAAGCACAGTGGCAGTAGACAGAGACAATGAGACAGAGTCTGATGATGGTACTAGAAAGGACACCTGTCCCAACACCTGTACCAGCACCTCCACTAGCCCAGGCAGGTGGCACTGTTAGATGGTTCTGACAGATGCCAGATTTCAGAGGCTTAGACAGAGGATGAAGGCTGGATTACAGACAGGACTGCAAATACATAAAGACAGAACTTTGAGATGCAGAGATCGTCTTTATGTTCCAAACGGAGAATTTCGTCAGAAGTTGATGACATAAGCACACAGTTCAACCTACTTTATTCATCCAGGAGGCACGAAGATGTACAGGGACTTGAGACAGTAATACTGGTAGCACGGAATGAAGAGAGAGATAGCACGCTTTATGACCAAGTACCTGGTGTGTCAGCAAGTCGAGGCTGAGCATCAGAGATCTGCAGGATTGCTTCAACCACTCCCTATACCAGAGTGAAAGTGGGAGCACATCACCATGGACTTTGTTATGGGCTTTCCGAGGAGTCCTAGTGGTCGTAATGTAGTATGGGTAATTGTGGATAGACTCACCAAGTCCGTACACTTTTTACCCTTTAGAGTTGGGCAATCGACGGAGGCCTTAGCAGAGATGTACATGAGGGAGATTGTGCGCCTACATGGAGTGCCAGTTAGTATAGTGTCTGACAGGGATACGAGGTTTACCTCTTACTTTTGCCAGAGTATGCAGAAAAGTCTTGGTACTCGCCTGAAGTTTAGCACAGGGTATCACCCACAAACAGATGGCCAATCCGAGCGCACTATTCAGACGTTAGAAGACATATTAAGAGCATGCATGCTAGATTTCGGAGGATCGTGGGAGGATCATTTGCATCTGGTCGAGTTTTCTTACAACAACAGCTATCAAGCGAGCATCCAGATGGCTCCCTATGAAGCGTTGTATGGCAGGAAATGTCGTTCCCCAGTATGTTGGAGTGACATAGGCGAACGACAGATTCTTGGACCAGAGTTGGTTGTTCGTACAATAGAGAAGGTAAAGAAGATCCAAGGACACCTGCGAGCAGCACAGGATAGGCAGAAGCATTGGGCGAATGCGCATCGACGACCCTTAGAATTTCAGGTTAGAGATCATGTATTTCTAAAGATCTTGCCTACTCGAGGGACTATCAGATTCGTAGGCAGAGGAAAGCTGAGTCTGAGGTACATCGGGCCATTTGATGTATTAAAATGTGTCGGAGAGGTTGCTTACAGATTAGCCTTGCCGCAGACTTTGGAAGGAATCCATGACGTCTTCCATATATCTCAGCTGAGAAGATACATACCCGAGTCATGTACTTGACCATTCAGAGATCACAGTTGGGCCGAGCTTATCGTACCAGGAGGAGCCTGTTGAGATTCTGGACAGAAGTGAGAAGGTACTACGAGGGTAGACTATTCCCTTAGTCCGCGTCGCATAGAGACATCATGCACCAGGCGAATCAACTTGGGAACATGAGGAGGATATTAGACAGCGCTACCCCCACCTCTTCGAAGGACTAGGTACGTATTAGCGCTTTATTTATTCAGTTAGGAATTCTTGTTATGCGTACGTTTAATTTTGAGGACGAAATGCTCTAAGAAGGGTAGATTGTAAACTCCCTCAACCAAATTAGAGATTATTTGTATTTTTCTAAAACTGAGACTAGGGACAAACCGAGATAATTGAAATTACGTGAGACGATTTTAGGTACCCTCTGACCATATTGCAACCATAGGTACGCAATATGAATTAACGTCACCTAGCACAGTTAATTATTAAATTTGTTAATTGATTTATGGCTAATTTCATCTTAATTGGACCTGACTGAACCAGATCCTTGGACCCTGGCCGACTCAAACCCCGAGACCAAGCCGAAGCCCATCCCCTATATAAATACTTAACTTTCTCCATGTAAAATCCTAAACCAACAAAGCCCTCACAAACCCTAACCCTAGCCGAATACTCCCTCTCTCCCTTGCACCCAACCCATCACCACCACCACCGCCACTTGACAGCGCCGGCGCCGCCTCACAGCCGACCCGCTACCCCCCTTACATCTACCCCGACTGCCGCCTCACAGCCGACCCGCTGCCCCTTACATCCACCCCGGAGCTCCTTACAGCTGACCCGCTGCCCCTTCCGTCGATCGACCCAGCCGCCCATCGCACGACGAGCTGCCAGCGCCAACCCGACCCCCCCCTCCCGTGCGTTACTGCCGCTGCCGCGCCTGATGCAGTGCCGCCGCTACTGCTGCCATCTCGTCGGAACCGCTGCCACCTCACCGGAGTATGCCTCGACGAGAGCAGACCCTGTCCGAGCAAGCCACGTAGAGGTAACCACATCAAACCCTGCTTCTTTATGTTAATATCGTAGCGTCGTATCGACGTGTCAAGAAATGTTGATATCGGACATAACCCTAATTATGTGAATATTGGATTAATGACTAATAAGATTTAGAATCTGTATATTTACTAGCAAACCCTAAATCGTGTGGCATAACACCAAGGACTTGCATCCCCACCCTAAAAACCTGTCCATAAACCTCGTGTAATGAACATAGAAACCAAGGAACATGTGTTCGCGTAGAACAGAGATCATGGTCAAACCGTAACTTGAAATTATTATCTCAAGGCTCAGGATGTTCGAGCACAGAACACGTGTGCACCTTAGCTACGCGCACATGTGACACTATATTCGAACAGACAGGGAACTTGCGATAATATTCAATATATCGCGTTATAGTCGTGTACATTTAATGTTTAGCGTCTGATATGAAACTGTTATATTATATTTGTGTTTAGGACCTTTGGATCAGCCAGGAGACACTATAGAAACCGGCTTCTGGCATTCACAGCTTCAGGACCCAAGCAAGATACCTTGCCATATTTATCGTCTAATTTTAAATTATATAATTTTTGTATTATATTCTTGTTGTTTTTACTTTACACAACTGTGCGCGTCCGAGATTGACTCGGCGCATTCGACGGATATGTCGATGATTTGTATACTTGGCCTAGTCATTAGCAGACCCACCTATTGGATGATACCCTGTTATCATCTGAGACCTAACACCTTACACATTCACAGAGACATATTCATATTGGGATGCGAGTTTGCGTACTCGACTAGCTATCGTTACGTGTAACCTACATCACGGTTAGTACGTAGTTTAGTTTATATTTTATTGATAGAGACTTGGCATATAGATACGGGGTATGCACGTCGAGTAGTCGACTTGCGTATCTACATTAGGCGGGGAGGACATTAGTAGGCGTATGGGATACACCCATTAGATTCCGTAGTATCCAGAGGAGCCACGGATCTAATGACTCTCTTTACACTGCTGCCATGTTCTTCGGAGCGATATGGACGATATACTGTACTGCTGCCACATTCTTCGGAGCGATATGGATGATATACTGCACTGCTGCCATGCTCTTCGGGGTATTGGACATTATGCCTACGCCTACCCATACGTACCAAAGTTGTCCTCATATTCCATTCACTTAGGTGGTTAGCACACCCTTTATTGTGTTTATTTTATTCAGTATTTATATATGGCATGCTTCTATGTATCTTGTTACGTCCCTCTGAGGACCTGGTACCTTTCCAGATTTGGGTGAGGCTTACTACCCTACAGTATACGGCCCAGGACAGAAGACGAGATTCGCTACTACAGAGGAGTTAGAGGTTTTACCTTTGGAGTTTTCGTGATTACTTGGTAGGCCTACTGCCTAGGATTGGAAGCATCATTATCTAGTCAGTCGATGCCCTAGTCTTTATCTTTTATCATTCTTTTCAGTATTTTCTTTCGTCATAGTAGTGGGTTTGTTCCCACCAGACATTATTGATTGTACTATGATATCTTGAGACTGGCATTTATCTTCCAGCAGTTTATTAGTATTCTTGCAGTTTATATTGTAGATGAGATTAGTTACCTGTTGATTCATTGTAATGGGACATGTTAGTATTTTAGGACAGCGTAGTACTCTTCGTTAGGATCCATTAAATTAGGATATCCTCGGAGACGTGTCAGCTGGCTATTGCCACGTGGCCTAGTTCCATGTACTTTGGGACTGGGGCATGATACTAAAGTAGTAGCACCTATAACCAGGCAGTCTATATTCTAACAACTGCAACCAAAAGCACCCTCCCGACGGTATTTTGAAAAATAGGTGCAAATGCCAGAGGAGAAGGAGTTACCCTTCACCTCATGTTTCTCTACGTGGAGAAATCCCTCCATAAAGGGAGGCTGAAAGTCAAAAGCCTCTAACCCTCCACTCTCAACTAGCGTGTCGAGAAGGCGAGCCCCAGGAGGACGAGCAGCCGTACCTACAGAGGGAGAATTCTTGGGTACCCGCTCGAAGACAAGATTATCATCAACTGGGGTAGGGCTTCCCTAAGAACTATGGTGACTCTGCAAGCTGGGGGTAGTAATCCTCTGGGATTCTATAATAATCTGTCGTTCCAAGGAGACAGTGATTATCAAGGAACGAACGCTGAAGTTTATAGGCGTAGCCAACCTTGTCAAGTCAAAGTAGCTTCCGACGCTGGGGATAGCATTCCCTCCGAGTCTGAAGAAGATGCATTATCAACCTTTCCCGAAGACAGCATGACTCAGGGGTCAGAAGCAAAAAGCAAAAGGTCTATCATCCCCTCCGTCTCTCTCTATGTAATGATAGTGTATATGGAGAAAGAGGACAACAAAGACACCAGTGATTGACAGTACCTCAAGAGGCTCGAGGCCATGATACAGACCATGAGTGCATCGATGCATATTCTGATCCAGACGCTTCTGGAGCTCAGGACCAGCATGGCCCCACAATCACCAAGGACCTCTGGGCAAGCAAGCCAAGACCCCGGAACCAACGGTGAGTCCAATGCAACTGCTCCTCCCACAAGTGGTAATCAAGATTTGCCATGATTGTCGGCTCCCTCGCAGTCGGATGATGCCCATGAGGCAATTCAGGAAGTCTGGGAACTACAAGCTCACTTTAACTCGATGAATAATTGGGACACGCTGCATAAATGTGGGATACGAAAACTATCTTGAATGGAAAAATATGGTGTACCTGCCCAAGTATAAGCCATTGTATATAATTATGTTTGATGGAAAGACGTCCTCTCATCAATTCATGAATTACTTTGATATAATGAGGAGACATCTACCCTGAGATGACGCCCTCCTTACCAAGATCTTCATCGGGGCCTTGGCCGAGGTAGCCTACGAATGATTAAGCAGCCTCCTAGATAATTTTATCTCATCATTCTAAGATCTCAAAAGTCTCTTCATCTTCTGGTTCTATGACAGAGGGATGGACATGACCATGTCCTCCCAAGTCTCATAGTCTAATATAAGTCCAACACAAATATAAACTAAACCTCCTCGGGCTCTGCAACTAAGTCCTCATGGTCTATAGGAGTATCCTCTAAAGGTATACCGTCCTGTGGCCCGTAGAATGTGGAACACTGCTTTATAAGCCAATCATCTAGAAAAATATATCCAGTCAGGATTAGAGCAAAGTACATACCTCTGAAAACAATTTTAATAACATAATCAAGCATATAAAACAGATAATATAAATAAAATACAAGATCACTAAACATATGAATGAATGAACAATAGGTATACAGGTAATGTATGAGAATATAGCACAACCATATGAATATCTGCAGCATGAGAAAATAAACTAAAATCTAACTAATGTGCCTCAGAATACAAGTTCATTATGTGATCAGTTTGGGTGAACATGATCAATAAGGTAAGACGATTACACATGTAGTATATAATCAGAATGTATATGATAAACAATGGGGCTTTGATCACATAATCAACTCCTACTCTCCCATCCCCAACTAATACTAATGGATCCAATCACGACACGCTACGAACACGAATATCACTACTGAATACGAGCAGTGGGTGTACACGAATATAATCACAATAAACACGAGTAGTGTGTGTACACGAATAATCATACTGAACATGAGCAGTATGTGAACACGAAATATAAATCAATACCTAATGTACACGATAAAATACATGTACAGGAGTATCCGCTGAACATGTTAGGGGATAACATCTCCTAACGGGATCCATGTAGTACAAGTCTATAAAATTATTGTGTCGGAATCAAGTATACAATTCTAGAACATGCATATATACACTATTATGAATTAAAAACTATCAGACAAATGTACTCGCCTGAATTTTCGAGCAAGGTGTGTCTCTCGATGCCCAAGCTGGTGTCACACAGACATATATATGGTATATTGCATTAATACAAGGTTCTGGAATAAAAATAAGTTAAACTAATGCAATTCTAATTCATAAAGCCATTTTAAAGTCAAACCAACTAATTCTAGGTTGTATAAGTCCAACTACAGGATACTGGGTCAATATACTATGAAACTAAGCTACGGTAGCTAATCTATGATACTATGAGACACACAAAATATCGTATCTCAAAATACGCAAGTTTTAATATATAAAAATAGTAATTTATATATATTTACAAGTCATTATATATAGTATCTAACTAATCAATAAAATTTGGATATCTTGGCCTTGCACCAATGTGTATCACACTACCTACACACCAATCTTGATACTCAAACCCAATACCTTGGTATCGAACCATTACCTTGACATTACCTTGGTATTCCAAGGTAATTCAAAACCCCATAAATATAGCTAATACTACCATATATACTAACTATTTCAATATAACTAAACTATATACTAATCATAGCTAACTACTTAAACTAATAACTACTAACAGATATTACATACTAGTATACATATCTATCTATAACTTAATAATTCAATACTTATGTAATACTACATATGGTTACTTAGCCAATAACTTATATACATAGATATATATATATAGCTAACTATATACTACTCACTTAAACCTAAATAAACCATTACCTTAACTAACTAAACTAACTATTTACTAACAAGTATACTAAACTAACTGATACCCTTAACTACTACCCAATAACTCATGCTAAACCATCTTAATCTTAAACCAACTAAGAAATACCTTGTTGACTGAAAACTGATACATTGATACTGTGTTGTGCATTGTACAGTTGCTGAATACCTTGTATTGCCTGCCACTGCAACCCTCTGTAACGACTAGTACAGTTTAAGTACCCTGCACTAGCTGAACTGATAAAGCTGCACTGTGGAGTTACTGTAGACCTCCCCATGGATGCCCTCTCTTGTCATGCTGCAACTGCTACCTCTTCAGTGACCCAAGCTCTTACTGTGAATCAATATGGAAGCTGCTGCTTAATGCTAATTTGAACTGCACTACAATTGCACTTCCTGTGCAATTCCACTACACAGTATGATCCCTGTAGTTGGCTGCAAGAGATCCTTGCTTATTTGAATTGCACACATTATTGCCATGCCGGTACTGCTTTCCTCCTTGTATGTACTGTATAGTATCTCCCCCCTTGCTGCTCTCTTGCCCGAGTTGCTGTGCTCTTACTGAGAAGTGGGTGCACCAGTTGGTGCATTGTCTCCTCCTCATTTGCTTGCCATTGAACTGTTATATCCCCTTGCTATGCATCATTTGTAGGAACAACCCTTCCTAGATCCTCTTCTCTGTCAGGAGTATATTTATGCGCTTGCTCATAATCATAATTGTGGTTTAAAAGGTTCCCTTTTTTACGAACCTACAGAAGTTTTTGGTATACACTGCATTGGCTGTTGGATGAACGAGCTCCTTGTTGTGCAACTACTGACTCTGCTTCTACTGAAATACTGCTGCACATATTGATGTGTGCTCCCCCCTCACTTACTGCTATACACTAACACCAAATGTACACACTCACACAAAACTCACCCATACATATACATCTATATATAAATTGCTATATATATATATATATATATATATATATATATATATATATACACACTCTCTCTTATATATATATAGACATATATACACAAACACTTATATACACTTATAGTTATATCCCTCATACATATATACATAGATACCAAATACACTTATATATATATATAAACACTCATAGATATATATACATATAGATATATCAATACATATAGATATCAACCTATATATATATATATATACTCTCATCTCGACACACACACACACACACACACACACACACATATATAAATATATATACACATACACATATACACTAGATATCTCATATATAAACTTAGCTACCTAAACACATCTATATGATATAATAAAAATACATACTCATATACATATACATATCATACACAATATATATATATATATATATATATATATATATATATATATATATATATATATATATATATATATATACAAGCACACCTAGAATTAAGGGCAAAGAAACAAACACGTGGAGTGAACTGCACCCGTATCACACTCATTCTATGCTACGCTTGCGATATGGCTTTACCATACAACCAAACGCACCCCGAAGGACATGAATAAGTCTAGAATACTAATTATGTGCTATACGAACAATATTACAATCAATTATGTATTTGTGTCAAGAAATAATATGCACAAATTCTTGTGTCGAAGGAAAACCCCCAAAAAGAACCTGTATCGTCAAATTGACGAGATATGGCCTACACGTACCCAGTTATGGACCTGACACTAGTTACAAATAATCAATCATATGTCATATTGATCTATTTGACCAATTAACAAATACCACATGTGCCAATCTCAGAATTCCCCTAAAATTAATACAAAAACACTCATAACTTCCACCATAGGTCTCTTATGAACCTAAAACCAATTCCTATGGGTAGTCTATGCATGTGGGATAGTTTTTTATGGTTAAATCTTAGATTTAGAGTCTACTAAGAGAGAAAAAACTGAAATTTACCTATTGGGAGATGGATTTCCAATAAAAATCCTCAAATATAGAATGTAACCTCCTCCTTGTAGATCTTGGCCTCCTCCTTGTTGATTCTTGCTTTCTTTTTGTAGATCCTTGTTGCAGTAGTCTCCAATGAAGAATAGGAAAGAAATTTGGGAAGAAATTAATGAGAGAATGGTGAGAGAATAAAGAAATTTGGAAAGGAGAAAAATCTAGATCTAATTACAAATGAAGAATGAGAAGATACACTCTCTCTCCTCTCTCCCAATATGGCTGGCCCTAGCCCTCTCCCTCAAACTGTAAACCCCCTCACCCAAAATTAGGTTTACTTGGCTTAGATAGTAAAATTAGGGCTAGTTTAAACCCAATTAGAATTAGAACACGGCTTTTATTTAATTATAAAATAATTAAATAACGTGTAGCGTACCTTACCGTGCTTCAATAATTGGAGTACCTCACTAGCCATTTCCTATTAAAAACTTTACGATCTCATCCTAGACATGTCCGCCTACTATTCTGGCCCTTGTTTAGATTATAATATTGCTCTCTGATGCTATATTTTAGCCGCACAATAAACGTCGCGGACGTTATTTCTTAATTCGAAATAATTTCTAACTTTGTACCCCTGTGCGTTCCAATCGAAATTGGAGACAGAATCTTGACCGTTTGTACAAACCGAATTTTATTAATATTCTGCATTGTACCCGCTATGCCCCTGACACTTGTGTCCCGCCTAAATTTAATCCATGTACTCCTAATTAATTCTAGAACATCGTGCGCGTTCCGATTAAATTAATTAAATCCAATTTCTGCCTTTGTGCAATTTTCCAATTGTTGAGGGCTTTTATGCAAAAATGCACTGAGGTGTCCCCACCATTGGACAATTCACAAAGGAATCAATTTTTTCCTTCACGTGGATTTTTCTCATAATTTTCTGGAATTGCAAACGCGTAACATCGCCCTCCTATTTTAATCCAACCCTTGCAATTAAATAATTGTAATTTATAGCCCCAACATCCTCATGTGAGGCCAAGACCCCCCAAGGATTATAGCCCAAGGCCCACTCCAAGGAGAATTTACCAAGCCCACATTGTTTTAGGTCAACCCAAACCAAATTTTACATGTGTATATAATATCTCTTCCCTACTTTTCCTTTTTCTATTTTTTCCAAACCTACTTTAATCCCCCACAGCCGATTTCCCATCAGCATCACCTCTTCTTCTTCCTCACCCTCCCTGCACAGACTCGATCGGACTTCTCCCGTCGGTCAGAGTCGACCCTCGACTCATCGGAGATCACCATCACCTCTTCTCCTTCCTCCTCCTCGCCATCGACTGTTCCACGCCGGAGCACCTAAACGCCTGTACAGCCATCATCGTCTCCAACTCCCCCATCTCACCATCTCCGTCGCGCCGGAGGCCGAACCCGACGCGCCTCCCAGAACTCACCGGCCTTCCCATCCTCATCCGTCTCAGAGACCCTCGGACAAACTATAGCAGACCCCTATCGCCGCCTCCGCACGACCGATGACCATCACCGCCAAACTCTCCAAGAGGTCCGAAGCCGAGGCCATGAAGAGGACAAACCAGGAAAAAATTACGAGTTGCTGTTTTGGTCTCAAAAGCTGCCCTTCAGTTTATACATGGAGTCCTACCACGAAGTGAATATGTTGCACCTGCTGAGGTCAAGGCAGCAGGCTTTCAAATTGGTGCTAATGAACTGGTAAGCATAGTTGAAGGGCATGATCTGAAGAAATTGAAAGTTCATGGTGGTATAAAGGGGATAGCAAACAAGCTTTCTACATCAATCGTAGATGGGCTTATTACTACTGAGGATAAAGTAAAATCCAGACAAGAGATATATGGAATAAACAAGTTTACTGAAAGCGAGAGCCAAAGTTTCTGGGAATTTGTCTGGGAAGCACTACAAGATATGACCCTTATGATCTTAGGTCTATGTGCTTTCGTATCTCTTATTGTTGGCATTGCCACGGAAGGATGGCCAAAAGGTGCCCATGATGGCCTTGGAATTGTTGCAAGCATCCTTTTGGTTGTGTTTGTTACTGCAACGAGTGATTACCGCAAATCTTTACAGTTTAAGGACTTGGGTAAGGAGAAAAAGAAGATTTCTATTCAGGTCACGAGGAATGGGTTCAGGCAGAAAATTTTGATTTATGATCATCTTCCTGGTGACATCGTGCATCTTGCAATCGGAGACCAAGTACCTGCTGATGGTTTATTTGTATCTGGGTTCTCTCTGTTGATCAATGAATCTAGTCTAACCGTGGAGAGCGAACCTGTTGTTGTCAGCACGGAATATCCTTTTCTTCTATCCGAAACCAAGGTCCAAGATGGATCTTGTAGAATGCTGGTAACAACTGTTGGCATGAGAACTCAATGGGGTAAGCTGATGGCTACGCTCAGTGAAGGTGGTGACGATGAAACTCCATTACAGGTCAAGCTGAATGGAGTTGCAACTATTATTGGAAAAAAAATTGGTTTATTCTTTGCAGTTGTGACATTTGCTGTTCTAGCTCGAGGCCTCATCACCCGCAAGTATCAGGAGGGTCTGTACTTGAACTGGTCAGGAGATGATGCATTGGAGATGTTGGAATATTTTGCAATTGCAGTCACAATAGTTGTGGTTGCAGTTCCCGAGGGGCTGCCCTTAGCTGTGACGTTGAGTCTTGCTTTTGCCATAAAGAAAATGATGAATGATAAGGCGCTTGTCCGCCACCTTGCAGCTTGTGAGACTATGGGCTCAGCTACAACCATATACAGTGACAAAACAGGAACGCTAACCACCAATCACATGACTGTTGTTAAGGATGTTGGATTTGTTCTGCGCGATTTCTGGAGCAGTTCATTGGTACATCGCAGCTTCCTTACCAAGCAAGTATACCTTGCCATTGTACTGTTATTCATATTTCCTACGTTGCATGCATCCTTATTTTCTGTCTTTAGTTCATATATTTTAATTGTTATATAAAATGCGTACGACGGTGACGTCGCGATATATTTTTATTTATGTATTGCATTGACCTTGTTCATGAAACTACCCCATTATCATGTAGCACCATTAGGTTCATTGGCCATGACACAGTTGTTACACGAGTGTGAGTCTCATATAGATCACGGATGCGTGACAGGTCTGGCCTCCTATATGTATGGGTCGTGCGTTAGGAATAGTTGCTGTTAGAAACTTTGTATGCTAGTGGACTTGGCAGTTATTAGAAGTTTATCGTGCCATAGACATGACATTCTTAGAGCATTGGGTGGGGAGAACAACAAGTACCGCATTTGAGCTCCTTTACACTTTTTTTATTGTGCGCCCGGATTCTCCGCCTGAGATACGGGTGGTGATGACCACTATATATTATATTATTATCAGGCGGGCCTCCGGCGTTCGTAAGTCGTCGTGCCTTTTTAGGCCACTGGATCTCCAATAGAGAACCATGCCAAATCCCAGGTTTTCAGCTAGATAGCTCACTTGTGGGAAAAGTTATTCTTAACTGCATTCACTTAGATGGTTAGGCGACCCTTTGGATATTTATTTTAGTACTTTATTGGCATGTGTTTAAGTATCTTGTTATGTCCCTCTGAGGACCTGGTCTCCTGCCAGGTGTACCTGTTCTTGAGTATTTGCAGGAGTGCAAATTTGGATGGTTACAGATGCTTCGTGGATGTCTTCTCTTCGAGCCGGGATTGCTAGCTGGTATACGTATATTGTGTTTGATTGTGTTGTACTTATATTGTATTTACTTTTCCCATTCGAGTTGGTAGTGGATTTGTTTCCATCCAACTATCATCCTTATATACTTCTTATTGAGATCTAGTTTCATAGATACTGGTTATTTAATTCTATATGGCTTTCATGGATGAGATTTAGATTATACCCTGTGACTTGTATTACATTTTATACCACTTGTGGATTTAATATTCATATTACAGCGTACGTGTGGATTTGGTTTCCATATATTGGAGTTGCCATATCCATACGGCTGGCATGCTTACGTGTCCTAGTCCTACGTATTTTTGGGACTGGGGCGTGACATGTTTTTGTGGTGGCCCATGCAGATCGAGAGCATATTGTCTCGGTTACGTTACTGTACCGAACAAGCCTGCACCTAGGACTAGAGTATTGGATCTCATCCATAATTGACTATGACTCATCTTTCTTCTAATATGTTCTATTTGAATAATTGTATGCTGCTTGATTCATGTACTCCCATAATAGTTCCTTTAGTATAGCCTCTCCTAGAATATAGAAGTTCCTGTTGTTAGATGATAAGTAGGGTAACCTTCCTATTAAGAGTACAACTAGAGTGCTGACACACCACTAAGTTTAGAATATCTAGTGAACCCTAGAATTCCTTATCTCTAGAATTAGTTTACCACTACCCCTTGATGCATTATGAAGACTTGAGAGTAGTATAGACACTACTAGAGTTAGTTAAAAGTTGTACCATAATGTTGACCCTAGTATTAAGGAACCAATGGAGAACCAATATTGAACATTAGGACTGAACCTAACCTTCATAGTTAGATAATATTAGAACTATAAACTTAGATCATTGTCTTTATTATTAGCAGGCAGTACCTTAGAAAGCCAAGAGCAATGCATAGAATATTTTCCTAATCATACCTCAAACACAGATACTAGCATACCCCTTTCCCTTGGAAAACCATGATGCTAACTAGAGTTCTCCATTTAATTTCATGTATTTGTTCCTCTGAAACCCTAGCGCTCGTTATTTGTGCGACGATTAGTCATGTTTTCTCTCCTTCATCTTTTAACTCGTGCCACCTGCCACCTCTGATCATAGACCAAGTGATTATACTCTACAATAGGATATATAGTTTGCTATAGTCATAGTTGTAATCTTGAATTTTGAATTGTGTACCTTGTAGTTAGAACCTGATAGTTGAGTTGTTCAATTAGATTGTGATGATTACCCCTAGTTGTAGACCATTTAATTTGTACCCTCACTTCGATACGAGTTAGATTCCTTCCCCTTAACGGCTAGTAACTTTTATATCCCTACGATTGACACCTGTCCTATGAGCACTATGATTAAGACTTAAGGTGACCCTTACCTATGTAAGGCAATAGGAGACCCTAATAAGAGTTTCTGTTTTATGTACATGTGCAAGATTGTTTTGTATGATCCTCTTAAGACTGTCACAATATTAGCTTAATTCTTTTAAGTTGGGTAGTATGCCTCACAACCTAGTATCACATGGTCCACTTGACCCATCAAGGTAGTGTAACTGAATGACATTAATTGTATGATAGCATAAGATGATAGTGTTTATTCAAGTAATAGAATTTAGAGGTCCATGCCCCTATGTGGTCGACTAGCGACTTAGACAAGGAGATTGTATGATAATTGTAGAGATTGTAGAGTCCTTTTATTATTGTTGCTCATGATGTTTTGTTTTGTGAACTTGAATTATTTTGCAACCTCTCTCATCATAATCCAGCATTATATTTTCTGCGCTACCTCGAATTATGCTGCTATTGTAGCCTAATTTTTGCAAGCTTATTCTTTATCGAGCTTGTTCATGACATATGTATTATTGGGTATACACATTAATACATTTCAGAATCAGTGTACTACGGTCTGATCAACCATAGTGTGCTTGATTCGCCGTTCATATAACTATTTTACGTGGATTGAGATATGTAGTGATTAGTAGACGAATGTACTTGCCCTCTAGATATAGCTGAGCACATCGTATCCGTCTCATAACTGAACTGATACATGTCACGACCCGCACCCGGTTATTCGGGCACGAGTACGTGGGTACGTCCAGCCTACGTCGCAGTGTCGGCGATAGTACGCTGTCTGGGTCATTTTCTGGGATCACTAAATATCTATCTCATCCACAATAATAAACAGGCAAGAATAATCACAGGAATAAGAATGTTAAGATTTTATAATATTTAATCTGTGTCAACCAAATCCACAGTTAATACAAAGCCAGAAGATAAAATCGGGGACAAATCCGAGTATATGCTGAAAAGGAAAGAATAAGCAGCTACAGCTAACTGATCCACAGAAGTAGCCTCCTGGGGGAAACTGGCTCCTCATGTGTGTTACCTGCTAACTCATAGTGGCTATAAATAGGTGGGGGCAGTGCTCATCATCGCCTAAAACAACGGATCCAGTCAGGAAAGGAGCAAAGTACACAATGCACAACAAAGATTAAACTAAATATTTATGACAAGTAGAAAAGAACTGACAGGTATCATGTTGAGGATATGTATAAATAAATAGTAACAATAACTAAGAGTTAATTGCTGTAAGACAGGGACATGAGTAAACAGGAACAAGGTGACAGGAAAATGAATTACAACCAGACAATAGGAACTGTAACAAGACAAGAAACTATGTGTGTGACTTGTGTATTTAGAATACCTAGTTGGCATGTAGGGGTCTATAAGGTTAAACCGGCCGTCATAGACGGCTATTAAACAGGAATAATCGAGATCCGGCTGATGGACAGTCGTGTACCAACAGCTATTAATCATGGCAAGGGTCAGGGTAAATTACATGCCTTTCAGTATTCTCCCACCCGACATGAAAAGCAAGACATGAAATATAGTATCCAAGACATGAAATTCAGTATTCTAGCACTACGTGTAATCATCAAGGGTACTAGTAAAGCAGGGAATTAACTATCACAATATAAAGATTAAACTTGAAGTGCAGGTACTTGCTTGTTGTTTGGATCTAATTAATTATACTTGGGGAAATATCCAGAGATGAGCCCAGATGCTGAAATAAACATTACCATCACGCTCAGAAGATATCAAATAGCTAGAAACGCCTATCCTTGGGTCCAATTTGGAGACAAGGGCAAAAACGACAGTTTCGGGTCAAAACGGGATCCGTCGGTGGGCCTGCTTTGCACCGAAAAACGTGTCAGGGTCAAAGGTATCCAAATTCACCCAACTTAGTGTCAACAGGTCAGGAACAATGATACGAACCCAACGGAACTTCCAGAATTGGATTCCGATGAGCCGATCATAAAATTGCCCGTCGAGCGGGGCTTGTGGGGCCCACGACACGCGATTTCGTCAACGTTCTCAGAATCGAACCAAACTTGACCCACAGGACCAGCGTATCGCTACGAGTCCGATGGCACAAGTTTCGTCTCGATCCGACGAGTGTACAAGAAGTTAGGACAAATTGCAGAAAAGGCGGATACGGGACGATGTCCGCGGATACGCGTTGATTCCGGTGTGCACGCACACCCGAATCAGCTTCCATGAAAACTCACACGTCCGTATCGACGATGCGTACGTATCTGTGAAGACCGCACGCGACCAAGTCGTCCCGTTTGGCGGGGCGCACTCAGTTCCGGGGTGAAACAGGGTCTGGTTTTTCCTATTTTTGGATCGCGGTGTGCGATCACCACAGGTCGCGATGTCCCAAACAGTTTGTCCGGACACCGAGAGGGTCATACAGGCTTCACAACGCAATTTGTGGAATTGTAAACGGAGCTACGAACAGAAAGTTACACGCACCTGAAAGGGACCCGAAAATCAGGGTCGAGTCGTGTCCGACTCGTGTCGGACACGGAAACTGAATTAGGGCTAGGGTTTGGCCGAGCTCCGGCGGGGACGGCGGAGACGGCGGCTGGGCGGCCGGGGGCAACTCGGCGAGGTGGCGGCGCGCTGGGGGGGGTCCGGACGGAGGCGGAGAAGACGCGGGGGCGGCCGGAGGCGGCTCTGCGGCTACCCGCTGCTGCTGTGGCCGGCTGAGGATGCGGTCGACGGCTGCTGGATGCCGGTGGAGGGAAGAGGAGGACGGGGGAGAGGCTGGGCGGAGCTGGCTGGGCGCGCAAGGCGGCTGGCGGCAGTGGCAGCGGTGGCGGAGTGGTGGTCAGGGTGGCTGACGGAAGAGAGCGGGGGCCGAGGGGGTTTTATAGGGCGGAGATGGGTGGTTGGTCAGCCGGGAAGGGCGGAGGGAGAGGGGAAACGTGGCGGGGTGGCCGGGCGGAGCGGAGCGGAGCGGGCCGGAGGACGCGGCGGGCGGCGCGGCGCGGCGGACGGCGGAAGAAGCGGGCACGGCGTCGTGGGGGAGACGGGTTCAGGCGGTCGGGTCGGGTCGGGTTCGGGCAAGCGGATCCGACCCGACCCGCTAAGGCGGGGTCTGGGCCCAATGGGCCGGGCCGGGCTGAGAATAAAAATAAATAGTAAATCAGTTAATTAAGTATATAAATAATTAATTAAGTAATTAAATAATTAAATAAATAGTTTTAGGTGATTTAAAAATAGGTCCGGGGCCCGATAAATTCCAGAAAAATTATCCTAAGTCCAGTTTTCCATTTTACACTCAAAAATATTATTTTCATAATATTTTAATATTATTTATTATCAAATAAAAATCATGTAATAATTCAAAACCCTGTTTTTAATTTCAGAAAATTTCCAGAAAATTCCAGAAAATTGTGAAAAATCCTAATTTTAATATTTTAAAAAATCAGGGGCTTACAATCTACCCAACTTATAAAAATTTTGTCCTCGAAATTTATAATTAAGCCATAATCTGTTAATCCTTCATGTACATAAAGCAAGTCAATCGTAATCTCCTTGCGACAGTTAAAATCCGAATTATGTCTACTGCAATCACTTCAAGGTTAAGACGACTATTGTTCCAATCAAGATTCAACCTAGGGTTATTACTTCTTACTTCCTTAAATTTCCCACAGGCAGATTTTAGAGTAAGTCCTTATAACATCTTCAAGGATTGCACATGATTATGACCTTGCCTCACTATTCTAACTATCATAATTCCTCTAGAAGTGATTCGAGTCCAACAGTATTCCCATTTGTATGCTCCAAACTTTTAAATTCCATTCACATCCTCAATATTCTAACTAGGTAGTCCAACCTTCAAATTTTAATTCTTAGATCAAATCATCAAATTGAAAAATAATTTAAATGTAGTTCACCGATGTTCAAGTCTGAAATTCTATAATTCTATCCTCTAAATTCAAAATTGATGATTTTACTTTCATTATTCAAAATTTAAATCATGTATCCAAGATACAACTTATTGGGTCCTCGATATCAATTCATTAATCATTTTAGTCACTCCTCTAAATTTTCAAGATTATAATGGCTTGCTTCTTCCAACCTGACCTTACTCGGTCACGATACAAAGGACATTCCTCTCGAGTTGACAAATGCATTGCTACCCAACTTAGAGTTTACCCATTCATCACAAAAGACTATATACCTTAAGAAAATATTCCTTAATATGTTTACCTATGTCATTCAATCCTCGAACTTCAACGCCGATCATGATATGTCCTCAATTACGAAAGTTAATCCTCAAGTATGTGATCGGCCTATGTGGCATATCCAGTACTATCTATGTACTAACTTATACCAGGCACGAGATTTCGTCTTTCCGAAATAAGGGAAGACGAAGATCAATAATAAAGAGTTCAAGGGTGGGGTGATAGAAAAGAAATATCGGGGTCAAGGCGTTTTAAAGTATTCAGGTGGGAATTGTCAAGCGATTGTGGATTGAATCCTATCTCGATAATTCCTATTCACATGCTTGTATTAATACAGTTATGCAATCGGTACGATATGCTCGGTCATATCTAGAGGGCAACTAATCAACTATATATCTCAATCCACGTAAGATATTATTTCGAAGGGCGAATCAAGCGCACTATGGTTGATCAGACCGTAATACACTGATTCTGAAATATATCATTGTGGGCCTCCCCAATAATACACTTGTCCTGAACAAGGTCGATAAAGAGTAAGCTTGCAAAACTAGGCTATAAAATAGCAGCATAAGTCAAGTACATCAAAATTTAGTGCACTAGATGGTGATGAAAGAAGATACAATTTATTTAAGTTCACACAATAAGTAAAATAACAGAAGACTCTACAATCTCTACAGTTATTAAACATAAAGCATACCAGGTTATTAGCAAGTTTAAACCTACTAGGTTGGGGCTGAGGTCACGAACCAGTGGGCACGAGCTAAACAATACTAGAAGATGGTATCTACGAATCACTTACGTGCATTAGCTACTCCAAGAGTCTGCGCGTTCTCCACGGTCATCACGGAAGCTGGTCCGTGTCCTTGAGGTGGTGCCCTCTGCTGCGCTGCTGGGGCCTGGCCTAAACTGGAACTTTTTGTGTAGCGGTGCATCTTTGAGCAGCGGGACAGTCCTTCATTCGATGTGCCGCTGATCCACAATATAGACAGGCACCTAGCCTCTTTCACCGACTGGTATCACATCGTTTCCTTGGATAACCACAACGGTTTGTGGTATTTCTGCATGAGTCTCGTTGCTGGCTTGTGGGTCCATCTCCCTGTATCCAAAATAACCAATAAGAGGCGCACAGGAATCAAGGCAAGATGCAAGTTCATATTAGTTCGAATACAATACAGATATCAAAAATGATTCAAGCAAGTGGGTGAGATCCTATAAACTTATCCTAGCTTTATTGCAGGCCTGTTCGGTCCATGAGTTAAAACCGAACAATTTAGTCGTTGGACCTGCATGGGCCACCACAAAAACGTGTTACGACCCGCACCCGGTTATTCGGGCACGAGTACGTGGGTACGTCCAGCCTACGCCGCAGTGTCGGCGGTAGTACGCTGTCTGGGTCATTTTCTGGGATCACTAAATATCTATCTCATCCACAATAATAAACAGGCAAGAATAATCACAGGAATAAGAATGTTAAGATTTCATAATATTTAATCTGTGTCAACCAAATCCACAGTTAATACAAAGCCAGAAGATAAAATCGGGGACAAACCCGAGTATATGCTGAAAAGGAAAGAATAAGCAGCTACAGCTAACTGATCCACAGAAGTAGCCTCCTGGGGGAAACTGGCTCCTCATGTGTGTTACCTGCTAACTCATAGTGGCCATAAATAGGTGGGGGCAGTGCTCATCATCGCCTAAAACAACGGATCCAGTCAGAAAAGGAGCAAAGTACACAATGCACAACAAAGATTAAACTAAATATTTATGACAAGTAGAAAAGAACTGACAGGTATCATGTTGAGGATATGTATAAATAAATAGTAACAATAACTAAGAGTTAATTGCTGTAAGACAGGGACATGAGTAAACAGGAACAAGGTGACAGGAAAATGAATTACAACCAGACAATAGGAACTGTAACAAGACAAGAAACTATGTGTGTGACTTGTGTATTTAGAATACCTAGTTGGCATGTAGGGGTCTATAAGGTTAAACCGGCCATCATAGACAGCTATTAAACAGGAATAATTGAGATTCGGCTGATGGACAGTCGTGTACCAACAGCTATTAATCATGGCAAGGGTCAGGGTAAACTACATGCCTTTCAGTATTCTCCCACCCGACATGAAAAGCAAGACATGAAATACAGTATCCAAGATATGAAATTCAGTATTCTAGCACTACGTGTAATCATCAAGGGTACTAGTAAAGCAGGGAATTAACTATCATAATATAAAGATTAAACTTGAAGTGCAGGTACTTGCCTGTTGTTTGGATCCAATTAATTATACTTGGAGAAATATCCAGAGATGAGCCCAGATGCTGAAATAAACATTACCATCACGCTCAGAAGATGTCAAATAGCTAGAAACGCCTATCCTTGGGTCCAATTTGGAGACAAGGACAAAAATGGCAGTTTCGGGTCAAAATGGGGTCCGCCGGTGGGCCCGCTTTGCACCGAAAAACGTGTTAGGGTCAAAGGTGTCCAAATTCACCCAACTTAGTGTCAACAGGTCAGGAACGATGATACGAACCCAACAGAACTTCCAGAATTGGATTTTGATGAGCCGATCACAAAATCGTCCGTCGAGCGGGGCTTGTGGGGCCCACGACACGCGATTTCGTCAACGTTCTCAGAATCGAACCAAACTTGACCCACAGGACCAGCGTATCGCTACGAGTCCGATGGCGTAAGTTTCGTCTCGATCCGACGAGTGTACAAGAAGTTAGGGCAAATTGCAGAAAAGGCGAATACGGGACGATGTCCGCGGATACGCGTTGATTCCGGTGTGCACGCACACCCGAATCAGCTTCCACGAAAACTCACACATCCGTATCGACGATGCGTACGTATCTGTGAAGACCGCACGCGACCAAGTTGTCCCGTTTGGCGGGGCGCACTCAATTCCGGGGTAAAACAGGGTCTGGTTTTTCCTATTTTTGGATCGTGGTGTGCGATCACCACAGGACGCGATGTCCCGAACAGTTTGTCCGGACACCGAGAGGGTCATACAGGCTTCACAACGCAATTTGCGGAATCGCAAACGGAGCTACGAACAGAAAGTTACACGCACCTGAAGGGGACCCGAAAATCAGGGTCGAGTCGTGTCCGACTCGTGTCGGACACGAAAACTGAATTAGGGCTAGGGTTTGGCCGAGCTCCGGCGGGGACGGCGGAGACGGCGGCTGGGCGGCCGGGGGCAGCTCGGCGAGGTGGCGGCGCGCTGGGGGGGTGGTCCGGACGGAGGCGGAGAAGACGCGGGGGCGGCCGGAGGCGGCTCTGCGGCTACCCGCTGCTGCTGTGGCCGGCTGAGGATGCGGTCGACGGCTGCTGGATGCCGGTGGAGGGAAGAGGAGGACGGGGGAGAGGCTGGGCGGAGCTGGCTGGGCGCGCAAGGCGGCTGGCGGCAGTGGCAGCGGTGGCGGAGTGGTGGTCGGGGTGGCTGACGGAGGAGAGCGGGGGCCGAGGGGGTTTTATAGGGCGGAGATGGGTGGTTGGTCAGCCGGGAAGGGCGGAGGGAGAGGGGAAACGTGGCGGGGTGGCCGGGCGGAGCGGAGCGGAGCGGGCCGGAGGACGCGGCGGGCGGCGCGGCGCGGCGGACGGCGGAAGAAGCGGGCACGGCGTCGTGGGGGAGACGGGTTCAGGCGGTCGGGTCGGGTCGGGTTCGGACAGGCGGATCCGACCCGACCCGCTAAGGCGGGGTCTGGGCCGGGTCTGGGCCCAATGGGCCGGGCCGGGCTGAGAATAAAAATAAATAGTAAATCAGTTAATTAAGTATATAAATAATTAATTAAATAATTAAATAAATAGTTTTAGGTGATTTAAAAATAGGTCCGGGGCCCAATAAATTCCAGAAAAATTATCCTAAGTCCAGTTTTCCATTTTACACTCAAAAATATTATTTTCATAATATTTTAATATTATTTATTATCAAATAAAAATCATGTAATAATTCAAAACCCTGTTTTTAATTTCAAAAAATTCCCAGAAAATTCCAGAAAATTGTGAAAAATCCTAATTTTAATATTTTAAAAAATCAGGGGCTTACATACGAGCATGTGAATAGGAACTACCAAAATAGGATTCCAATCCACAACTGCTTTGACAATTCCCAATTGAATTCTTTAAAGCGCCTTGATCCCCATACTTGCATTCTATTACCTCTCCCTTGAACTCTTTATTATTGATCTACGTCTTTCCTTATTTCTGAAAGACGAAATATCTTGCTTGGTATAAGTTTGATATATAGATAATACTAGATATACCCCATAGGCCAATCACATTGTTTGGTGATTATCTTTTATAAATGATTAAGGGCATATCATGGACGACATGTTTGGTTTTAAAGACTGGAGGATTCAATAACATGATTAAATAAATTGGGACATAGCCTTCTTAGATGTATAGCCTTAGATGATAGATGGGTAAATTCTAAGTTGGGTAGAAACTACCATGTTAACTTAAGGAGAATTCTTTATACTGTAATCAAGTAAGGTTAGATAGATAAACCCTACCCTAGTTTTAATTTCGAGGACGAAATTGTTTTAAGTTGGGTAGATTATAAACCCCTCACCCAAAATTAGGTTTACTTGGCTTAGATAGTGAAATTAGGGCTAGTTTGAACCCAATTAGAATTAGAACACGGCTTTTATTTAATTATGCAATAATTAAATAACGTGTAGCGCACCTTACCGTGCTTCGATAATTAGAGTACCTCACTAGCCATTTCCTATCTAAAAACTTCACGATCTCATTCTAGACATGTCCGCCTACTATTTTGGCCCTTGTATAGATTATAATATTGCTCTCTGATGATATATTTTAGCCGCACAATAAACGTCGCGGACGTTATTTCTTAATTCAAAATAATTTTCAACTTTGTACCCCTGTGCGTTCCAATCGAAATTGGAGACAGAATCTTGACCGTTTGTACAAACCGAATTTTATTAATATTCTGCACTGTACCCTCTATGCCCCTGACACTTGTGTCCCGCCTAAATTTAATCCATGTACTCCTAATTAATTCTAGAACATCGTGCGCGTTCCGATTAAATTAATTAAATCTAATTTCCGCCTTTGTGCAATTTTCCAATTATTGAGGGCTTTTATGCAAAAATGCACTGAGGTGTCCCCACCATTGGACAATTCACAAAGGAATAGATTTTTTCCTTCACGTGGATTTTTCTCATAATTTTCTGGAATTACAAACGCGTAACATCGCCCTCCTATTTTAATCCAACCCTTGCAATTAAATAATTGTAATTTATAGCCCCAACATCCTCATGTGAGGCCAAGACCCCCCAAGGATTATAGCCCAAGGCCCACTCCAAAGAGAATTTACCAAGCCCACATTGTCTTAGGTCAACCCAAACCAAATTTTACATGTGTATATAATATCTCTTCCCTACTTTTCCTTTTTCTATTTTTTCCAAACCTACTTTAATCCCCCACAGCCGATTTCCCATCAGCATCACCTCTTCTTCTTCCTCACCCTCCCTGCACAGACTCGACCGGACTCCTCCCGCCGGCCAGAGTCGACCCTCGACTCGTCGGAGATCACCATCACCTCTTCTCCTTCCTCCTCCTCGCCATCGACTGTTCCACGCCGGAGCACCTAAACGCCTGCACAGCCATCATCGTCTCCAACTCCCCCATCTCACCATCTCCGCCGCGCCGGAGGCCGAACTCGACGCGCCTCCCAGAACTCACCGGCCTTTCCATCCTCATCCGTCTCAGAGACCCTCGGACAAACTATAGCAGACCCCTATCGCCGCCTCCGCACGACCGATGACCATCACCGCCAACCTCTTCAAGAGGTCCGAAGCCGAGGCCAAGAAGAGGACCAACCAGGAAAAAATTACGAGTTGTTGTTTTGGTCTCAAAAGCTGCCCTTCAATTTATACATGGAGTCCCACCACAAAGTGAATATGTTGCACCTGCTGAGGTCAAGGCAACAGGCTTTCAAATTGGTGCTAATGAACTGGTAAGCATAGTTGAAGGGCATGATCTGAAGAAATTGAAAGTTCATGGTGGTATAAAGGGGATAGCAAACAAGCTTTCTACATCAATCGTAGATGGGCTTATTACTACTGAGGATAAAGTAAAATCCCGACAAGAGATATATGGAATAAATAAGTTTACTGAAAGCGAGAGCCGAAGTTTTTGGGTATTTGTCTGGGAAGCACTACAAGATATGACCCTTATGATCTTAGGTCTATGTGCTTTCGTATCTCTATTGTTGGCATTGCCACGGAAGGATGGCCAAAAGGTGCCCATGATGGCCTTGGAATTATTGCAAGCATCCTTTTGGTTGTGTTTGTTACTGCAACGAGTGATTACCGCAAATCTTTACAGTTTAAGGACTTAGGTAAGGAGAAAAAAAAGATTTCTATTCAGGTCACGAGGAATGGGTTCAGGCAGAAAATTTCGATTTATGATCTTCTTCCTGGTGACATCGTACATCTTGCAATCGGAGACCAAGTACCTGCTGATGGTTTGTTTGTATCTGGGTTCTCTCTGTTGATCAATGAATCTAGTCTAACCGGGGAGAGCGAACCTGTTGCTGTCAGCACGGAATATCCTTTTCTTCTGTCCGGAACCAAGGTCCAAGATGGATCTTGTAGAATGCTGGTAATAACTGTTGGCATGAGAACTCAATGGGGTAAGCTGATGGCTACGCTCAGTGAAGGTGGTGACGATGAAACTCCATTACAGGTCAAGCTGAATGGAGTTGCAACTATTATTGGAAAAAAAAATTGGTTTATTCTTTGCAGTTGTGACATTTGCTGTTCTAGCTCGAGGCCTCATCACCCGCAAGTATCAGGAGGGTCTGTACTTGAACTGGTCAGGAGATGATGCATTGGAGATGTTGGAATATTTTGCAATTGCAGTCACAATAGTTGTGGTTGCAGTTCCCGAGGGGCTGCCCTTAGCTGTGACGTTGAGTCTTGCTTTTGCCATGAAGAAAATGATGAATGATAAGGCGCTTGTCCGCCACCTTGTAGCTTGTGAGACTATGGGCTCAGCTACAACCATATACAGTGACAAAACAGGAACGCTAACCACCAATCACATGACTGTTGTTAAGGAAGTTGGATTTGTTCAGCGCGATTTCTGGAGCAGGTCATTGGTACATCGTACCTTCCTTACCAGGCAAGTATTACTTGCCATTGTACTGTTATTCATATTCCCTACGTTGCATGCATCCTTATTTTCTGTCTTTAGTTCATATATTTAATTGTTATATAAAATGCGTACGACGGTGAGGTCGCGATATATTTTTATTTATGTATTGCATTGACCTTGTTCATGAAACTACCCCATTATCATGTAGCACCATTAGGTTCATTGGCCATGACACAGTTGTTACACGAGTGTGAGTCTCATATAGATCACGGATGCGTGACAGGTCTGGCCTCCTGTACGTATGGGCCGTGCGTTAGGAATAGCTGCTGTTAGAAACTTTGTATGCTAGTGGACTTGGCAGTTATTAGAAGTTTATCGTGCCATGGACATGACATGCTTAGAGCATTGGGTGGGGAGAACAACAAGTACCGTATTTGAGCTCCTTTACACTTTTTCTATTGTGCGCCCGGATTCTCCGTCGGAGATACGGGTGGTGATGACCACTATATATTATATTATTATCAGGCGGGCCTCCGGCGTTCGTAAGTCATCGTGCTTTTTTAGGCCCCTGGATCTCCAATAGAGAACCATGCCAAATCCTAGGTTTTCAGCCAGATAGCTCACTTGTGGGGAAAGTTGTTCTTAACTGCATTCACTTAGATGGTTAGGCGACCCTTTGGATATTTATTTCAGTACTTTATTGGCATGTGTTTAAGTATCTTGTTATGTCCCTCTGAGGACCTGGTCCCCTGCCAGGTGTACCTGTTCTTGAGTATTTGCAGGAGCGCAAATTTGGATGGTTACAGATGCTTTGTGGATGTCTTCTCTTCGAGCCGGGATTGCTAGCTGGTATACGTATATTGTGTTTGATTGTGTTGTACTTATATTGTATTTACTTTTCCCATTCGAGTTGGTAGTGGATTTGTTTCCATCCAACTATCATCCTTATATACTTCTTATTGAGATCTAGTTTCATAGATACTGGTTATTTAATTCTATATGGCTTTCATGGATGAGATTTAGATTATACCCTGTGACTTGTATTACATTTTATACCACTTGTGGATTTGATATTCATATTACAGCGTACGTGTGGATTTGGTTTCCATATATTGGAGTTGCCATATCCATACGGCTGGCATGCTTACGTATCCTAGTCCTACGTATTTTTGGGACTGGGGCGTGACACAAACAATGTGAAATATCCAATTTACCTCTTGGGGCCTCTCATAAAGAAATTAATTGAGGAGGGAAGATTCTAGTCTAATGGTTTTACTAATTAATTCATCATCCTAATCCATGGGCCTAATTATTGGGCTCAATCTAAACCAAAATAAAATATTGGGTTCATGCATCTAATTTAATTAGTTAGGTCTACTACACAAGCCCAAAATAATCTAGCATCTAACAATAAATAAATAATACAACAAATAATTAATTACATATGCACAATATTAAATATAATACTCCTAAAATTAAAAATATTCGTGTTAATTACGAAATTACCCTTGATTGAAAAAGTGAGGGTGACACATTCTGCTACCGAGTCTAAATGAAAGAAGTCCAAAGCATGCCATATTTTTTCTTCCTCCACCGAGGAAGCCCTAGCAGGGGTGACTAGGTTGGGCCAAACCTACCAAAGCGACTACGATGCGATTCCCGAAGACAGTACGCCTCCAACCGCGACACTCGCTGCTTCCGTGGCATTTGATCTGAGTCCATCCCTGCCTCCTACGACGGACAAACAAAAGTAGAAGGAGATTCGCTTTGAAAAACCTCTACGAAAGGATACAACTCAGGGGCTGGACAAGCCCTATAACTTTAATATATTGGCGCATCTTGCCAATACTCCAGCAAAATTGTCACTCTTTGAGATCCTCCATCTCTCCAAGAAAATTCGTGAGGCTCTAAGGGTGGCATTCTAGAATGCTGACTCTTACTTGGCCACGGTCAAACCGTTGGCCGAGAATCCCGCTGCATGTCCCCATTACAACAATATGATGGAAACTATCCTGAACATCACGTTCTCGCAACAGGATATGTTGCTAAAAAATAACAGGCAAGACCGCCCATGTATTACATAGGATATATATCGGGGCTATTACGGTGGACTAGATGCACATCGACTCAGGGTCATCTTTCAGTATCATCCCACGTAGTCTGCTCCAGACCTTGGAAAATTCGATGCACCGGTTGGCAGCAACCAATACGACTATCAGTGACTTCAAGCGGGAAGACACTACCCACTGGGCAAGATCCGCCTAAAGTGTCATATAGGCAATCTACGAATGGACGTGACCTGCTATGTCATTGATATGGACGTATCTTATAACGTCCTATTAGGGCATCCTTGGATACATGAGTATATGATCGTGCCCTCAACTCTGCATCAATGCCTAAAATACGTCGACATCGAATGAGTCGTCAAAACAAAATTTGCTCACGTAGATCCTTCCAAAGGGATCGAAGCTTACTACTCTGAATCGATCTTGTACAAATCTACTTGGAGGAAGTAGAGGACAATGTCGATGATGAAGAAGAAGTCGATAAAGCACCAGACAAACCCTTAAGGGTCTGTCTTAAAAGTTGTACCAACAACACTCTTGCCCCTCTTGTGGTTAAGCTCCAACGAAAGGCTCAAGAACCTACTAAGGTCAGCATGGGAAGACCAAGAGGACTTCCAAAGAAAGAACCACCTGTTACGAAGGTCTCTAAACCCCTGGTGGGGAAACTGCACAAGAGGCCTTTGAAACCATCACTGACACTGGAGGCAGATCCTAAAGGAGACAAGCTTGGAGAGTATGTGGCTACCTGTGCAAATATCCCGTATCTGGATAATATAATCCCTACGAAAAAGATACCTTACTTCCTTAATAAAGGGTTATCTTTGAACTACTCCGATGTTGCACATTTGAGTACAATATATTTCTTAGAATATGCCATAGCGATACAACTGCACACACAAATGACTACCACTTACGCAGTGAATCAAACATTTTTAAGTCAAGACTCCTAGTTTATAATTCCATCAAGGAAGAGAGGAGACAAACCCATCATCTTCGACATAATAGAAGACCGTCGAGATTGCCTTTCTGACGAGCCAAAACCCGAACGTGGTATGATAAAAATCTATTGTTACAGCACACAAGCTTAGAACTGTGGAAGCATAAAAAGTATGCCTCCAAAGGAGATTAATGGAGCAATAACATACTTTTTCATATCCTAGTTCAGTAAAACAATGGCATACTACCCCTCAAGCTCCAAATGATAAAACAGTAGTGTAGTCCATATCAGTAGTGTACCCCCATATAATCTCGCTCAGTGGCACACAATGATAGTGGTTTTCTCCCAAGCATTAAATATAATGGACCTAATAGGCTAACACAGCAGTCGAAGAGATCAAGTCATCAAATAAAGAGGATCTCTAGGCACAAAGATCCAGGTTATCGTTTAGAGGCCAATGGAGGTTGTACTCCACCGATAGTACACAAAGGTTTTTACTCCTTCCTAGTACTCAAGGGTTGTTAATCATTCCCAGTACACAAGGGTTGTTACTCCTTCTTAGTACGCTAAGATTGTTACTTCAAAAGTTGTCGCCTCTGACACGCAAGTTGAGGAGATCTAGTTATTAATGCAGAAGATCATTGGCACGTCGACCCAGGTTATCGTTTAGCAACCAAAGCTTGTTATTTTGGTTCGAGTATGCCACTATTGCTTCTCTGTTATAGTAAGACAATAGTGCTACTTCAAATAGAGTACGTTATTGATTCTATCGCTTCCTGAATATGCTAACATTGACACTTTAGCAGCAGTACGCCAATAAAGTTGTCTCTTATCAAGTATGCCAATATTGGCAGTTCAACTTAACAAGAGTACGACGTTGATACTATCTCTCGCTGAGAATGCCAACATTCATTCTACAGTCAGAATATGCCGGTGTGCTAATGAATCTGAAGTTTCAACAAAGTACGCCAGCATGGTTACCTCCTCCAAAGTACGGCAGCATGGTTATCTATTTCAAAATACACTAGTAACAACCAACGAACGGTTATGATGATGTGTCATTCATGTCGTATTCCTCGTGGATTGTGTATAGATAACTGCCTCCATGAACTAAGCCTTCCTCACATAGGGAGTCACGTGTCAAGTCATCAATAATTTATGCATTCATTATCCAGAACGTAGACTGCATGCCTTCCAAATGTACGCGTCCAATAGCAAACACAGTATATATTGCTCGTGTGTATGCGTGGTAACCATTTTTTAACATAAAATACTATAAATATATGGATCAACATATCCATTAAGAAAGGAAGAAGGCAGTGGCCTGGACGGACAGAGGTGAATAAGAATAGAAACTTTTCGTGCTAATATAGCCAAGCTCTCTAATTGCCAGACTCTCCAAATCGTCCAAGTATCCCAACATCTTTTTCTTGTGTCGAGTAGTCAAATGAGTAAAGTAATCGACCATAGATTAGATCTCCATCTTTCCCAAATTTATTATAGTTAGATTCTTGTTTATGATCTTTTGTACTCTTTTCTTTTAATAGTTTGTAACGCAAAGTTTCGTATAAACTTTTGTTCATGGCAAACAAAATAGCGACTCTGCTGGAGACGACATTCTTCTCTGATGAGAAGGTGATAGATCAACGAGACACCGCTTTGGTCGGCTCAACACAGAAGAATTTGGTCGTGAAGTTCGACCTTCGACCAACAAGCCTATAAAGAGATTCTTAACACTGGGCATAGCACAAACCCCTCATCCATACCTAAGACAAGGAGGATACGCAAGATATGGGTGCCCAAGTCTCACTCCTCTACTTCTAAAGCGGCTGGCAACAAGGGAAAAGGCGTGTTGACCACTGTTGACAAGGACCCTCTCATCGACTCAGTTACTTTATCCCCGACCTGTGATTTGGTGGATACCCACTTGGCCACGTCGTTGTGCCAACCAAGAGGAACAAATCGTAGATCCCTTGCAACAACAAGCAAGGGGTGAACCAATATTTCCTTGGCAAAGGAATTCACTATGATGCCAAGGGGGTTGTTCAATCCCAAGCTACCGAGGCTTCACATGTTCAGTATGACGTGTAAGGCAAGGATGTTTTTATTGCCAACTTGCAGCCAAACAAAAATATGCACACTCGTGATGGCATTAAACTGTCATGTCCTAATTGCTCTAGGCGTACGAATCAACTGCCGTATCCTGACTTCTATCGGCACACAAAACAGAAGTCGGTGAAGGCTCCTCTCCTACATGTTCAAATTGCATGCACTACAGATGGAAGATTATGTGTTTTCCGTCTTAAAGATGTGCATCATGTGCATAAGGCTCCAGACCTATATGTAGAGTTATGCACATAAAGGCAGAATGCTTCTTCTTCCACTCCAGCACCCCAGAGTACGTCACAGAGGACTGCTTCTCAACTCAGTATCACACTGTAAATACAGGAAACCAAGAACTTAGGTTCCAAGTTGACTATAACAAATGTGATAAGGCAGAGTCTACCTTCTCCTTATATTCCTTCTTTTTACTTACGACAAGTTAATGTACAAAAACATAGAGAGAATGAGTCATATGTGCCTTCAATGGTGCTTCCTGATGAGCATCTATATAGTTGTCATAAGGTTATAATCAATTATTACTGTGCATCAGCAAAATGGTATGTGTTTGACCGACTGACTTACACTGCGTCTATTAGACTATAGGTAAGAAAGCAAGCTAAAGAATATGAAGATGAACTTCTTTTTGCCCCAGTAAACATGGTATCACGTCTTCCCAATAATGAAAGACATTCAAGATGGCATACCTCGAGAACGCCCAGTCACAAGAGGTTCGATATTGTCGAATCCTTTGAAGGAGTATACCAGAATACCCAATCTCAGAGATGAAAACTATCCTTCTCCAGGAATTCTTATTCCTTAGAAGCTGATGCTAGGGGTAGAAATTCCCCTGAGTCAAAGACGGGAAGTGTAGACTCCAACTACACAATGCTCTCTACTAGCTCTTTTGTCGTACACAGAGAGGCTAGTATATACGCTATTGGCGATGAACAAGATATTTCCCCGTCAGAGAATATTGAGCAACGGCTCAATTCGTTGGAGGCCGCACTCAAATACATGCACACTATGATGTAAAATATGCATCGGATGATGATGGTCCAATACTCTCCCATACCAGTACCTGTTCAGGTAGCCATGCCTATCGCCATACAACTCACCCTAAGAGTGACACTTTCTCAGGAGAATATAAATTCGAATGAGATTCCCAATTAAGAATTAATCGTACCAATTTTTGACCCCCTCAATGCTAGGGGTGGAACTACACCAATCACTGTACAAGTTAAACCAGCATCACATCAGTCGGTTGCACCCCCACAAACTGAGGATCCATACGAAGCCATTTGAGAATTATGGGCCCAGTTTGACACTTTGAAGAACAAAGACCAACTCCAGAAGCTGGGAGTAAAATAACCTTATCTACCTCACTGGGATAATGTTCCCTTCCCTCCCAAATACAAGCCTCAATCAATGATTTTATTTGACTCAAAGACGTCTCCGCATATATATCAACTACTTCAATATGATGACAGTTCACCTGCAAAAGAATGACGTCCTCCTCACTAGGGTATTCATTGGATACTTAGCTGGAGTAGCCTATGACTGGTACTGCAGTTTGTCTAATAACTACATATCATCATTTAAAGATTTAAAATGTCTCTTCCTTACCTGATTCTATGATGGAGGTATGGATATGACTATGTCTTCACTCATTGACATCAACCAAAAGGAGAAGGAAATCGCTCGCGAATTCATAGAGCGTTATTGGCAAGCAACTTTGAAGTTATCTCATAGTATTCTTGACTCCGCATTCATAGATACCTACAAGAAGAATCTACTGCTTACAATAAGGCTCTAGACAGGCCCTACCCAGTTTCAAGATTGGACGACTTTCATCATAGGTATTGAAGCCGCTGAAGGTACCACAAAGGAAGCCCATTTACTAGGACTGGAAATGCCTAGTATGGATTATAAAGGAAAATGCCCCTTACTAATGCGAATAATCGCAACAATAAGGAAAAAGAGCCCCTTGCCATAAACGTCTCTAAATGACCTACTTCTCCGCCAATACAGAAACCTCCATAGTCCTCAAGGCCCAAAGAAGAATATTCCTTTTATGAGAACAACATCATCAATATCTTTAACTGCTTAGTAAAGAGCAAAAAATTACCGTTGCCTGATATTAAGCGACCGGATGAAGCCGATAAGATGGATGACCCAAAGTACTGTCTATTTTATCGTAATGTACATCATCCAATCAAGGCGTGTTATGTACTAAAGAGAAAAATTCAGCAATTGATAGACTCCAAAGCAATCACTCTTCACAATGATACGAAGACTGTCACTGCCAACTTGGTGTCGATGCAATTTGGAGACTTTCCAGCTCAAGAAGTTCCAGATGGTGTTATGCTGATACCTAGAACAGTAATAAAAATAGTCAATCCCCAACCAACTTGAAGTCAAACAAAAGTTTTGGTACCTATTACTACATATCGAGGTGAAGTCATATGGGTTCACCTAGACCTACTACTAGATCTAGAGTAGGAGGCAGTATCTTCCAGTTCTAAATCCAAGAAGAGTGAGAAAAATAAAAGACATACGACGAGGAAGGTCAAGTCCTGTCACATGGTTCTTCTCTCTCCAATGCCTGAAGAAGAAGCCATGACCGACACTAGGTCCGAAAAGGAATATCTAAAAAATTATGAGGCTGTCCAAGAAGATGCTCCTTCTCTTCCTCCTCCTCCTCGACTCATGTAGCTCATGTCTCTGTAGAACCAGTCTTGTCAAAATCCACAGCAACTGAGAAAGGAAAACAAAAAGAGCTTTTCTTTGACAAATCTCTAAAGAAAAACCAACCTCAAGGACTTGAAAAGCCATATAACTTCAATATATTGGCACAGTTGGACAATACTCCTTCCCGACTTTCCATATTTGAGTTACGTTGTCTTTCAAAGAAAACTTGTGAAGTTTTGAGTGAAGCACTAATACATGCAGATTCTTGCCTAGATCAACTCAAAACTCCGGATGAAGAACCTATAGCATGTCCTCAATGCCACAGTGTGATGGAGAAAATTCCTAACATAACCTTCATACAAGAAGATATGAGGCTTAAAGATAACCGGCATAATAGACCTCTGTACTATACTGGCTATGTCGGCTCCACTAAAGTGAGTTGAATCCACATCGATCCCGGTTTATCACTGAGCATCATCCCTAAGAGCTTGCTGCCAGCTCTGAAAATACCAACGCATAACTTGTCAGCTACCAACACTACCATCTTGGACTTCATTGCTAGAAGATGTAGACCGCTGAAAAAGATACGCCTAAAAATTCAGATAGACGACCTTCGAACTGAAGTCACGTGTTATGTGATTGATTCAAACGTATCCTATAATATCTTACTAGGACGACCATAGATACAGGAGCATAAAATCGTACCTTCCATCCTGCACCAGTGCTTTAAGTACGTGGACAATCAGGGGAAGGTCAAAATGGAGTTTGCCGACATCAATCCTTTCAAAGGTGTTAAAGTATATTACTCTGACTCCATACACTATACACCAGAGTATATGAAAGAAGAGGCTAATGAGACTAAAGGTGAGCCTGAAAGCACCCCTAAAGAGGAACCTTTCATGATCCGAACCTTTCATGATCCGACTTAAAGGACGTACTACTCGTCCAACTACATTAGAGCCTCTTGTTATTAACCTCTACAAGCTAATGTGTGAAGGGATAGTTGAAGAACCATTAGTGATAAATCTTTCAAAGAAGTTGCCTCATTTAATCATCAACCTGCAATGCAGTAAACAATCGACATCAGCAAATCAACCCCTATTCGTTGATCTTACCGAACCTTCAATTAAAGCAGAAACCCTTATTAACTGTATGGAGGAGGAAGAAATCTTATATTTTATGAATAAAGAAGACTCTCCTTCATACTACATTAATGTTGATCCTTTTGCACAAGAATTTCTAGATGTCCTATATGCGTGTAAACCTTTATCCATACCAGTGGCGTAGGCATGTAAGAACGGCGCAGCATACGGTCTGCACAAAGATGCTTGCTTTATAATTCCTGTAAGACAGAACGATCAACAACATACTTTTTGGCAAAGCTAAAAACAAAAGGGTTACAAAGACTAGTGATTCCAACGATGACAGTAGAAAAATACAAATCCATCGATATAGCCGACAGACCAAAACATTATCCAAAGGATGGGTTGTGACTTGAAGTCTTACGGAGGACTAAATTACGAAAAAGGTAGACGTACCCCTATATGTCACCGCTCTCCAAAGGGCAAACCTGAGATATATTATTAGTGAACCGGCCACGGTTTAGGATATGTCACACCACGAACAACGCTTAAAAGCTCAGGATCAGAAAAAGAGACGCATTCTCATTTTTCTGACTCATTGTTCTGGGATTCGGAGGAAAGCATAGGCGAACTACATAAGCATGCCCTTTTTGTGAACATGGTGTCAGCTGATCAGGTAGAAGAAGACCATCAAATTCTAGAACCCTTTGAAAATGATTCATGGACCCAACGGATGGATTCACAATAAGAGCTTTGGTTCAAGCAATGCGAACCACCTACAGAAGATGAGATCATTCAAATTACTGTAGGGGAATAGTCTTCCCCAAAATCAATCTTTATTAGCAAGAACATCTCCGAAGAAGATAAACAAGCCCTAGTTTAGTTAATAAAGGAGTATATTGATGTATTTGCCTGGAGTTACGAGGATATGCTTGGCCTGGATCCTCAGATAGCTACACGAAAACTCAACATACTTCCTAACGCCAAGCTAGTAAAATAGCAACAGCAGCGGTTCTGCAATAACGACAGTTCTGCCCAGACATGATGGACGCAACTGAACCTGAAGTCAAAAAGCTGATAGCATGTGGCTTTGTTCGGGAAGAACAGAATCCTAATTGGGTTGCCAATGTTATCCCAGTTTTGAAAAAAATTAGAAGGTCCATGTCTGCATAGACTATCGGAATCTAAACTCAGCATGCCCAAAAGACGAGTTTTCTTTTCTCATTACCGATGTCATGATCGACAACACATGCGGCTTCGAACGTATATCTTTCATGGATGGATTCTCAAGGTATAATAAAATCAAGATGTGTCCCGAGGATGAAAAGCATACCCCTTTTTGTACACCACTCAAAATATATTGTTATACAGTCATGCCCTTTGGTTTGAAGAATGCAGGAGCGACGTATCATCAAGCCATGAGCACTATCTTCCATGAATATCTACAAAAGATAGTAAATTATTACGTGGATGATATCGCTGTGAAGAGCTATCTTAAAGATAACCATCATCAAGATCTGAAAAGATGTTTGAATTAATGCGCCAACACCAACTCAAAAAGAACCCAGCTAAATCCTTTCTAGGAGTATCCAGTGGCAAGTTTCTCGGATTCGTTATAACTTCCAAAGGCATCCATATTGATCCTGATAAGGTTAAAGCCATCCTCGAGATGCGTCCTCCACGTAATATCAAATAACTTTGTGGACTACAAGGTCATCTGGCATACATCAGGATGAAGAAAGATGTACCATTTGTCTGGAATAAAGTATGTCAACAAGCATTCGACAACATCAAACGATATATCATAAATCCGCCAGTTCTAGTGCCTCCAATCATATAGAAAATATTTCTAATGTATATTCGGGCAATAGATCATTCTCTAGGAGCTCTTCTTGCACAGAAGAGTAATGAAGGCCATGAACAAGCAATCTACTATCTCAATTATATGATGGTCGGCATCGAACGTAGATACAATCATGTGAAAAAAGAATGCCTAGCTATGATGTTCGCTATTCAAAAGATACGACATTATGTGACAGGTCAAACTATTCATGTCATATCCAGAGTGAATCCTCTTCCAGTATTAATGACCAAACCGACCATGCTAAATTCTCGGCTGGCTACATGGGTAATAATGTTATCACCTTATGACATGGTATATGTCCCATAAAAAGCAGTGAAGGTTCAAGCGCTAGCCTATTTTCTATCATCTTATCCTATACCAAAAATCTCTAAATTGTATGACAAAATTCAAGACGAAGTCTTAGAATCTAATATGGCGATGGGAGATGACACCTGGCAATTATTCTTTGATGGCGCATCGTGAATAGGATTCAAAGGCAACATCTTAGCCAGAGCAGGCATAGTCCTAGTATCTCTTGACAAACTACTCATTCATTGTGTGTATTCTCTCAGTGAACCATATTCCAATAATATGGCAGAATACAATGCTCTACTCATTGGCCTCCAATTAGCCAAATAATTGGATATAGAGTATCTTGAAGCCTACAGAGATTTTAAGATAATAGTCAATCAGATTAGGGAGGAGTATGAGGTTCAGCACGAAGACCTCATCCCTTATCATTAAGTGGCAATTGAGCTAGCTTTTACCTTCAATGGGTTTGTATTGAGCATATGGCTCGATCACAGAATATGAAAGCAGATGCCTTTGTCAGTTTAGCAGCATCGTTGGCCATCACTCTGAAAATACAATATTCGATCATATTGATGAGTTGAGAGTTATTATATGTTAAGAATAACTTGTACATTGAATAGAGCTATGTTATAAAGTCAACCTCCATCGATGAAGATTGGAGAAACCATTTTATAGACTATGATGCTTATAGGATCCTCCTAGAAGATCCAAAAGAAGCTACTTCTATTAAGAGACATTCATTCCAATTCTATTATGATGCCCCGTCTAAGACATTATATTATCGTCCATACGATAGACTGATATTGTGTTGTCTCTCTAACATTGAAGCAAGACAATCACTTCGAGAAGCTCATACGGTACCTGTGGAGCACATCAGCCAGGTCCTAAATTACAGGACCACCTCAGGAGGATGGGCTACTACTAGCCCACTATGGTGGTGGATGTAGTAGATTATACTCGTAAATATAGAGCATGTCAGATCCAAGCTAATTTTATACACCAGGCATCAAAATTCTTACATTCTATAGCTGCATCCTGGCATTTTAAAGCATGGAAAATGGATATTATTGGTCCTATCAGCCTATATTCTTCCAGAGAACATCGGTTCATACTTGCAATAAATGACTACTTCTCTAAATAGACGGAGGCAGTTCCACTCATAGAGGTGAAGACGTCCAATATAATTAGTTTCGTCAAACACCATATGATCTATCGTTTTGGTGTCCCTCGAAGGATAATATACGATAATGGACTATAATTTGTTAGTCAAGCATTCTATCAGTTCTGTGATAAGAACTGAAACCATTACGTAGCTTCTACGGCCTATAATTTGGCAGCCAACAACTTAGCGAAGGCCTTCAATAAAACCATAATCAAGCTACTCAAGAAATTTATCTCATCCAACAAGCACGATTTGAATGATAAGCTCAGAGAATTCTTCTGGGCTTATCGCATGACTATCCAAACTCTAACTGGTTGTACACTATTTCTCTTAGTCTATGGATATGAAGTAGTTCTTTCTCTTGAGATCCAGATTTTTTCTCTCAGAATAGCTATCTATAATGAGCTAACAGTAGAGAACAATAATTGTTTGAGACTTCAAGAGTTAGAAGCATTGGATGAAAAGCGTTTACATGCTCAAGAACGTATTAAGTTTTATCAAGCGCGTATTTTAAAAGCTTTTAATCAAAAGGTAAAAGACAGAGTATTCCAAGTCGGCGAGCTACTCCTTACAGTAAGGAGACCCATGGTAATGACCCACCAGAGCAAAGGCAAGTTCCAAGCTAAATGAGAAGGTCCTTATATGGTAAAAACAATATTCTCCAACGGTGCCTACAGGCTCGCTAAGCCTAATAGAGATTTGATGATGATGCACATCAATGAATTTTTTTCAAGAAATATTACATCTAGATAAGACGTATATTTCCCCATCCCCAGCGGACGAAATGGTCTTCAGATCCGACGAAACATTCTTGTTGAGATCATCCAAATAACATTTCCTCTCATAAATTGTCCTATTCTTAAAAGTCCAGTTACTTTAAGGATATCGTACTTCTAGCCCCTAGTCAGCACAAAGAAAATGATCATATCCATATTACCACTGCATTATTTTTTGCAAAAGTTAAACCCACAGAGTTATTCTGTCATATCAACATCACCTCTAAGCAGATGTATGGAATAGGATTTTATCTGGAAAACCTATCATATCCCTATTATCCCTGATAGTGTTATCCATCCCAATTCAGTTCAAGTATCATAACCCACACTCAGTGTAGGGATGCAAGTAGTGAACAACGTCCAGCTTATGCCGTAGCATCGGTGGTAGAACGTTGTTTGGGTAAACTATCTATCTAGAAATCAATATAATATGCCACCAATGTAAATAAATATACTTAATCATAGATCTATAGATGGAATAAGCACGAATATGATAAAAGAACTGAAGAGTCACAATGCAGCTCATAAGAAAAATAATATCCAATGAGTCATATCAAATAAATACTAAAACTGAGCTGGAGACAAATTCAGTATAAAGGAAACTAGCAACTAAACTATGAGTCCTGGGTCATCTGTCTCAGTCGGGATAAGACCCTCCTGAGCCAAGGTCTCTGGATCTAAGCCAACCATATCCTGAGGCCCATAGTGAGTGGGGTACCACTCCTCAGTGTCATCTGAGAAAAATATATCCAGTCAGGAAAGGAGCAGAGTACATCTCTAACAGCAGTTCTAATAAATAATATAAACTATATAACAGTAAATATATGTGAATATACAAGATGCAATATATAGATACAATAGATATACAATAAAGAAAATACTAAAAATAAATACAAGAATGAACAATATGGAAATGAACAAAATATACTAATGACTAAGTGAGTGAGTACCAGCTTTAACATGTGATCGGCTTGGGAACTTGATACCAAATTTATGGCATGGTTAATCATACGTGCGGTATATGATTAACATTATTCAATGAAGAAAACTTAATACAAGGAGGGTATGATCACATATCTACACTACATACTCTCCACCCCCGACGGGTATAGTGGATCCAACCATGGTACGTTATGACACGGGTTTCCACAAGAAGGACGCTACACTTCTCATTAACCAATATCTGTATTTGTACAAGAAGAACAAGAAAATAAGGCTTGTAAGATACACCATACATACCAAGGAATAATATCTCATGACGAGATCCGGATATACCAATCCGTGTAACCATCGTGTCAAAAAATCAAGGATACCTACACTAGATACAAAAGACATAGAGGATATCATAAATAAGAAACTATCAGAGAATGTACTCGCCTAAAATCTGGTGAATAGTATCACAGATGTCCGGTACGGTGCCTCAAAGACCTAAATATAGAATATTACATCAATACAAGATTTTAGAATAAAAATAAGTTAAACTAGTCAACATCTAGGTCAAAAAGCCATTTCTGAGTCAAAACAGTCAAACAAGGCCAACTATAAGTCAAACTGGTCAAACTTGGTTAAACTAGCTATTTCTATATTGCATGAGTCTATCTCTAGGATTGGGTCCATACACTATGTAACTAGACTATACTAAGATACTAGGAGATCAATAGGATACCGTATTCTAAGATACACAATCAATTAAATAGAAAAAACATAATATGTATATACAATCAATAATATATATAATTCCTAACTAAACTAATGCTAAGGGGATATCTTGGCTTTGAACCAATGCAGTATCGCACTACTACAAACCCATCTTGATACTCAAACCCAATACCTTGAGTATCCAAATAATACCTTGGTATCACAAGGTAATGTTAATCCTAACATATAACAAACTACCCAAAACTCTAAACTATAATCTAACATATATTAATTAATACCATACTACTAACTATACTAATACATATACACATACATACATACATACATACATACATACATACATACATATCACTAACTAGAGATACCAATACATATCACTAATAGTAATTACTAGCTACTAGATAGCAAAATGTATATATGTATATATAACTACTAACAATAACTAACTAGTTTCTAAACTATCAAGCTAACTAGCAATTCAAATGACTAACTAACTATCAAATAAACTTACTAACTATTAACTACTTACCTGCTCTGATACACTACTACCCACTTGCACTTGCTATTGCTGCTACGTTTGTTGTAGTTGTTGCTCAAAGTACTGCGGCTGTAGATGATGCACATGCTGTTGATGTGCTGCTGCACATGTTGTTGTTGTGCTGCTATATGGTGTGCAATGGCTATTGTATGTTGTGTAATGGTTGCTGCAGCTGCAAGTCACTGCAGTACTTTTCTATCTTGTTGTGCATGTTGGCTGCATGCTTGCTGCACTGATTCACTGCTTGCTGCTCGTGATGTTGCTAATACGGCTGTCGTGTTGCTCGATGCTTGCTGCACTGATATGCTGTGATGATTCACTGATTGCTGCTCATATTACTGTACTGCATTCCAAGTTGTTGCTGCTATGTTAATGTGCATGCTTCGTTTCACTGCTTTATTGCACAGTCCGACCCCTTCCTAGCGCGCGCGCGCACACACACACACACACACACACACACACACATATATATATATATATATATATATATGACACTCACTCACACACATATATAAGTACATATATATATATATATATATATAACAATACAATTACATATCACTAATAGCTATAAACAAGTATGTTGAAATGCGAGAAAATAAGCACGTGGAGTGCATCACACCCGTATCACACTAGATCTATGATACGTTGTGATACGAGTCCACAACACAACCAAACGTACCCAGAGCAAGTCTAAAATAATAATTATGAACAATACAAAGAGTTAAATATACATCTACGTGTCCGTGTCAAAATATAACATGCACAAACCCCCGTATCGGAGAAAAATTCTCAAATTAACCTGTATCTCCAAAGTATTAGGATACGGCCTACACATATCCAATTATGGATATGACACTAGCCACACATAATCAAACACATGTCAATTTGGTCTAATTAACCAATTGACAAACCCAAGATGTGTCAATCTTGAAATTCCCCCAAAATTGACACAAAATAACACATAACTTTCTCCATAGGTCTCCTATGAACCTAATTCTAATTTCTATGGGTAGCCTTAGCATATAGGTGGTTTCTAATGATTAAAACATAGATTTTGAGTCTAATTAAAGGGAAAAACTAAATTATATCTATTAGAAGATGGATTTCCAATAAAACCTCTAAATTTGGTGAAAAGAGCATCCTCCTTGTAGATCCTTGCTCCTCCTTGTAGATCCTTACTTTCTCCTTGTATATCCTTACTTTCTCCTTGTAGATCCCTGCTTTAATAGCCTCCAATGATGATTTGGGAAGGAATTAAAAAGAAATTTGGGTAGAATTTGATGTGGGAATGAAAAAATTTGGAAAAGAAAATTCTAGATCTAGATTTGAAATAAAAATGAACAGAGAGAAATTTCTTCCTCCATTTAAATATGGCCGGCCACTTGACCCCATTCCTAAGCTACTATGCAATGTCTAAAATATCTCTTGGGACCTCTCATAAAGAAATAATTAAGGATGGAAGGTTCTAGTCTAATGGATTTAACTTAATTAATCATCCTCCTAATGAATGGGCTTCTAATTGGGCTCAATTCTAACTAGATTTAAATGTTGGTCCATCGATCTAATCTAAACTAGTTAGGTCCACTAACATAAGTCCAAAATAATAAACTAACATCTAACAATAAATAAATAATACAATAACAAAATATACAACATGCACAATATTTAATTAATTATAAAATGACCAAAATATTATTTCCTAAAAAATGTGGTAGTGATAAGTCTACCTCCTTTAAAATAATTTTGTCCTCAAAATTCAAAGACGAAACTATCCCCAGAAAAATAAAAAAATAGAACAGACCAGAATCAGGAAAGAACATACCTCAAGGCACAAACAAATATGGATAACGCTCTTGCATTTTGTCCTCCCTCTCCCAGGTAGACTCCTCCGGAGAGTGATGCCTCCATGTGACGCGTATCAAGGGAATAGTTTGGTTTCTAAGCACCTTCTCTCTCCGATCCAAAATCTCAATTGGCTGCTCTGGATATCTAAGAGTAGGACCCACTTCTATCTTTGAGTGATCCAACACGTGACTAGGATCCGCCATATACCGTCTCAACTGTGACACATGAAACACGTTATGCAATCCCTCTCGGGAATGAAATAGAGAAATGATCGGAATGATTGAGGAAAGAAAGAGAATGGTGGCCCCTTTCGCCCAGGGGACAGACGCACCGAGCGAGTTGCACGGGCATCGAGAGGGTTACACATTCTACGCGTTGCAACAGACGGAACAGCAAACAAAATAACGAGGAGAGAGGAAACGCTACCTGAACAGGGCTCCGTGAATCTGACTTTCATGTGTCCGGAATGCTGGATCGTGTCCTGGATGTTGTGTCTGCTGCGTCGGCTCCTAATATTGTCTTGAATTTTTTGAAGTTCTATTTTGGCAAAGTCTTAAACTGTTTCAGGCCCTTCTATAATACAAAAGCCAGCAGCGTTCTTCTCGGAGGACTCTCCGGCGGCAGAAGGTTCAGCGGCCGGAGCAAAGGAGGAAGAAGAGGCGTTGGCGTCCCCGGAAGCCATGGACCAGCGTCGGAACAACCCCGGATGCCTCCTGATGAGAACCCCTCCTCGATCGAGAGGACGCCTCCAGCTCGAATCGAGAGGGGTCGAGCTGAACGAACACGCCAGAGTACGAGCCGAGCACAGCATCGTTTCTCAAATCCCTAACCCTAATTTTCGTTCGACCAGAGGAGGAAGAAGAGGAGGAGATCGGGAAGTAGAGAGAGAGAGAGGAGGGGGGAGAAGGACGGAGGATGAGCGGGAGGAGCTTCTCCGGCGGGGGTCGGCTCGCCGCGGGGAGGCGGAGGACAGGGAAAGGGGTGGCGGCTTGCCGGCGAGTTCGTATCGAGGGAGGAGGAGGGAGGCGAAGAGAAAGGCTGTGTTGGTCGGGTCCGGAGCTCCGGTGGACGACCGGCCGGAGGAGTCGGGTCGAGTTGCACCGGGATGGAGGGGATGTACATTAATGGGAAAAGGGGGTGTCGGCTGGAATAAATTCTTAGGTTCTGAAATAAAGTAAAGGGAAAGGGTTGAAAAGTTGTTTATATATGTTTGACTTGGGTTGGGTGCTTGACCTAGAAATATTTTGACTTTAGTCAACGCTCTCCTTGGGATGGGCCTTGGGCTCTTATGGGGATATTGGGTGTTTGGCACGGGTTTAATTCGGTTTAATTCTATATTGATTTTTAGGGCTTTAAAACTGTTTCTGGAGTCCAATAAATTCACCAAAAATTACCCTACTTTCCATTTTACAGCATAAAATATTATTTTCATAATATTTTAATATTAATTAATATTATCTAAAAATTCTTTAATCACAAAATACCTCGGTTTTAAATTCCATAAATTACAGAAAAACTGTGAGAAATGTATTTAAGAATTTTGAAAAAAAATAGGGGGCTTACAGTAGGCCTGGCAACACCTCCAAGAAAACATCCTCGAATTTTGTAACTATCGGTGGGGGTACCATCTCTATAGCCATGTAGGATCCAGCTATCTATCCTACTCCTTGTTCGATTATCCCTCGCATGTACTCGAACTCCAGTTGATCTGGTGGTCTAAAAGTGACGCTACCCTTTCGGCAGTCCAGTACGACATTATACTTGCTTAACCAGTCCATGCCTAGCACAACGTCAAAGTATGGCATGGGTAATACCAAGAATCGTGCTCTCATCTCTCTACCACATATGACTACCAAATACGTTCTAATAGTGCTGGTAACCAGCATGATACCTCCTTCGGTAAGAATCTTCCAACTCTTAGGTAAGGGAGAAGTAGCTACTCTATGCATTGCTACAAATCTACTAGATATGAATGATAATATAGCTCCCAAATCAAACAATGCAGTTGCAGGTAATGATGCAAATAAAATGGTACCTATGATAGCTTTTTCTTCTGTTTTCTCCTCAGCAGCTGCTAATGCAAAGGCCTATCCATGCCTCTGTCCTCATGTCTGCTGTCGGGCCCGATCAAACTGTGCCTGTTATGGGGACAAGGGTGGTCCCCTTTGAAATCCTTTCGGTGCTGGTGGACGTTGTCCTCCTGGCGGGGGTAGTATCCTCAGAACTGGTGCTGCTATCCTCTATTCGATCTGCGGTGCTGCATCTCTGCGCTGTGGGCAATCTCGGGCTTGGTGCTGGCTTGCCCAATAAATTATGCATATCCCTAGTCTCTTTCGACATTCCTTCTGGTAATATCCTATCTTACCACAGTGGTGGCAAGTCAAAAGCTCCTTTTGCTGGTATGGCGCTGCCCTCTGTGGTGTCTGTGCTCCAGGACGACGGATCGGTCCTCCTGCTCTGGACTGGGCTCTGGCTGGTGTGGTTGTGCTGGAACGTCTTGCTCCTCTGCCGATGGCCTCCTGGATCCTCACCTCTACAAGTACCTCCTCATAAGAAATCCTTGCCTACGTGGTGGTATACCTTTGTAGCTTGAAAGTGAGGCCGTGATGGAATCTCTGGGCCTTCTCTAAATCATTGGACATCAGGACGGCACCAAATCCGTGTAGACGGCTAAACTCTACGTCATATACGTCAATAGTCATATTTCCTTGTTCTAGATGTAGGAACTGGGAGTATAGGGCATTTCTGACTGTAGCTGGAAAATACTTTGCATTGAAGTACTCTAAGAACTGTTCCCAAGTCTGGTTCTTGCCTACACTGCGCTCAATAGAATCTTACCAGTGATGGGTGTTGCCTTTCAGTTGGGCCCTCATTACGGTCATCCAAAGGTCTGGGTGCAGTTGTGAAGCTTCTAGTAGCATCTTCGTGTTGGCGACCCAATCGGAGATCTCCTCTACAGTTTTGTTGCCTGAGAAAGTATTTGGTCCCATATGTCGGAACCATCTTACGATGCCACATATCTGGGCTGGGGCTGGTGCTGGTACGGTTGCTGAGACAGGTGTCCTCTCTAGTACTGCCATCAAACTCTGTCTCAACGTCTCGATTTGATGCCACTGTTCTTGCATCATAGTCTGAAAAAACTGAAGCAACTGTGGTTGTCCATCTGATGGTGGCATCTGGGGTAGATAAGGTGGAGGTGGTGGTAATGGAACCTCTGACTGTGTAGTAGGTGTCTCCTCAGATGTCGGCCTTTCGGTTTGCGACATCGGTGTAGCTTTCGAAGTCTGGCCCTCAAAATGCTGCGTGGGGATCTTCTGGGAAGTCTGTCCCTCGTGCTATTTGGTAGGATCGCCCTGAGAAGTCTCGCGCCAATTTATCAGCGGGGTCTGTAACGGTGGTTGCCCTCCAGGTAGTCCATGGGGTACCTCCTCTCTTTGGGTGGTGTCATCGGGCACCATGGCACTGGATGCTCCTCGTCCACTGTGCAAGTTTATCTTGCTGCAAGAGATAGAATTTCATTAAAAGAGTACGGAATCAGACAAATAGGATGCAGATATTTAGAAGTAATACGAAGGAAGTTCAAAAACGTAATCAGTATGGATGAGACCTAGTAATTTCTATCCTATTGCAGGCTCGCTGGGCATGTTACCATACCACAAATGATAAGGTTGACCTGCATGGGCCACCACTAAAACTATATCATGCCCCAGTCCCAAAAATACATGGGACTAGGCCACGTGGCAATAGCCAACTGTCACGTCTTCGAGGATATCCTAATTTAATAGATCCTAACGAAGAGTTCTACACTGCCCTAAAATACTAACATGTCCAATATCAATCAACAACAGGTAATCTAATCTCATCCACAAAATAATCAGCAAGAAGTACTAAAATAAATACTGGAACATAAACGTCAGTCTCAAATATTATAGTACAACCAAGAATGTCTGGTGGGAACAAACCCACTACGAAGACAAAAATAAAGTACTGAATGACAGATAAAAAGAGTAATGACTAGGGCATCTACTGACTAGATAAAGATGCTCCCAATCCTAAGCAGAAGGCCTACCAACTGATCACGAAAACTCTGACGGTAGCACCTCTAGCTCCTCAGCTGTAGCGTATCTAGTCTCCTATCCTAGGTCGTACACTGTGGGATAATATGCCTCGTCCAAATCTGGAAAGAGACCAGGTCCTCAGAGGGACGTAACAAGATACATAAAAACATATATATATATATATACTGAATAAAATAAATGCAATAAAGGGTGTGCTAACCATCTTAGTGAATGCAATGTGAGGATAACATTGGTATGTATGGGTAGGCATAGGCATAACGTCTATACCGCTCCGAGGAATGGGGCACCTAAATAATATAATGTCTATACCGCTCAGAAGAACGGGGCACCTGAATAATATAACATCCATACCGCTCCGAAGAACGGGGCACCTAAATAATATAACATCCATACCGCCCCAAAGAACGGGGTATCTGCATAAGGATCCGTGGCTCCTTCGGATACTACGAATTCCAATATGTATATCCCATACGCCTACTAGTTGTCCTCCCCGTCCAATGTAGACAAACAAGTCGAATACTCGACGTACATACCACGTATCTATATGCCAAGTCTCTATAATTAAATAAAATCCTGACTCACGTACTAACAGTGATGCATGTCTCACGCACCGATAGCTAGTCGAGTACGCAAACCCGTATCCCAATATGAATTTGTCACTGTGAACGTGTAAGAGTGTCAGGTCTCAAAAGATATCAGAGTATCCTTCCAATGGGGTGAGTCCGCTAGTGACTAGGTCAAGTATACTAAATCATTAACGCATCCGTCGACTATACCCGAGTCAATCTCGGACGCGCATAGTTGTATAAAAGAAAGCAACAAGATAACAATACAACATATGCATAATTTAAATTAAACAGTAAATATGGCAAGGTATCTTGCCTGGGTCCTCAAGCTGTGAATGCAAATAGCCTTCTCCTGCAGTATCTCCTGGCTGGTCTAGTGACCCTAAATATACAATATAATATAGCAATCTAACATCAGACACTAAAGCAATACATACAGACCACTACGACGCTGCTCTTAGGTACTGACGCAAGGATCACGGCTGGTCGACTACAGAGTTTTGTGTGCACGTAGCTAGGGTGCACACGTATCCTGTTCTCAGTTACCGTGTCTCTCGCGATAGTAAATACTAAGTTATGGGTTACCAACTATCTCTAATCTGTACGAATACATGTCCTTGTTTTCCATGTTTTAAGCATACTTGGTTTATGTCCAGATTTTCAGGTGAATTTCTAGTCTTTGATAATAGGTCATAAATTTAGGGTAATTACTAATATATTTATTAATATCTAATTAAATCAACATTCATGCATTCTCAACTATATAGGTTAATATTATTTAGCTTGTGTCTATAAGTGACACGACGACACGATGAAACGACGATAGGATACAAGGAAGGAAAGGCTGGAGGACGAGTACCTGATCGTCAAAACGAGGGGAGTCTGCTTCGTCGACGTGTGTGCTCGCCATCGGTCGGCGGAGCTCCGGTCGTAGTACGGCAGTTAAGGCAGCAGCGGCAGTGGCAGCAACTACAGCAGTTGCAGCAGCCTTGCAGCGGCGGCAGCGGGGCTTGGCCGACTAGAACGGCTCCTGGGTGGCGGTCAGATCGTGGGGGAGGTCGGGGTCGGCTGTCAGTAGGGGTTGGCGGTGTTGGAGGCGGTGGTCCGGGCTGGGGACAGTCTGGGTATCGGGTTGGCACTCGGGTTTAAGGGTGATGGAGATGGGGATGGCAGTCGGTGGTTCGGCGGGTGGTGCGGTGATGTTGGGGTGGTAGCGTCGATGGTCAGGCGGGCGACAGAGGCTGAGGGGGTGGCAGCTTGCGGTGGTGGGTGTCCGGCCGGGGAAATGAGGGGCTAGGGTTAGAGGCAAGGAAGCGGCTAGGTTATGGAGGTGGTGATGGTGTTTATGTTCTAGGGTTTCCATGTGAAAAAATATATATATTTATATAGGAGATAGAATTTATGGGCTGACCTCGAGACTTGGGCCGGCCAGGGCTCATTAGGGTGGGGGCTGGTCCACATGATAGGGTGTTCATGGACTTGGTCCGATCATATTTTGGTGAAATTGCTCCTAATTTAATTTAATTAAAGACAATGTGCATGGTGTTATTTAATGCATTGAAGACACATAAAACTAGATTTGGGTGGGACACAAGTGTCATGGACGTAGCAGGCTCAGTATAGACTAATACCCTAATTTGGGTTATAGGGAATTGGGTTGTGGTTGTACTTCAAATTAAATTTGGAATGGACAATTAAGAGGAATGGGGTTTATTGGAATAATACATAGATGTTTGTAAAGAATATTGTGCAGCTCAAATAAAGCACAATATTGAGTATCTAAGAGTTACACAAGGGTCTGATGGGTAGTCTGACATGTCTAGGAGATGTGTATGGACTTTGTTTGAAGGTAACTACTAGTTTAGTTCTCTAAACATTGAAGCGAGGGTAAGGTGTATTAAGACATATAATTGTTGCACATTAATTCTATTTGTATTCAAATTAATCCTAGTCTCTCAATTTAAATTAAATTAAATCTTAAATTGGTCGAGGGGGTTTACACTTATGTTAAGGATATATAGTTTGCTAGGATTATAATTATAATCTTGAACTTGAAATTATGTGCTTGGTAGTTAGAACTTGATAGTTTCGAGTTATTCTTGTAGATTGTGACTTGATAATTATTCTTAGTTTTAAACTACGTAATATGTACCATACCTCGATACGAGTTATATTTCCCTTTTTCCCTTGGAGGCCATTAACTCTTCCATTCTTACTCTTGACACTTGTTCTATGAGCACTATGACTAAGACCTAGGATGACCATGGCCTAGTATCATATAGTCCTCTTGACATACTAATGAAGTATAATTGAATAATATTAACTGTATGCTAGCACAAGAAGTTATTATTTTTTTAAAGTGTAGAACTTAGAAGTCCATACCCCTATTTGGTCGACTAGCGACTTAGACAAGGAGTTAGTATGACAACTGTAGAGACTATAGAGTCTTATTTTCTTTGTGAACTTGAATTAATTGGTAACTTCTCTCATCATAATCTAGCGTGCTTATATTTTCTGTACTACCTTGACTTATGCCGCTATTATAGCCTAGTTTTGCAAGCTTATCCTTTTATCGATCTTGTTCGTGACATATATATTATTGGGTCGACACACTAATACAATTGTCTATTCAGAATTAGTGTATTACGGTCTGATCAACCTTAGTGCATTTTGGTTCGCTCTTCGCACGACTACTTTACGTGGATTAAGATATATAGTTGACTAGAAGACAATTATACTTTCCCTCTAGATATGTCTGAGCATATCGTATCAGTTATATAACTGTATTAATACGAGCATGCGAATAAGAATTTACCAAATAGGATTTTAATCCACAACTGCCTTGACAATTTCTATTTAAATTCTTTAAACGCTTTGATTCTCACAGTTCTATTCTATTACCTTCCCCTTGAACTCTTTATTATTGCTTTCCATCTTCTCTTATTTCAGAAAGACGAACGCTCGTGCCGAGTATAAGTTGATACACTGATAAGTACTAGATATACCCCATAGGCTAATCATATGACTTCGTGACTCTCTTTTATAATTGGTTAAGGGCATATCATATATGATATATTTGGTGTTAAAACTTTGAGGATTAAATAACATGATTAAATAATTGGAGGAATAACTTTCTTAGATGTATAGCCTTAGATGATAGATGGGTAAATTCTAAGTTGGGTAGAAACCGTATTTGTTAAAACTTGAGGAGAATCCTTTTAGATAGTGATCAAGTAAGTTTAGATAGAGAGACCTACCCTATTTTAAATTTGAGGACGAAATTATTTTTAAGTTGGATAGAATATAAACCTCCTCACCCAAAATTAGGCCTACTTGGCTTAGATAGTGAAATTAGGGCTAGTTGAACCCAATTAGAAATATAACACGATATTTGATTTAACTATACAAAATTTATATCTTTTAGCGTACCTTACCGTTGCTTCGATAATTGGAGCACTACACTAGCCATTGCCTATCTACAAATTTCACAACCTTATCCTAGACGTGCCCGCCTACTATTTTGACCTTCGTGTAACTTATAATTATGCTCTCTTGTGCTATATTTTAGTCGCATAATAATCGTCACGGACGTTATTAAAAAAATTTAAATAAAATATGACTTTGTACCCTTGTGCGTTCTAATCAAAATTGGGAACACAATCTTGACCGTTTTGTGCAACCCGAATTTTTGATAATATTTTACACTATATCCTCTACGTCCATGACACTTGTGTCCCACCTAATTTTATTTCCATGTAATTCTATTTAATTCCATAACATCGTGCGCACTAATTCTAACTAATTTAATCCAAATTTTGTTTTTGTGCAATTTTCTAATTTTTGGGCGCTTTTATACAAAAGTGTATTGAGGTGTCCATACCATTGGACAATACATGAAGAAATCCAACTTTTCCCTTCATAGAAAATTTTCCATAATTTTTCGGAATATGCAACGCACAACCTCGCCCCCTTTATTTTAAACCTATCCTTGCATTTAAACAATGCAATTATGGCCCTCCAAACACCCCCATGTGAGCCCAAGGCCCATCCCAAGGAGGATGTTGACCAAAGTCAACTAATCCTAGGTCAAACATCAAACCCTAGGACCACATGTATATAAATACATAAGTTTTCCTATCCTTCTTTATTTTTCCCTTTTTTTCACCAAAAACTCAAACCCAAAGAAACTCTATATCAGCCGACCCTTCCCCACTTCTCATCTACTGTTCATCTTCTTCCTCCTCCTTCTTGCCACCGGAGCTCCGGTCACCCCGACCTCCCACCGGTGAGCCACCCACCAGATCCTCCTTCCGGCTCTCTCCTCTTTCCTCGCCGAGTCCACGCACCACCCCTACCATCACGATGATTTCTTCCTCCTCCACCGGATCGACGAGCTATCTCTTACAGCGCCGACGGAGAGCCGCTGCACCACGCCAGAGTCAACCCCGTACGACTGAATCCCGACAGCACCACCACCACCAACCTCTTCCTCTTCCTCCTCTTCCCCATGCCTCACCCGGCATCCCCGAGCCGCTGTGCCGACCTCGACCTACTGCTGAACTCGTCGTACCCTGCCTCTTCTTCCACCGCCTTCGTTGAATTAGAGACTCGATAGAGACCCACGACTCGACTGAATCGCCATAGTCGAATCCTCCTCCACCCCTCGCCTAAAGCCCGACCCTCTCCCCCTCTTCTCTGACTTCCTTTCCCCCTGAACCTCCCTGTCCCCGTCCTCCTTTCTCCTCTCTCCTCCCGGAGCAACACCACCAATCTCCCCTCATCCCTGACCTCGACCCAGTCCCTCCCTATCCTCCTCCTCCCCCCACTGGTCGGACCTCTCCTCCCCCTGGCCGGCATCATCATCATCCACTCTCATTATCACCTTCACCATCATCATCGCCATCGTCGTCGTCATCACCTTTACCATCATCATCATCATCGCCATTGTCGTCGTCATCACCTTCACCATCATCATCGCCATCATCGTCATCATCATTACCTTAACTATCATAGTCATCGTCACCATTATTATCATCGTTATCATCATCATCTCACATTAATCATCGTCGTATCATCATCAACACCCATCATCATCATCAACATCTCATCTTCGTCATCACCATCATCTACATCATCGTCCTAGTCATCCTCTCATCATCCACATCAATCACCATATCATCACCCCCTTCACTATTATCAACCACGTCCTCACCATTATCCACATCATCATCATCACCATCACGTAATCATCATCATAATCATCACCACTATCACCCTAATCATTGACCTAATTACCACTCTAACCACAATGATCATCATTATTATCACCTTAACCTAATTATCTTATTGTCATCATCCCTTGTCATCGTGTTCATCATGGACCCGTCACCCTTGCCAAACACCAGCAACAGTCATCCCCGATTCTCGTACCTGTGCACGCTGACCCCGAGTATATTGGATTGGTTCTACACGACTTTCGGAGAAGGTTATTGGGACTACATAACTTCTTGCCATGCAAGTATACCTTATCTTGTTGTATTGTTTAAATTCTGTATTATTAGCTACACATTTATTCTTATAATTGTGCACATCCGAGAGAGACTCGGGTGCAGTCAACGAAGGAGTTAACGTTAGGACTTATGTCTGACCTAGTGTCTAGTAGACCCACCTAAAGTTGTAGAGTTATCGGTATGACTTCCCAGGCCTTGACATATTTCTTACACATGTTGTGAGTCTCATGTAGGGCATGGACTTACGTATGTGGTTGGCCATCTGTATGCGTAGGTTGTGCAACGGATAGGGTATAACTGCTAATAGTGATGCATGTTAGAGACTTAGCAGTTATTAGTAGTCGGAGCATAGACTATTGTAGTATGAAGGTCCAATCGTTGTCCTTGTTTGGTTGTGAGGTTGGACTATCGTTCTAACGATAGACTATGAGCCAGAGTTACGACACCGATACTTGCACTCCGTCTCGATATAGTAGCTACTACGTGTTATGGATACAACATGCATAGATCATTGGACGGGGAAGACAATTAGTAGGCGTATGGGACAGACATTTGGTTGCCGTAGTTTTAGAGTAAACTGCGGGACCGTGAGCCTCAGTGTTACCCGGTAATGGGCTAGTGTTACCCAGTTATGGGCCAGTGATACCCGATTATGGGACAATATTACCCGATTATGGGCGTATATTCTTGTCGATACATCTGACAGAGGTTACTAGCTGCGTGCTATCATAATCGATGATGTAGTCAGCATGTACTCATGGCATCCAGTTTACAGCTAATGCCAGGAACTAGCCTCTGGCTTAACGCTACGCTTTATACCTTTCACCTACCCATACGTACCAAGGTTGTCTTCAAAGTGCATTTCACTTAGCTGGTTAGGTCACCCTTGAGTTTTTACAGTATTTACTTTATGGCATACTTCTATATATCTTGTTATATCCCTCTGAGGACCTGGTCCCTTTCCAGGTGTAGATGTTCATGAGTATTCGCAGGAGCGCAGATTCGAACTTGCTACGTATATTACGATGAGATCTTCTTTTTGAGCACGTGACTATTAGTTGATATTCTTATATTGTATTTATCTTGTTTATTCTATATTCTAGTTTGGTAGAATATTTGTTTCCATCCGACTACCATCATTAGATACCTTATATTGAGATCTAGTTTCATAGATATTGGTTATTTATGTCTATTTGATTTCTGTGGATGAGATTTAGTTATGCTCTGTGACTTGTGATAAATATATACCACTTATGAATTATTGTTCATGATACAGCATACACATGTGTTATAGTTTTCATATATTGGAGTTGCCATATACATGCGGCTGGCATGCTAACGTGTCCTAGTCCTACGTATTTTAGCACTGGGGTGTGACAACCTCAAAACTAACTAGTGGGGGAATTGTTATCAATTTAGATTACTTGGAGAAGGGGCAAGAGGGGGACGGCCATATGAGGGGGGTCTCTCTTTCTCTTCTCGCATTAATTTATTTCAAATTTTAGATCCCCAATTAAGTTCTTTCCTAAATTACTTTATCCTTCCACTAAATTTACCCAATTCACTATTATTTCCTCTCAATTACATCATCTAATAAGCATTGGAGATTGGATTGCAAGGAGCACTTTGAAAAAGAGGAATTGGCAAGGAGCTTATGTCCGGATTATGTCTATTTGAGTGATTCATTGAGAATTTATCTCCCAATTAATAAATTCTGAATTCCCTCTATAATTAGACTCTAATTTATGTATTTGACCATTAGAAAATCTCTCTTGGCTTAGGGCTATCCATAGGAACAAGAACTAGGTTCATATGACTTGTATTATAATTTCTACATGGTAATTTATGTCCATTTTGAAAGAACTTTGAGATTGACATATCAAGTGTGTATCATGAGACCAATTTGGTCTAATTAGACTTAGATTGATGATATCTGACTAGATACGTGTCCATAATTAGACACAAATAGAGCGTATCACAGTATCTTGTGATACGGTATGATACGGTATTCATTTTGGGAGATTTATGTAATTACTCTTCAATTCTTATTGTAGCAAGTTGCATTAGTCATGTAAATAGGTAATTGATATATATATATATATATATATATATATATATATATATATATATATATATATATATATATATATATATATATATATATATATATATATATATATATATATAGGTATTTGTTATGAATTGGGGAAAATTGGTATTCATTTGAGAGTGTGTCATGGGTATCTTGATAGTAGGACACCAAGTGTTTGAGTAATTGCCTTAGAGTGTGTGTTTATTTATAAGTGTGGATGCATGTGTATATTTGGGTATTAGATTTATATATAAGTGGTGTTATATATTTATATATAATATAGAGTATATATATAAGTATATCTAAGTGTTTGTGTTTGTGTTTGTGTGTGTGTGAGTGATTGTGATATGGGAGTGGCAGTATAAATGTTAGTGATGGAAATTACATATTCAGTTGTGTATTATGATTTGGTGTTTGTAGTGCACACTATGTTGGAAAGTTGCAGTTGTGTTGCTGTTGATGTGGAGGGTTGGAAGTTCGGGTGCTTGATGTGAGAATTTTATGTTCTTTTGTGTGTTGACATGTAGGTGTTGTGTGAGAGAGAGCAGCAGTAGCAAGTAGCTTTGGTACAATATAACACAAGTTAACATCCAGTATTAACAGGAACTCGAGCACAGAGTGTCCACTGCAGATTCAGACATTGAGTACACTTTTTTCAGGTGAATACAAGTGAAGGTTTAGTGTACCAGTGAGAGTGTAGGTTATGCTTTGTGCACAACTAGGATCAAGAGTATGTTTGTGTCAATTCTGCCAGCAAGAGTGTATACCAATAAGCTTGGTAAGTTATCAATACGAGGAAGTGTTTAGGGTGTGTCCTGCAATTTGTAGGTGATAATTTATTTATGAGGTACATTAGTGTGTGATACATATTTGATTGTCAGTGATTCAGAGTATGTGTGTTCTATTAGTGTTCTAAAGATTTCTAGGCAGCAACATGGAGGTACTACAATAAGGCATTCGTGAAACCATGGACTTCCTTTGATGTGTATCAGGTATTATATAGGAATGAAGGTTGAGATGTACAAAAACTAGGGTACAAAGGGTATCAGTACATTATAGCATATCAATGGCTGAGTAATTCATGCATTCGAGGACTGCACTACAGTTAGAATTTACAGTAGTAGCAACTTGCCACTGCAGGCATGGTGCACTGTTGGGCAAAACTTGAGGGTGAGGTACCATCTGCCAGTGTGAGATACTAGTTTAGATATTTGGTCTAGACACTAAGGTAGAGAGGTGAGTTAAGGTAATAGCTATATGCTTAAAATATTTAGATACTATAAGGTATTTTGGTAAATATCAAGAATTTGGTATTACCTTGAGTTATCACCAAAGTAATCTCTAGATACTAAAGCATTATAGCTAGTGTGGTCAGGTTAATAGGATGGCATATAGTGTATACAAGATAGAATATAAATATGATATAGCTATTAGCTCGTATAACTATTACATTTAAGGTATAAACTTAGAAACCTAGGCATGACCAAGTAATAACTAGTTTACCCTTGTGATCAACTTAGAAGCTAGAATTGGACCTAGAATCAAGGTTATGGTCTAATTTAACCAAGTTTGACTAGTTTAACTTAGAGTTGACCTAGTTTGACTATTTTAACATAGTCTTGACCTAGAAAAGCATAATTAGTGCATTATAGCATTTTTATCACTTCATTACACCCAATAACATAATATTCTATATATAGGTCAGTGTGCCATCAGTCCAGACACAGATTGGCATTGTCAGGTTAGGGCCTCAGGCGAGTACATTCTCTGACAGTTTTTCGTATATGATATCTTCTATGTTTCTTGTATTTAGTGTAGATATCCTTGACTTCTTGACACGTGGTACAAGGATTGATATTTTTTGGATCCCGTCATGAGATATCATTTTCGATAGTTTCTGGCGTATTATGTACATGCCTTATTGCTCTTGTACTTGTATGGACACTGATTCCTGGGGAGATTTGCTACCTTCTCGGAGAATTTTATGTCGTAACGTACCATGGTTGGATCCACTATATCAGTTGGGGGTTGGGGAGTGTTAGTTAGATATGTGATTATACCCATCATGTACAAGTATTCCTGTACAAGTACCTTGTTAGTGTTAACCATACACTTCATATATGATTAGTCAGGCCATGATCCATGTACAAGTTCCCAAGCCAATCACAAGTTAAAGCTAGTACTCACTCACTTAGTTAGTTATATTTTCTGACTCCTGTATATGATGCTCATCTCTCTTGTACTATTTAACGCATTTCCATATTCTGTATATTTTCTATTAATACTCTATTTATCTTGTATATTCTCTCTATTTACTGCTACGTAGTCTTTATCATTTATCTGAAACTACTGTTAGAAGTGTGCTTTGCTCCAAATTTGACTGGATATATTTTTTAGATAATTTAGATGACTGGTATCCTACACACTATGGACCTTGGGATGTAGTGGGTGTAGAGTTAGAGATTGTGGTTCAGGAGGATCCGATAACGGGGGATGGTCAGTTAGTTATAGATGTTTAGACTCATGTATTGGTTTTGTCTTAGTTTAGAAATTTTTTCGTGTATTTATCTGAGGCTATTATGCTAGTGTATTAGACTTGATTATGAGTTGTACTATGACTTGTGATTATATTTCTTCTATTACATATCGTGCTACATCTTCCTTTAGTTTTATTATGATTGATTATTATTTTGTCCTCTATTTGGAGTTGGGATATCTTGACTGGTACTTATATATTGTGTGAGATGTTTAGATAGTATAGTTGACCTAGATAGCATTCTACCACCGTTGCTACGGCGTAGGCAAGAGGTACCTACGTTCTCGTACACTTACACCGGGTGTGGGTCGTGACATTTGTGCTTGTGATTGATCAAGTTGCGCAAGTCGAGCAAGGGATGATTCACCTTTGTACCCTTCTTATGAGCCCGGGTAGATCGAGCACATGGGTGCGTAGGTGTTGACTTTGCTTCCTGACATGGGGTTCATACAAGAACTTTTCTCAGGTTGCTAATGGAAGACTCTTTAAACTAACCCTGTCCAATTGCCACTGCAAGATAGATGAATGGGTCAATTTTGTATAACTTTTCGTCAGGGGCACGTATTATAGTTAGCGACGCCTGCTGACGGTCAGTTGAATGAGCAATTGCTTAAGCTTGACGAGCTCGCATTACCCTAGACTTCTTCGTCCTAGCACGCATTGGTGCATAGTATGAAGAGTAAAAGTTTACATTTTCACCTTTCTCAGTATGGCGCATGGAGTCAGTATTGCGTCAGATTAGGTTAAAGATGGAAATTTTGTTATTGTCCTGGCTGCATATGGCCATTTGGCTACAGCTACCAACTGGTGCCATATAGTCCTCCCTCTGCGACCTTTAAGGTGGTAGCATGGAACGTGTCTTAGTGCTCAAACTTCTAGCATCGTAGTATTTTTCTCTGCCATAGCTCAAGTATTGAGAACCTTCCTTGTCAAAAGAGGCTGGCGCATAAAAGGCGTCAGCTCTTGTGGACGTATAATATGCGTCCCCTATAGCAGAGAGAGAGAGATGGGGAGAGCATGCTCCACAGTTGGGTGAGGCACAACGGCATTTGCAATGCATGTCCTACAGGACTTCTTAGGCTTTGCCAGCCTTAGAGAAGCGTCGCCCTTCGAGAGAATTTCCTCAAAGGCTTATTGGTCGAAGCGTACAATCAGCATTCTCTGGGTCAAACCTAGCTTTGATGTGTTGAATTGCGTCATGACCTTCTTACCAGAGGAGAAGGAAGTCCCCAGAAGAGTTTCCACATTTTTCGTCATTGAAGTAAGTTTGGAAAACTTTCGTTTAATAATAAACAAAAAGTACAAAGAAATCTTAGACAAAAAATCTAAATAAAATATTTTTGATCTGGGTAATGTGATAATGGAGATCGAGTACTGCAGGGACTCTTTTACTCTGTTGGCGGTTCGACAAGGGGATGAGGGATGCTCTTTTCTCTTCTCTCTGCCTTGAGCTTGTGTGCACATACGTAGCTCGCTTGGAGGGGTATGGTCTCTTAACCAGAAAAGCCAGCCAGCCCTTGGAACGTCCAGGTTGCTCATATTTATAGCCATCATGTTGGTGGGATATAAATGTCGCATATGCTTCTATTTTGTGGCCGTAAGGGGTTCCATCAATAGAATGTGGTTGCGACTGTAGGCGCATACTATGGGCAGGCTACTATGTGTACATCCTTAACAGGATGTAGTTGAGTCCAGACCAAGCTGCCGCGTAGACATTTTTTATGATTTGTTGTTGCTGAAGATCTGGAAAGTTGTCATCTTTTGTTTGCTTGACTTGGTCAACTTGACACATGGCCTACACTTAGTTTGAGAGAATTACTTCAGTCGCAATAGGAAGATTTTGTCTCAGGGAACCTTACCACGTTGGACGCATAAAGTCTGGGATGGAAGGGACGCATGAATGTATAAAATCTGTAATGCATGGGGAAAAAGATACATAGAGTCTGGGATGCATGTAGCCTCGTATACATAGTGTTGCACACCTGTCAAGAGTAAAGTTTATGCTGACGTAAGGTTCTGTCATTTAACCTACTCACGTGTCATTCCTCGTTCCTAAAATAAGTATTTTGGGATATATTTATTTCTTGCTTGTATTTATCTCTGCTTAGAGTATTTCTTGCTCGCATGATCATTAGGTTGCATGCATGGAGACTAGACTCATTCTTTGATTTATCATGGTTCATGGTTTAATTGTGAGTTAGTTTATTCATGAATTTGAATCTATAGTCTAAACCTAAAACCCTAGCTATATAAGCTAACTTGTTTCTCTCACTTCCCGCATTCTTCATTTTCCCTCTTTCTTTCATTTCTAGGCAAGTGCACCTTACACCACATAGAGAAATCCTTTAATTTTTTATTCTTATTTTCTCTTGCATTTTATTAGTCTATTATGTACTTATGATAATTCTAAACACTTTTAGTACTTAGATTTTTTTGATTTTAATGGGTGGATTTGTGTAGATCTACTTTTATAACTTAGGGTTTCATGGGTTCTTTGAGTATTTGGTGGTTTTGATCTACTAAAATATAGTATTTTCAAAAAATAGTCTTGGGATGGATGGAGCACTTTATTTTGAGCATTTTGGCTTTTGGTTCACTTAATTTGGAGTTAAAACATAGCTTTTATGAAGAAAACAAATTTTTAATTTTTAAGATTTTGCCATGGTTGAACCTGCTGTTTGGAACAATGAAGATCTTATGCGGCCAGCACCATATGCGGCAGAGAGGGCTATGCGACATGAAGATGATATGCGTCCTGAACTCCTTGTCGTATACCAGAATGCGTCCATCTCTTTTAGACGCATGACTAACTAATATACATGTATTCTGAAAGGACTTATTGTATTTAGTCGCTGAATGAATGAGAAATTTGTTAAGTCCAAAATACTCCATGCAGCATGGAACCCATGTGATAATGAGACTTATGCAACAAGCAGGGTATAGGGCCAGCATCCTTGGGCGCATGACTCTGAAACTGTGGCACATATTTTCATGGTTTTATCTTTTCTTCCTGACACACTTTATATCACATCACACTTTATGTCATATCACTGACACTTTAATTATTCTCCATCACCTCATCACTTATCCCGAGGAGTAGACCTAGCCCTGGCTCTATACGGTATGACTCTATGCGACATGACTCTATGCGGCATGACTCCATGCGGCCAGGATTGTCATGCGGCCTGACTTCTCATGCGGCATTGATCCTTCTGCGCGCATACGACCCCTTGTACACATTTTATTAGACTAGTTTTGGTTGAATTTTTCTTTGGACTTTATGAGTGGTATGTGTGAGTTTGATGACCACAATAGTATTAGACCCATCTATACGTTATAACCCGACCACTTGTATCTGTGCTGATACACTTACTGCGTGCTATGTGTTCCTACGTACTAAGTGTTCCTACGCGATTATATTACATGTTTGCACTGCAGTATACCTATGCGCTACGTGACATGTGATATGAATCAATCTCCAGCATGGATATAAGGGTTAGACAATGACCAAGCGTGCTAGAATCTGTTGATTGTTGCATTATGCTGGAGTAAATCCAAATTAAACTATCAAGTGACAAAGTGAATTCATATCTAGCATGGTCGTGCTATGGTATGTTATATAAGGGAAATACCATGTGACCACGTCATGATATTCTAGTTAACATTAGGGTTAACTAAGCAACTAAACTTGTAGAGCATTGGGAGGGAATGAAATCTCGAGATCGTGCCTAACTAGCCACCTCCAGTAATCTGAATTGGGGTGTGCAGGCTAGTCCCTATGGATATTATTTAAATCCTCACTAGTGGATAGCAATATCTAAATACTATATGATACTGTGTTCTATGTGATCTTAGCACGGTAGCCTTACGAGGGACCAGTGCATACTACTATGTGCTATACGGCAATTTGTGGCTCGACTAACCCTGCTAGTACCTGGTTTGATCTGAGGATTCTTATATGCATAATATCTCTAGGATAACCCAGACTCCATCTATTAAACCGTACAAGTGATTGGCCGATTATATAACTGAGCGTATATTTATATTGTATCTAATGTCAAATAGTCTAGGGACATGGACTATCAGGGTGTGATAGTTTAACCCTTGTCCTTGTTTGGTTGTAGGGTTAGATTGTTGTGTCATGATAGGCTATGAACCGAAACTACGAGACAGGACTATGTATATATATGTATCTATTCCATAGCCTAGTTTTATTTATGTATTCATGCTTCCTTTGTGGTACTTGCTATTTAAGGTCTAACCCCACTGATTTTGCATGGCCAGATTTAGAGCCAACACCCGAGAATCAAGCGTACTTTCCCCTGAACAGTGGTGCGCACCAAGTGGATGGCCATTGAGGGAAATAAATGGGTCTCTTCTTTCCTGCTCGTTATTTCACATTTTACTCATTTTTGGTATTTAGCCACCGGCACTTGTTAGTCGTGAATCTGGATATCTAGTTCCCTACATGATTGTAATTAAACAGACTAAAACTGATCATGGTCATGTACTCTTGTTAGTCTGCCAGCCTTCTCATTTTTCCATAACTGGTTTCTTGAATATTGTAGCAGAACGTTTGGGATGCCTTACTTTCTTGTCATATACGTTATATGTTACTGTTCTTATTTGACTGATTGAGACGTTAGATGTTCTATATAACCTTAAGTGACTTGCTTGTAGTATGCACCCCATTGTTTAGTTACAATCATAACCGCTCTATGACATTTTATACCTTGTATAAAGGAGCTGGCCATGTCCATCTCCATATTCTGATACTGGGACATGATAAGGTTTTATTGGTGGCCTATACAGGTTAGTGTTTTCAAACTTGTGGAGTGTTATGGTCATAGGAGTCTCAATCAAAATTTGTCCCCCTGATATCTTGCTTCATCTTCCTCGGTACCACCGCTTGAACTGTTAAACTGCTTGCCTACTTGAGTCTTTCTGTCCTATTCTTGATGGCTCTTATCCTTTTTTTAGGGTTTTTTCAGTCGCTAGAGCAGCAGGCATGGCAGGACAGGGTTCCCCCGGACAACAACAGGAGGGAGCACCTATTCAGAGTCAAATTTGAATAGAGCCAGAAATTAAACCAAAAAAAGGACATATCGAGCAACCAACCCTAAAATACCCGTACCCCCAGCAGTATCAGCAGTACCAGTGGTACTTGATACCCTGGCATTACTAAAGATCCTCCGAGGAATGATGGCTACGCAGCAACACCAGATGGCGGTGTAACAGCATTAGTAGTTTCAACAGCAAGAACAGAATATCTTATTGATTCAGGGTTTGCAGACGGCCCTAAAAAGAGGAGAAAGGACTTATTCGAGGGCATCGGTTAGATTTTGTCAACTTAACTTAAGGTACTTCGATAGCACAGAGGACATCATCACAGCAGATGCTTGGTTACAGGATATTGAGGCCATTATGGAAACAATAAGGGTTCTGAATGATGAACAAGTTGATCAAGTTCAATTGCAGCTTTAAGACCTTGCCCGTGATTTGTGGGCGTCAGTAGAGGTTGGCTTGAGGCATCCCATCTTTTGGGATAGTTTCAGGGCTCAATTCAGGGCTAAATATTTTGGAGTCGTAGTGCAGTATGAGCTCCAACAGAGATTTATCGATCTCAAGAAGGCCGATAAAATAGTGGATACATATGCAGCCGAGTTTTGCAGGCTGAGTAGATTCGCTCCAACTATGGTGGCTGCGGAGTCGGACAGAGCAATGAGGTTCCAGCAAGGACTTTATTTGGAGATTTTACAACTGGTAGAGGGGCACGACTACTAGACTTATGAAGAGGTACTAATAGCAGCTCGGAGGCACAAGCTTACCATACAAAGGTTATCGGCAAGGACAGAAGGCCAGAAGAGGTCTCATGCTCAAAGTGGAGGAGGAGGTAGAGGCGTACCTCAGACGTCAGCACCATCACCTAGCGTTCGCATTTATGATTCAGCGTCGAGGAGGGTGGCAGTTTCGACGATGACAGTACCGGCTCGGCAGCAGCCGAGATAACAACAACAGCGCCAGGGAGTACCGGTAGGTTAAACTTACTGTGGCAAGGGAGGCCATACTAGAGATATATGTAGAATATCCAATCGGTTGTGTATGAGGTATGGCAGTCTAGATTACCAAATTACCAATTATTCGATAATACAGAGGCTAGGAGGACCAGTCCAACAGTTACCAGCACTGTCAGCACCAGGGGCAGCCCAGTAGAGAGAGCCAGCAATAGCAGTAAGGCCATTAGCTCAGCGTTCGTTACTGACGCAAGCTGAGATGTACCTGTAGCAGCAGAACCAACAGCAAGGCCAGTAGAGGCCATACCAGCGTAACCATGGGCGATAGCAACGAAAAGCACAGCAGGGCCAAGGGCAAGCATTCACCTTGTCCTTAGATGAGGCTTTAGCATCGAGCGATGTGGTGGTAGGTAACATTTATGTCGCATCCTTTGCTGCTGTAACATTGTTTGATTCAGGCGCATCAAATATTAGACTGGAGTTTGAGGCATTGTCAGAAAGGTTGGATATACTTACTGGTAATGGGCTCGTAGAAGTTAGTAAAATATGTATAGCGTGTCCAGTCGTAGTGTGCCGGCGTTCACTACCAGCATATTTGATCGAGTTCCCTATGGGTAACTTTAACGTTATCTTACGCATGGACTGGTTAAGAGACAGTCATGCTACGATAGATTGCCATAAGGGTAAGCTATTATTTATTATTCCAGGCACGGAAGGTTTCACCTTCGACAGATATGTGGAAGGCCAACATGAATAGAGGATTGCAGCGACAACGTTAGTAGAAGAACAACTTCTTGAGATAGTTAAGGAGTTCTTAGATATCTTTCCGGAAGAACCACTAGGGTTACCCCCAGTAAGAGATGTTAAATTTTGTATAGAATTGATCCCTATGGTAGGGCCAATATCTTATAATGTTTACCAAATGGCACAATCAGAGCTAAACATACTGTACCAACATATAGAGGAACTAAAGTCAAAAGGTTTATTCGAGGAAGTGGATCACCTTGGGGAGCGCCAATGGTTCTAGTGAAGAAGGATGGGTCATCACGGTTATGTATCGACTACAGACAGTTAAACGATGTAATAGTGAAGAACAAGTATCCATTACCAAGGATCGATAATTTGTTTGATCAGCTGAGTAAAGCCAAGGTTTTCTCCAAGATCGATCTTCGATCAGGGTTTCATCAAGTAAGAGTTCAGGAGCAAGACATACCCAAGACAACATTTAGGTTATTGTAGAGAGATAAATTTGTCCATGCAGGTTGAGAGTATATTGTCTCGGTTACGTTATTGTACCGAGAAAGCCTGCAAATAGGATTAGAGTATAGGATCTCATCCACTTACTTGACCAACTTTCTTGATTTTGTTCCAAAATTCTTTGAACTTGACTATCTCTTTTGGCCTTCGTAATTGTATCTGCTTCACTCCTTTAACATCACTATCATTGACCCTTCACCTCTCCCTATTTTGGAGGGTGAGTGCACTTCCTTGATTATTCCTCGAGTATGACCTTCTGCCAGAATATAGGAATCCTTGTTGTTAGGGTTAGAATGATAATTAAGGTAGCATTCCTACTAAAAATACAACTAGAATATTGATACATCACTAAGTTTAGCATACCTAATGAACCCTAGCATCCCTTACCTGTAAATTGATTGGCCATTATCCCTTTCCATATTTAGGCATGACTTGAGTACAATATAGATACTACTAAATTTAGTTAGAAATTGGCCATATTGCTTGACCCTAGTATTGAGAAACCCATAGAAATTTAAGGCTGGAAATTAGGACTAAACATGACTTCCATAGTGAAATAATATAGGAGCTAGCAGGGCTTATAAATTTGGATTCATACCTTGACAGTTAGCAAAGCATTATCTTAGGAAACAAAGAGAAAAGAACCAACGCCCTAGTATGACAGGAGTACCTTATCTTCAACTTAGTATATCACTTAGCACCCTGATCATTGTATTCATGTTCGAGTACCCATAAGCCATCGACCGAGTCATACCCTTCAACCTTGAGTAACATTATTTCTTTATTACATAATTCTATTGGCATTTCTTTAAACATTCGACCTTGCAACTGATTTGAATCTTTTCTAATCGTGCCAATCTAGGAGACCATTATACTCTAGTAAAACTCATCTTCTCTTACTAACCCATGTGATCATCTGACTATCTATGAGTTACTTACCCTTCTTCTCAACCGTAGATCCATTGTCAATACCCTATAATCATTTAAACCTAGCAACTGAGTAGAATCTTTTCTTGATCGTCCTCTACCCCGTAATCTAGCATACCACCTCCTCCTATAAAACCTTGTTATCATCAAGAGTCTCTATTTACTTTTTTGTTTTTCCGTAGCCTTAATTTTGATGCTTGTTATTTTGTATGATGACAAAAAAATTCTTCATCTTTCAAATTGTGCCACCTTACCCTTCTAATTGTAGACCAAGTAATTTTTTTTATGTTAGGATATATAGTTTGTTAGGATTGTAGTTTGTTAATCTTGAATTTTTTTTATTTTTGTGCTTAGTAGTTAAAACTTGATAAGTTTGAGTTGTTCATTTAGATTATGATTTTATGATTAACCTTTAGTTTTAAATCAAGTAATCTGTTCCACATATCTCAATACAGGTTATATCCTCTTTCACTTGAGAGCTAGTAACTTCTCCATTCTTAATATCAACATTGTTGTTCTATAAGCACTATAATTAAGACTTAAGATGACCATTACCTATGGAGTTTTATAATGCAATAGGATATCCTAATAATGTACCAAGATCTTTTCCTCGTATACCCCAACAAGAGTTTCTACTTTATTTACAAGAACAAGATTATTTTGTAGAATCCCCTTAAGGCAGTTACAATATTAGTTAATTCTCGTAAGTTGGGTAGCATGCCTCACAACCTAGTATCCCATAGTGCTTTTGACCTATTAATGAAGTGTAATAGAATAATACCTGAATATATGATAGCATAAGAATATAGTGTTTATCCAGACGGTAGAACTTTAGAGGCCCATACCCCCATTTGGTCGACTAGAGACTTAGACGAGAAGTTAGCATGGCAACTATAGAGGCACAAACACCGGACGAGTCTTAGATTCTTGATAAACTTGAACTATTTGTACTTTCACTCATCATAATCCCATGTACTTATATTATTTTGGACTATCTTGACTTATACTGCTATTATAGCTTAGTTTTGCAAGCTTATTCTTCTATCAAGCTTGATAATGACATATGTATTATTGGGTGCACACAATGATACATTTATCTAATTAGAATTGGTGTATTATGGTCTAGCCAACCTTAGTGCGCTTGGTTCTCTTTTCACGTGACTACTTTACATGGATTGAGATATAGTTAACTTAGCTTGTTAGACAAATATACTTGCCCTCTAGACAGGTCAGAGCATATTGTATCGGTTACATAACTGTACTGATATAAGCATGCGAATAGGAATTTATCAAAAATAAGATTTTAATCCACAACTGCCTTGACGACTCTCTTTTGAATTCATTAATCGCCCTTGAACCCCGTACTTATATTCTATCACCTCCTCCTTGAACTCTTTATTGTTGTTTTTCGTCTTTCCCTCTATCGAAAAGACAAACACTCATGCTTGATATAATTTGACACACGGATAGTACTAGGTATACCCCATAGGCCAATCACATTACTTTGTGACTATATTTTGTAACTAAGGGCATATCACATATGAGATATTTTGTGTTAAAATTTTGAGGATTAGTAAGCACTATTGAATGATCGAGAATTTTTTTTATAGCCTGGTGTTTATAAAAGATGGATAAATTATAAGTTAGGTAGAAGTTGCATAGTCAACATGAGCTAAAATTTTATATGAAGATCTTAGATGGTGGTTACGAAGGTTATCAAGTAAGATACGATCGAGAAAATTAAGTCATTTTAATTTTAAATTTTTTTAGAAGAATAATTGTGATGATGAGGACTTAACTTTAAAGATAAGAATGTCTTATAGAATAAATTTTAAAATGTTGCTAGAATTCTAAACATGAACATTGATGGATTGAATTCAAAATTTTATAATTTAATGATTTGAATTAAAAGTTAAGTCATGATTGTTGGATCGCCAATTTAAAATATTGAGGATGCAAATTGAATTTAAAATTTGATGAGTACGAAATTCTTAAGTTTGAAACTAGGAATAAGATTTGATTAGAGTTGTTAATATTTAAAAATTTAGAAGAGATTATGATAGTTGGAATCATGAATGAAATTTTGATGTAGGTTATTTAAATTTGAAGATGTCGTATAGATTTCATTTAAACCTTGATTATTTAAATTTAAAAAGATATTACGATAGGTCAAATTTTAATTTAAACAGTGGTATTTTAATTTTGAAGAGATTGAGATGGATTTGAATAGATTTTGTTATTTAAATTTTTGAGAAGATTGCAGTTGACTTGGCTTATATACGAATTTGGAGGATTTAACAAATCGTGCTTTATTTTTAATTGGGTAGATTGTAAAACCCTTCATCCAAAAAAGGTATTTTGTGCGCATTTTATATTTATTGTATTTATTTTAGTTTATTTTAAAATTAATTAAAATATAATTATTTTATTAGAATACTCCACCGTAGTTTGGACATTAATGATATATGATGCCCCCAAAATTTATATTGTCCTTCGTATGAAGTAGCCTACACAAGAGACACTACCCGTAGAATCTTTCTATGGCATAAAATTCGATCATTTAGCATTAGTATGATACTAGAGTAACAACCGTAGTCCTTGCTTTTAATATTTAGATTTTTTTTGTATATATGATTTATTTATGGTTATTTTCTAATCCCAACTTTCCACAATTAGCAACCCATAATTCCTCATGCTATTTTTAGACTATTTTTCTTTTTGTAAGATTTGCATATTATTTACCATTATCATTATCCTTTTAGAATCTCAATCAAATCTCCATTATTATTACTATTGGATAAGATTGACCAATTAGTTACTACCAACCAACTTAGGAAATACCAAAGCCTAATCCTAACCATGACCAACCCCCCACCCCAACTTTTATTTTGTAGTTTTAAGTTTTTTTATTATTGAATTGTTAATTTTTCTTAGATTATTTTCTAAACTAAATTACAAAATAAATTTCTTGATTTATTTAATTGTAAAATACTTATTTGAAATTATTTTTCTAAAATTATTTTTTACTATTATTTACCTCTTATTTAAATATTATAAAGTTTTAGAAATTATTTTATGAGCAGATATATATATATATATATATATATATATATATATATATATATATATATATATATATATATATATATATTTGATTTCATACATGCATCTTTATAAAAAAAAAATTATAAATATATTTATGAATTCTTGGTATATTTACTTGTATAAATATTTATTTAGTACTATCTCAGAAAAACTAATTTTTCTTATTTAAAATATTTTGTTAAAGTATTATAAAATTTTCCTAGATTTTAATTCATGTATAAATAATTTTTTTCATAGTTTATATATATATATATATATATATATATATATATATATATATATATATATATATATATATATATAAGAAAAATAAAATAAAATCCTAACTACCCCAACCCCCCAACAGGGCGCGACCTAGAACCCCCCACCCCTCCCCCCGCGCGGCTTCATAAAACCCCTATTTCAATCTCTCTCCCTACATATATATTAACCTAACCCTACACCTAATTTCTTCCCCCTCGAGCCAACCGCAGGTGACCCCTGTCACACCCCGGTCCCGAGGGCCGCCCAGACCACTGCTTCCCCCGCCGGGCCGGAGGACCGGACGCGAATTACCGTGCCTCGGTGCTCTATGACATGAATCACCGCGCCTCGATGCCTCCCGATGGTGCGCATATGGCCGTTTGATACCGGGACGTGATGTCGTGCGAGCCTGGGGTTGCGCCCGCACAAGGCAACATCGTTAGAGTTTGTTTGGCTACCAAAGCATCAATCGAGTAAGCAGCGAAGGGACATTGTTGCAATGCAATGCATTTAGCCAACTGAGTATTCGAGGCAAATTGAGGGACTGGGTTTCTCTGTTTACAAAGGCATCATTCCATACATTATGTCCCTTTATACGATAGCAACTCGAGGTAATCAAAACCAGGATTCTGGGTCTTGGGGAATGAGGAACGCCTATCGCTCCCTTGGACGATCCAGTACCTGCAAGCAAGTAAACTGTTGGTGGGTCAGCACTTTTATAAGTACTGGTGAGATAAAACAACTGAACAGAAGCAAGCATTCACTAAAACCAACACTAAGTAATCATGTTATAAAATATTATATTACTAGTAATATTTCTAGTTTTACCTATGTTCGTTACATGCAGTACTGAACGGAGTCATATTACTTTATTTTGGAAACATCTTTAAAAATAGAGTTTCATATGTGATATAAGCAAGACAAGTCGATTGTTCTATTTCAGGGTGTGCGCAACGTGTCTCGTGAGTTATACTCAAAGACTCGAGGGACAAATGCACATCTAGGGGCGGTCCTCTATCCAAGCCAACATAATGAACTATCTTATATGCAGTATGGTCCCCGAGTAACTCAGGATCGGCAGCCGTTGATCCAGCTTACCAATGACTCATTTATCTGATGCTATTGGCAGTTGTGACTCATGGTTGCTTTCCACTATCTCTGTAGCAGTCGTGACACATGCAGTTCAGCTCTCCACCAATAACCATTGTCCGATCGATGCGAATGCATGAAAATACTATCAAATAAATTTTAGGATGCAGACAAGATGAACCATCAGACTATATTCTTATTGTGGGGCAAGCCGCCTTATCTTTGAACACATTTAGGCACACGATATGATTCTCTCGGAGCATAGGCGATAGTGAACATATTCATGCAAACACATAGTCTTAAACAGGCATTTCAGGATTCTTAGTTAAGCAGACATGATTGTTTCAAAGACAAGCTAGGTGAGTTCGTTTATTAGCATGCAAGGCAGGTTCTATCATTCTCTTATAAAAATAAGCAAGCAAAAACTCAGATTTATTATTAAGGCGTGCAAGAATTAGAGAACGAGTTCTGCCCACTCACTTTGATACATAATGCCGACGCGGAGCGGGGCATTACAACCCCCGACCCTAGGCAGTCTACCCCGCGGTCGGCGACCGCTGCCGGAGCCGCACGGCCGCACAGGATCGCTTGTGTGCGCGACAGTAGCCGCACCCCACTACCTATTTCTCGGTGATATTTCTCCTTCATCTTTAATTCTTTTTCCGATCAGTTTGTCCGTACACGCTCACAACCTGACTCCCTAGGATTTTTTTTAAATATAATTAATTTAGGTGCCCCGGATTGATCGAAAAATCGACCGAAAGTTGGCCAAAAAATTGTTCGTAAACAGTTTAGAAATTTAATCCAACCACCCTTGTTCATGTCCAATTTTCTAAAATAGCGTACGTATGTGTATGGTTTTCATATATTGGAGTTGCCATGTGCATACGGCTAGCATGCTCACATATTCCTAATTTTACATATTTTGGGACTGGGAGGTGACACATTATCCAGAACATGGGTTGCATGCCTTCCAAATGTACGCGTACAAAAGCAAACACAGTGTATGTTGCTCATGCGTATACATGCATGCGGGTAACCATTTTTCAATATAAAACACTATAAATATGTCGATCAGCATATACAATAAGAAAGGAATAAGGCAGTGGCCTGGACGAACATAGGAGAAGAAGAATAAAAGCTTTTCGTGCTAGTCAGACTCTCCAAATCGTCCAAGTATTCTAGCATCTTTTTCTTGTGTCGAGTAGTCAAAGGAGTAAAGAAATCGACCACATATTAGATCTCTATAGCTATACTTCTCCAGATTTATTGTACTTAGATTCTTGTTTAGGATATTTTGTACTCTTTTCTTTTAATAGTTTGTAACGCAACATTTCGTATAAACTTTTATTCATGGCAAACAAGAACATTATCCAGAAAATAGGTTACTATCTGAAGAGCGACTAGGGTCTAAACTATGGTAAAGGAAGACGCCTGCCTCTGCGCTACTTTGCTCCCATAGGCAAGCCTGAGACGTACTACCAACGAACCGGTCGTAGTCTAGGGTATGTCACTCCTCCTATAGCACCCGAAGGCTCAGAAAAGGAAGATGAACTACATTATTACTCTTCAGAATCTTTTACTTGGTATTTTGACACAAGCAACGGGGATATTCTCAGGCAAATATTGTTCGTCAATATGACTTCAACTCATCCAGAAGAGGACGACGATCAGCCAGTTGAACTCTTTAAAGTAGAACCATGGGATCAACGACTAGACTCACAATGGTAGTTACGTTCTAAGCTACAAGAACCCCAACTGAAGGTGAGGTCATACAAGTCAGGTACGTACTTGCCCCACCCCTAGCATAATAATTTAAACTGTATAGTGTATATATTTTATTTACCCTGGCAGTTACAAATGTACATTATGATATTTATCCTCCGTAATGCATCTTAAATCTATTATTTGTGTTCAGAAGCCCAGAATACGCAATAGATAATGGATCCTTTAAAGTTTCTCAGTAGAATAGTCCTCGGGTCCATCGACACATTCTCTCATGCACCACGTGAAAATTAGTTCCCCCAGGCAATAGTTTACGTCCATATCACCTCTAAACTATACCCTTGACATTATATTCCCATAAAGTTGGAGTCTTATCATGTTTACATAACCTCTGAATAAGGTACTTCTAATTGAACCCCATGTTTGCCACGTCCATACTACCTCTGAGCAAACATCCTTTATCGACCATTATACGTTACATCCATAATACCTCTGATGGTTGTGGTCATCTAAATTTATCATTCGTACTTAACTCTAAGTGCGCCAGGGATGATAAGTCCACAAAAACTATCACGTTCATTCACCTCTGATAGGACTTTCCCTCAAATATATTGTTTGTACTCAAGTGCGCAATAAATAATAGGTTTATTAAAATACCCCCAATGGGATGTCCTCGACAACCATGGTATTATACTGCTCACCCCTGGTATAATATTCATATTTACAAAGCACATAACAAGTACAAAGAGAAGTTCTGGAAAAAAAAACTTTTTATTAATATTCAAGATCACAAGTACATACGATGGAAATCTATTACATTCAAGGGTTTTTACTAATATTCAAGATCATGAGTACATATAATGGAAATTTTTACAATAAGAACTTTCGCCATCCAGGCGCCCCTCCTTGATATTTCTGCTACCGACACAAGTAAAGCCGGTGGTAGAACTCAATGCACTCTGGGTCACCCCTCCTTAGTGCAAACCTCAGTATATGGAAAAGAATTCATACTGATGAATAGCAAAAGAGGGAGGATCCAGCGCTCTTCGGCCATACGGGAAGACTGAAGACGAGGAATGGAAATCAATCCTTCAGTAATCAGCACCGCAGGCTTCCGACCGGTAGCAGGCCGTATAAAGGGAAGAAACGCGGCTAACATGCTATATAAACAGGGCGAGTTCCACTCAAGATGATGGACGTTCATCCTCGTCTCTTGGATCAGTTCTTGACGAACTAACGCATAAAGTTGGCATTATCTTTAAATGACGGGTTCTACGATATCCTTCTATGCTCCATCATGAGCAACACGAGGGGAGATGAAGCCTGCATTAAGAAAATGCACATCAATCTCAGCGAAGATTACGAAAGAGTGGAATACCTCATCCTACGCACATGTCCTAGATGAGCCTTTATCCATACGGCAAAGCTATGAGAAAGCCCTATGCGCATGTTCTAAATGAGCTTTCATCCATTCGGGAGAGCTATGTGAAAACTATATGCATATTCTAGATGAATTCTCGTCCATACTGAAGAGCATGGTAGAAAGTCTGTGCATGTTCCTGACGGTCTCCCGTTCATGTGACATAATTGTGTACTTGTGTCCCTGTATCCTTGGCATCGTAGAACAAGGGCTGAGACACCCCTATGCCTCCAGTCGAAGCATTAGTGTCAGGAGGCAACGGGTCTACTTTACCCCTGTCTGTCTCCTCGGCGAGAGGAACATCGGCCTTCAGCATTCTCACGAGGGAGGAATGAGCATAAGAAATGAGTCTCTCTCTTTATCTCTCATGGGTTCCCTATTTATAGGGCCCAGGGCTGTGTGGGGAGATCGAGACAATAAACCAGGCAATTATGAGGCTGAATCTGATGCCTTGAAACTCGAACCTTTAATGGTTGTGGCACCTCAATTTTTGTGGTCAGCATCTATCCTTAGTCAAAACTGACACCTCGGCTCTCGATCCACCATTATCTCTTGTAAACTGCCACCTCGGGGTCTGTGTGAAACGGCAGCTCAGAATCCATAGAATATGCTCAAAGATCGAGATAAATCTTCATATTTAATAAAAAGTTAACAGCCTGGCATATTCATCCATGCATCAACGAGCGCATGCGGCGAACAAATCCACTCACCTGAAGGATCTTCATGCGACAAAGAAACCATGCGCTCAAAGTATTCCAAACTTCTACGAGAGCTTCTCCATGCTTCTTGTTCAAAGTATTCCAAACTCATCAAAGTTTGAAAACTTTGAAGGGGGTATTGTAGAAGCATAGAAAAAATAAAGAAACTATGCACTCATATTACAAAATTGCATGTGGAAAATCTATGCAGCACAAAACACATGCGACACTTAAAGAAACACCTAAAGAAGCATGCGACAGAAGGTCTAGGCGCATATAGATTTGACGCATGATGTCACTTCAGTCAGTCACCATATTAATGACTCTGACATCAATTAATGGCTTTGAATGCCTCGATTTTGAGGCTAACAGTAGACGTCATTGCTTACATCATAGTCATAATTACCTTTGTCTGTACACGGTCGTGTAGTGCCACATGGACATATGACCAACTTATGTGGCCTCATCTCTATGCAGCTCAATCCTTATGCGCCTTTGTCTCTATAAGGTCAAGATCTCCATGCGTCAAAGCTCTCCATGCATCATAGTCTTTATGCGGGCAAGTTCCATGAGGCCTACTCTCAATGAGGCTCAGCCCCTATGTGGTTTTGCCTTCATGCGGCTCCATGCCATCAAATATTTTCTGTTGCAACTAAAGAGATCCTCGACCACCCGTATTGGCCACGCGTCAACATGACCAAGTCACGCACGCCACCGGTAAAAACAATCCAGGCTGAGATCTCATCCACAAGCATATCATAACTAATGCCACATGACAACTTAGCCGTGGCATGCACTGGCAGTCGCAATTACATTCTGTTAAGAATGGTCATATGACAACCAAACATGCGCGGATAACAGATGTGCGCGCATAAGTCATCTAGTGTAGATGGCTATAAATAGCAGGGATGCATTTCCATCTAGACACATAGAGGGACATATAGGGAGAGGTAGAGAAATCATAATCAGGAGTCCAGTTGTTGTCTTTCGTGCTAGTGAGCCAAAGATCTAGCAAGTTCCATCATCGTCGGATCATCAACGGAGTAAATAAGTAACCTGCAGTACTCAATCTCTATCATCACATACCCCAGAATCTTAACAGTACTTAGATTTCTTGTTTAAGGACTCTTTGTACTTTCTTTGCTTTTCATATACAAAACTAAGTTAGCACAACTGAACTTTTGTATCGGAACAGCTGTTATATTCAACATTGTAAAAATATCATATTTAAAACATTATAACCCCCCTTTTATAACTCTAAATATAACAACCTTATGTCAAATATTGTAAAAGGGTTTTTTTTTTCTTGTAGTGAATTTTTTTTCATGCCCGCTTCCAGTTTCCAAATCGATTCCTTCACAAAATGATTGCGCCAAAGCACTCGAACCAAAGAAACAACTGTAAAACTTTTTCCTTTCTATCCAAAATGTGGATAAGGTCCTCCATATAAGACAAGTCTGTTTACAATCCCAACTGATCGAAGTCTACCATATGACTTGGATCATGCACGTACTTTTATAATTAAAAAACAAAAAATAGCATGCACTTCAGCCAACGTCAGTGGTAATGTGATCTGATAGGCAATTAGAGAAACTCACTTTAGGATCTTAAATAGGCTAACAAATCTCAGGCTCAACTTGTCCTTCGTATCAAATTGCATAACTCCATGCATCGGTGATACTTTCAGAAACACATGGTCACACACCATGAACTCTAACAGTTATCGATGAATATCTGCATGATAATTCTATCGAATGTGTGCCATACATAACTTCTCACAAATCATGTAGATCTTTTTGTCGACCTGCTCAACCAATTCTGGTCCAAGCACTTGTCGTTTACTAACTTCATCCCGGCAAATCGGTGACCAAAACTTTTACCCATATAATGCTTCATATAGTGCCATCTGAATACTGGACTGATAGTTATTATTATAAGTAAACTTTGTAAGTGGCAAGTGAGTATCTCAACTTGTCTTCAAATCTAATGCACAGAGCTGCAACATGCCTTCGAGAATTTGGTTCACTCGTTCAGTCTGGCCATCAGTTTGAGGATGATATATTGAACTAAAATGCAATCGTGTTCTCATTGTTGCTTGCAGACTACTCCTAAATGTGATACAAATCGTCCATTACGGTTTAACACTATTGAAACTGGCATCCAAAGCAATTGGACTATCTAATCCAAGTATAGCTGAGCCAACCGATTGGTGCTCCAAGAGACTTCGATCACGATGAAATATGTTGACTTGGTCAATCGATCCACAGTGGCCCAAATTATATTATTTTGTTACTGCCTCTTCAGCAAGCCAACTATAAAATTGATTGTTATGTGATCTCACTTCTACTCGAGAATAGCGAGGTTTTGTATCTCCCTGGTAGGTCTCTAGTACTCCGTCCTCATTCGTTGGCAAGACAAACACTACGAGACAAAGAGGACCATCTCTTTATTTATATCGTGCCACCAAAAGATTGTATGCCAATTCTTATACTTTTTGTACTTCCTGGAGGCAATACGTACTTGGCATAGTGAGCGTCCATCAATATCTCTTTCCGAAGCTCTGCATCTTTTGGAACACAAAGCCTTCTATTTAACTATGAATATAAAACCCTTCAATTTTTGAAATTTAATTTTTACTATTTTTTATTTGGTTATATTTAGAAAATAAAATTTCTTCAATTTATTAAATTTATATAAATATAGGTTATAATTAGTAATTAAAGTTAAGTCACAAAAATAGTTACGAGTGTAAAATTATTTTTAAGTATTATAGAAATTTTCTATAAATTATTGCATGTACAAACCTATTTTTGGTTTACCGTATGCATATATATATATAACTATATATAATAACCTAAAACTAAAGGAAAAGAATAAAAGAAAAGAAAATCCAACCCAAACCCTAGCTACCCGCACCCCTACAACATCAAACAACAAGAACAATAACAACAAGAACCAATAACAACAACAACTAAAACTTAAACCCCAACCTAGCGGCCCTTACCCGAACTCTCCCTCTATATATATATTCATCTACAAAAAACCCTAACCCTAATGAGCAGTACCCTCCTTCCCCTCTTCCAGTCGCGAACCACCCTGACACACCGTCGCCGATGCCGTTGCGCGCCGTCGCGAGCAGACCCGCTTCCAAACAGAACAACGAGCAGCGGCAGTGAAGAACCGCAAGGTACTCCTCTTCCCATCTCTGTTTTTTCCTATGCACGCAACCAAACATCGATCTATCGAATCCTATGTGAAGACCACATAACCATCTTGAACTTTTTTCAAATAGTTTAGTTTATTATGCTTCGTATCGATCGCAAATCGATACCAAAACGAGAAAAAAAACTGAGTTCCAGGAACAGAAAAACTGTCCAAAGTACCTATAATTCGAGGCTAATATATTTCAACCTAGATATCCAAATTGATATCTACTTTTTGCTGTATAAAGCCTATATAACCAATATTATTTCCTGTTAATTAGTTTATTTTATTTTGTGTTAGAACTGTAGATAAATCAGGTAGAAATCTCAGAAAAACTTATTTTCTAAAATCCAAAATTCTTCGATACTGAGTCGGTTCTGCCAAACGAGGCAACTTAGTCATGTGCAGATTGTACCGAAAGGTGCGTATCATCAACGCGGATGTGTAGGCTTTCACGAAACTTGATTCAGACATGTGTGCACGCCGAAATCAACCCATATTCGTCGAAAAATTCTGTATCGATCTTTTTCGAATTTGTCCAATAACTTCATGTGTGTGTGTGTCATTTTGTAATAAAACTTGTTCTATTGGATTCACAGCGTTACGCTGGTCCTGTGACCCAAGTTTGGCTCAATTCTGAGAATGTTGCCGAAATACCGTTTCGCGGGCCCCACAGTCCCACTTGACGGGTGATTTTATGATCTGTTCACCAGAATCAAATTCTAGACATTATGTTGGGTTTGTATCATTGTTCTGGACTCATAGACACTAAGTTTATCAAATTCGGAGAACTTTATCTCCGACACATTTTTTGGTACGAAGTGGTCCACACGTGGATCCCGCTTTAGCCCGAAACTACTATTTTAGCCTCTGTATCCAAATTGGACTTATGGATAGTCAATCATAGATATTTTTATATATTGGAAATATTGGTGATGTTTGTTTCAGCATCCAAAAATGTTTATGCGGATTCTACCTCTTTGGGAGCAGTTGACGTATCGAGCTCACCACCTAGACTTTGCCATACCATCATCCTGAATCTAGGCAAGTATACCTTGCTATAATGACTGTTTATTTACATTTTATAAAGCATGTTGTATTTTTGTTACTTATTTATTTAGTTATTTTCTATAAAAAAATTGTGCGTCCAAGATAGACTTTGGTGCAACGGCGGATTGCGCCGTCTTTATTTTATTCATTATGCACATTAACCTAGAGTTATGTGACCACCATATATTTGCGAGGTATTATCATATCTCCATGACCTTGATACGTACTTTGTAAATACACGGATATGTGATACGTGTGAGGGTGATCCTCGTATTCAAGTCGCTCCCAATGCGTAAGGGACGTGTGTCGGCTTAGTCATATTTATTGTGTTATGATGCATTCATTGGACTTACATGGTGAGTAACTGGTTGTGTCATATTGGGGATATGATCTGGATAGTCGTTTGGATGGGGAGGATATACACGAGTCGTTTGGGCTACTTTATGCTTTCCTTTTTGGCCCGTAAGCTCCACCGAAAATGCCAGACGTTATGACCCCATTATTTACTGTAGGCCTATGACGATCGAAAGACATTATGTCAGTGGCCCCAGGATCTCCAAGAGAACTATGTCTATTCCATTATTTTAGCCAGACAACACATTCGTGCTACGGTTATTCTCAATTGCATCCACGTAGCTTGGTTAGTTTACCCAATACATACGTTTATGTTTAGTTTATGATTGACATGCTTCTATGTATCATGTTACGTCCCTCTGAGGACCTGGTCCTTTGCTAGTTTTACAGCATATACCATTTTGGAGCCTGCCTGGAGTTGTTGATGTGTGTTGCTTTATCATGCAGGCATTGGACTCAGGTATTGTTATCAATTCTATCGCTGTTATGTTTATTATTTCTCGTTACTTATTTCTGCTGTTATGGCCTAGTTTTATAGACTCATATTTCTTTCTCGAGTCTATTCGAGCTTGTGTGTTACTAGACAGCCGACTTTAGCACATGTAGCTCATTCTTGTATTGTATTTCATTATGGAATGAGATATAGTTATATTTACTGTATTTTCTAGGTAATGACCATGATAGTACAACTTATACGTATTCGACTCGAACCAGAGTCTAGTCGAATACGTAGATGGCCTGTTACGTATTCCTAGTCCTACGTATTTTGGGACTAGGGAGTGACAATAAACCATCCTCGTACGTACCTGGTAAAATTTACTACATCATCCTTTTCTATCAATTCACAAATCTTTTGTAAGAATTCATCGATCTTATATGCAGTCTTAATTCTCTCAAGCAAGCTTGGCTCAAGTTAAAGTTGTGGCAATTGTGCATTTCGGCCATGAATTTGAAATTCAATTCTCATGATCAATAAGTCTTCTAATATCCTGTTAGCTACTGAAAGTGAGCCCAAAATTTCTGACTCAATACATCTGCCACCAGATTAGTCATAATCTTTGATAAGTCCCAACTAACGTCTTTGTCATAGATTCAGATCCTTTTGAGTAAATATATACTTAAGGCTTTTATGATCGATAAAAATCTCACAAGCCACTCTATAAAAGTAATGTGGGGCCCCATTCCTCCTATTCGGGGAGCGCGGCTAAGAAATACAAGTCGGTATCGTTCGATCGGGATAGATTGAAACAAGATCTTATCCTCGTTATGGATTTACTTCTTCGAAATTGATTCCCATATTCAGTGGACCGTGCCCCGAGGATCGACTTAGAGGCAGAGTCAAGAGGGACATCTCTGCTATAAGTTTTCTTGCCTAGTTTTTGTTGTCGCTTTGTTGCTTTCGTGCTTTGAGTTGTTTGTCAGATTTGTTTGTGTTTTCTTGAACAATTTCAGTAGATTTTATTGTTTTCTTCATTGAACTGCACTTTAATTCTGAGATTAGAAAGGGTGGAAGAGGTATTGATCAGTTGTTCATGGTAATGCAGGTGAACGAGCAGTAGGCGACGTGCGAGCGGAGTCTTGAAGCACATCTTTCCTTTTCTTCCAACCAACTTGTGAGTGGCATATATTCGATTCAGTTGACCCTTCTTCCAAGTCTTCACATCTAAAATCTTACATTCTTGCTTGCCCCGATCAAACGATACCAAAGTAATAACTAAAAGATGTCAAGATAAAAATGAATAAACTTGGACTACTTTATGCTTGTCAATCAACTTGTGAACTGTTATCTTATAGCATGCTAGTTCGTTCGGAATGTTCTATACATGCTTTAATTCAAGTTAGAATATATATTTTTTCTTCTATAAATTGTGCTATATAGAACACATCTTGCCATGCAATAACTGATCAGGGAGACTATGCAAGATGAATCATATAATGCTACATGTCTCCTGGTTTCATTGCCTCAACTGCATCAATGGATAAACTTAAAAATAGACGTCGTTTGATCACAAACAACTTGTGCACAAGGTCCATGGTTCCTGCAGATGGTTGCTGGGGCACTAACACCGATCCGATCCGGACGGAACCACACAATAGTCTCATGGACTGGATGGGATGGCTGGCAGCAACACATGCACCTCCGGCATCTGTGCCCCGAGACTATAACTTGTCCATTTTGGCATCATGCCAGTGATCCCCATATATATTTAAACCTGTGCAAGCTAACTTGTGTCTTCATGGAAGAGAAGGACATGGTAAGTATTGGCAGGTGGTTCGGACGGGCAGGTAAAAGTCACCGAACAGTGGCAAGTTTATTTCAGTAGTTTATATATATATATTTCTTGCTTGTAAAATAAACTAAGACAAGATAGAAAGACCACAAATAATATGCATGCTTCATATAAACAACGTGTTGATTGGTATAGTTGGGTTAGCTCACCTTCACCAGTATATTTTAATGTACTGACCCTCGTTGAAACAGGTTTCCCGCACCAAGGAGATCCTGCGAGGAGTTGAAGTTACTGCACAATCCAGTCCAGCTGTTGGCACGTTCTGATCGTGCCTTACTTGAAGCATTTTGAAGCTAGGAGCTAGCAACCTAAACTTAATACAGCTCCGTGGGAAAGCCATCGTTGAGCCTGGAGGTCTTTACATTTTAAAGTTTTAGTAAAGGATGTAATGTATAGGACAATTATCTCATTTTGTACCCACTCTTGTAAACCTGTGCGGCAACCTTCTGACTCGTTCAAGAGTTTGTAAATAGATGTTCATTATCAATAAAAAAGAACTTTTCCATGTTTTAACTTTGTGTTTCAATTATCTGCGTACTCTGAATATGTGCTCGTTATGCAAAATACCTTAGCCTTGTACGATGCGCAACCTAGGCACGCATGGCGTCATGCCCGGGGGACGACTATCGATTCCACGAAATCGGGGCATGATAAGTAATGCCGCCATAACTTCAAAGCAAAACCAATCACAACAAATTCTAGATCATGTGTCGGATAATTCTTCTCATACAGCTTTAACTGTCTAGAGGCATACGATATCACAATTAATTCTTTCGTGCAGATTTAATTATTTAGAGGCATACGATATCATAATGCCATTCTGCATAAGCACACACCTCAAGCCTAGTATAGATGCATCGTTGTATATCTGAAATCTCTCAGTGCCATTTTGTCACGACCCGCACCCGATATAGGGGTATGAGTACGTAGGTACATCCATCCTACGTCGCAGCATCGGCGGTAGAACGTTATCTAGATCAACAGTACTATCTAAATATCTCATATAATAATTTATATAATTTGCCAATGATATTTTAACTCCAAAAAGGAGGACAAAATGATCATGATGTAGTGATACTCAATACTCAATCACAATAATCTATAAGAAAGAATTTGTACGAGAAGATATAAAACAATATAAGTCTCAAAGTCACAATCTAGCATAGCTACAAAATATCTCAAAGTCTAAGAACCTAACAATAAAACGTAACATCTAAATAACAATACATCTCAATATGTCAAAAAGGCCGAAGACAAATCCAGTACAAATGCTAAGGGAAATGTAACTATGATATCTGGTGACACCGGTTAGACCTTCCGATAATCACTCATGAATGGCAGAACCCATGGTTGCTACCCCCTCATTTGGTCCATAATACGTGGACACCAATCCTCTAAGTCATCCTTTGAAAAATATATCCAGTCAGGATAGAACAAGTACAACCCTATAGCAATTCCAATTAATTGACAAAGACTATAAAACAGTACAATAGAGGATAATATATACGATGATAAATAATAAACTGATGCAATGGCAATAAAAAGGGATACAGACAATGTAAGCAATAGGGTATAGCTAATGCATATATGAAATGAAAGAGAAAGGAACTACAATATCAGATACAAGGTAATATAATCTATGAAACTGAATATGAAGAACTGCAACTATTGCAAGTGTTTGAAATACTAGTTTTGATATGTTATCGACTTGAGAACTTGTACGATTGCTAAATGGCCTGGCTAATCATACGTGAGGTGTATGATTAACACTAACAATATTTTATAATTTATAATAGGAATATGATAACATCTCTTACTAGCATTTTTTCTGCCCCAACTATTACAGTGGATCCAACCATGACAAGTTACGATACATGATCAATGTCCAATGATAATATCAATGTCGTATACGATATCAATACGATAACCATTGTAACATCTCATAACTGAAGATCCAAGCAATATACCAGTTCGTGTACCATAGTGTCAAGAATTAGATGTAACATTTCTCAATACTTAAATATAGTAATTATCAAATAATAAAAAATATCAGAGAATATACTCGCTTGTGGCCCTGAGCAAATGATGCAAATCAGGTATCCGAACTCGTGTCTCAAGTACCTAAATATGGAATATCATGTCAACACAGTTTTTTGCAATAATAAAGAGGGTAAACTAGTTATCTTCTTGGTCTCAAGTCACCACTAGGTCAAAATAGGTCAATACTAGGTCAAACCTATGTTTCTAGGCTACTTCTAGGTCCATACTAGTTAATACTAGGTCATACTAGGTTTTCTAGGTCGTACTAGTAGGTATTGATGTATTAGCTAATACATATATATATATATATATATATATATATATATATATAGTCATCATATGATACCCTAACCATATAACCCTTATCTTTCTCCAATTCTTGGTATCTCACCCATTACCTAATACTAATACTCTAACAATAACTTATATGCACTTATGAACCTACATTAACATGCCCTCACTATAACATTTAAATCACCCAATTATAGCCCTAATCTTTGACACTAACTAAGATACTTACAATCTCCCCTCATGGGTACCTTAGTATCTCAGGATACCCATCAAAAACCCCAATACCTTAATCCAAATACCCTTAACTAAGTTACACTAGTATCAACTTAATTTCCTATACCAACTCTAACACATAGCCCATACAACATACCACTGCTAACACAAGCTTGCACACAAGTACCCATGCTTCTATACAAGTATCAGTATCCAAACCAAGCTTCCTACTACACAAATGCACAGCCAACTGTTAACTGATCCTCCACTGGCCAACAACCTAGTTACTCTTCCTCCCAACTCACCTGCATTCACAAGCCTATACGCCACTGTAGAGACTGTCACTTGCACAAATATACAAACACAACATACCCCTTCCTCTCCCTATAACACAGCCTAAACACTCTCAATAAACCAACCTACAAGCACAAGCACCAACACACACAATACACTAAACACTCACAACCCTATCAACACCAATGTATTTCAATAAACCCATAATGCAACATTCTTAACTCACACTTAACTCATCTCCCACAGTTCTCTCACACACTCACTGATGCAATTAAACACACACAACTGATACTCATACTTCTTCTTCATATCAAGCATACACTAGAGTCCACTCTTCTCACTGATACTCTACATGTGACACTCTAAATTAGCACTAATAGTAACTCTATATTTTGTCCTAGCATGTATCTCACACTAATTCCCAAATTGTTACCAGCATCACCCGAGCCTACATCTCACACAAATACACAAGCTAAACTAGCAACTTCATTGTTGTTCCTAATGTTGCCAAACTTGACATATATTTGTATACTATTATGAAATGAAAACTCATGTGTACACATCTAGATACCCGACTGATACACTCTTACAACCAAGCAACCAACTCCTCTCACTTGATACCCCTACTGATATACTCAATTGCACCAATGTTAACATACTCATAAAACTACACACGCTAAAAAATCCTTGCTATTGCTCTCTACCTCATATAATACCCAACACAAATGCCTGGGTGTTCTTGATACAATCGAAACTTAATTCTAAAATGTAGTTCTACCAACTGCAGGTGTTAATACTTGAATCTAGAGTTGCAGTGCTAATTGCACACGAAAATACTTCTACACAAGTGCTGCACAGACAAGTCACACCCCCTTTCTAATCTACTGTAGCACTGTCCTCCATTCCCTTACATGTCTTTGCAACACAGTCTTAAGTTCCCCCTTCTTGTTGTCGTTGATGCAATGCAACAGATGTTGCCTTCAACTGGAATATTTTACAGTTCTCACTCCTATTGTTGCTGCTACTGCAATCCAACACCATGTTTGACCTGCAACAACAGTGTATGACTGCAACACTGAATTTTAACCATTCCAAACTTCTGAGCACCTACATACCTATCCAACACCAGGACAGAACCCCCAAGCCTGCACACGAGTCCCCCCTTCAACCACATTGATACACTAATACCCCCAAATATCTGATGCAATAATATACTTCCAACAGATCTGCACATGCCCTCCCCCTTATCTTTACTTCTATTGTATATTCAAGTGTCAATCTACTAACATCAGAAAACACATAGCTACTCAATTGCAAACACTATAACACCTACTCTACACATTCAAGATACCCCGACCTCATGCCCATCACTCATGTTTCCACATAATTGATATCAACCATCATCAAGCTCAACCCCAAAACCAACACATCATGATACCCACATACACACTAGGACACAACCAAATATTAAACACCTAATGTGCAGTCATGATACACACAAGATTCACATTAGGATACTCATATGAGACTCTCCCAAACACTATGGTACGATACTCTAACACAAAAAAATACCATACATACATATAGTATAGTATGTATATAACTAAATCTAATGCATACAAGAGGAAATAGCACAAAGAAAGCACCAAGACCTAGAAATTACCAATCCTAATCATACGTATCATGGTGTATCATGATATGCACTCTCTGTATCCAATTATGGACACACACACACACACATACACTAACAATTCATGAATCACCACCTAAAATTACTAAAGAGATATTCCATCAAACACTTAGTGGTCCAAATTCAGATTTTTTTCAATTTGGTCAAAAAAGTCAATGTAACTTTCAATAGAAAACCTATTATGACCTAAATCTTCTTCCTATAGGTAATCCTTAGCCAAATGGGGTTCATTTAGGTCTAATGCATCATATTAACCAAGAAATTGATAAAAATAAAATAAAAATTTACCTATTGGGAGATAGATTCCTAATGTATCACACCAAAAGGACACAATATAATGAATGAACACCTCCTTATAGCTAGTTTCCTTCCAATACTTTCTCCTTGCTATTCCAAGCTCCTATGTCTCTATGGAATAAAAATGAGAGGGATGCGATTTGAAAATTGGTGGATTAGGGTTTGCTTTCAAACTTGGAGATGAATTAATTAGGAAAGCAAATGAGGCTATAATTGAATAATGAAGGCTTATATATGCTTCCTCTTAGGGTTAGGGTTAGGTTTAGGAATAGTTAAATTGACTCAAAGGCCCCTCTCATTCTCTCATGAATAGGATCAACTAATTCTATAGAAGGAATATTCTATTCTTGAGTCTAAATATGTTTAATAGACATAATCTAGTCATGACTAACTAATGACTTAAGTCAAATAGTCTAAACTCAATAACTAACTCATTCTCCTAAACTAATGATTCAAACCATGACTAACTATTTAATTGAATCAATGGGTCAAGTCAAGTCTAGTTAGATCCACTAGTGTCAAGTCTTTAAAATAGACTAATCAACTAACCAATAATAATATTAGTCACAATATATATAACATGCACAATATATATAAATAAAATATACACAATATTTATAATAATGCAAAATGATAAATATAGTCCTATTCTGAAAATGTGGTAGTGACACATTTGGAAGTACAAGAATCGAAGTTGAAACAATTATTAATTGGTGTTATGAATGAAACTTGAAAAGAACGAAGGGCAGTCCCTTAACTTTTTTCCTATACGTAATTATATAGTTGTCTACTGAAATTTAATGAATAATTTTAATTAATATAGATAGATAATGACATATCGATTTACATCTTTGGAAGGTATTCGATGACGAGTCCATTTTTGTTCATCCACCAAAACAATTAAGGAATGTTCATTTTACTCAAAGGTTATCATGTGTCATTTTCATCAAACCTAAAACTACTTTAGGAGTGATTTGGTGAACATTCACATTAATTTTGATCACTAATTTGTTACGTGACGGCCCTTGAGTGGACGAATGAACAATCCTACTAGTTTTGATTTGGGGTGAACGTCCGATTTATTTTGTTTCAATCGAATCGAAATAGTAAAACCCGAATAAACCAAAATTCAAAAAATCTAAAACCGAAATTGAACGAAGTTAACCAAAACCGAATAATCAAATCGGTTTATTCGGTTGAAATATTTTTATTGTTTAATTGGTCAGGTCCAATGTTGGGATCGTGGTTAAATTATTGTAACTTTTATATACACATTTGTTGTATTTCAAAGTTGTATCCCGAGTTGGGCTAATTGTTAAATTATTAAAGTTAGACTTCAAAACATATACATTGAACTATTGTTTCCAAAATATACACATTTGTAATCACAAAATATGCATAAAATTGAGTATGTTTATATAATTACATAGTCTTATTCGATTTTTCAATTTTGTACCAAAACAAAAATCCAAAACCGAAACCAAAATCCAAAACAGAAACAAAATAAGAAATTTTAGTATTTTCAAAACTGAAATCAAATTAATTTTTTTCAAACTAACCGAATATCTTATTCTGTAAAGTTAGGTTCGATTTTTGGTCCAAAAACAAATAAATGTGCATCCCTACTTTTGATGGGTGAACAAAAATGGTCGTTATGTGACACCAAGCAGCTGAACTCACCCCGAGAGCATGAATGACATAAAAACAAAAATATATAGAGCATTAAAATTTGGTTAAATTATGCACATAGAAAGAATTTGTTAAAATTACATGGACAGAACAAAAAACGCCTTTAGTAAGGGGCGTTTTGGTTCTCTCCCATTTTTTAATAATATATTCACACGAAAACGTCCTTAGTAAGGACATTTTTAAATTTTATTATTTTTTTTAGTTTTGTCTGTTAGAAAACTAAAACGAAAAATATTTTAAAAGTAAAAAAATGAAAATCAACTTATTTTTAATTTTAGGTCGAAAAAAAAATCCAAAACGCATAACATGGGTGTTTTCTATAAAATTTAAAAATAAATAAAGTTGAAAATGCACATAACATGGACGCTTTAGATTTTTTTCGGTCCCTATAATCTGTTATTTGTAGTGTGGTCTTTTAATCAAAGTATTACAAATTTAACAATCTCCTATAATCTATTATGCAATATGGTATTTTAACTAAAATAGTAAAAAAAAAAATTGAAATAACACATTAACTCCTCCCCTCCCTACAACAACACCCGCTCACAACAACAAACGCTCTTGTTAAGGGCCAAAAGTAAAAATTAATAAATAAAAATTGTAAATGCTTAGAATAAATAATTTTTTTTTAAAAAGTTGAAGCATTTTTTATTATTTATTTTGTAGATATTTTTTGTTTTATTTTTATAACAAAAGAAACTAAAAAATAAAATAATTTTTAAAATGTCATTTCTAAAAACGTTTTCGTATGAGTATGTTATTAAAAATTGAAAGAAAAAACGTGGCGTTTTTTGTACTTAATTTTAACAAATTTTTCTCCATACGTAATTTAACCAAATTTTAATACTGTATAGAAAATTTTCTGGCACAAATACAGTCAAATCCAAAAGGGTATTCCTGTAAAAGCACAACATAAAGCTCCCTTACCTCTGTATCCGAGAAAGCCAAAGGAAAGAAAAAGACAAACAAACAGAAGCCGAGCGCCCTCTCTCTCTCTCTCTCTCCAACAAACAAGCACCCCCTCCCCCCAAATTTATCAGTTCTTTTATTCTTTCACTCTCTCTTTTTTAAAACCCTTTCGAATTCGCTGCTGCTTCGGCTCCAATCTCCCCAATAAAAACCGCATTTTTCCACTTCGCTTGCTCTCTCCGTTCAGGAATTCGGCGAGCGAGCGAGCGAGCGAGCTTTTTGGAGGTAAATTCTTTAGTTCTGGAATGAAAAATGCGTGTTTTGTTGCAATATATGTGGGATTTTAGTGAGATACTGATCGATTTTGTTGTTGGTAATATGTAGTTTTGAGTCGTTGGAGTAGGAGGATGTGGCTTGAATAATTTGATTTTTGACCTGATTGAGGAACATGGACAAAATTTAGGTTCTTAGTGCGCAGTGCAAACTTGGTTCTTTGTTTGTCGATAGAAGTAGGGAATGGATTGGGGTGAAAAACGTGTTCTTGTTAAAGTTTACGGGTAATTTTGTTAACATTGATCAATTTATTTTGTCGTTTTTAGTTAATAATATGTAGTTGTGTGTTGTTGAAGTAGGAAGATGCGGCTTGAATAGTTTGATTTTGATCTGATCGAGGAATATGGAGACATTTTCTTTCTGACCGAGTAGTGTAAAAACTTGGTTCTTTACTTTGTTTTGTCACTAGAAATTGGGAATGAATTGGGACGAAAAGATGTGTTTTTATTTACATTTATGTGTAATTTTGGTAATATTGGTCTGACTTTGTGTTGTTTTTAGTTGGTATAAGAGCACAGTTTGATTATTATTCTTGACTTGACTTATTATTAAGAAAACGACTCAATATGAAAATTAAAGACGATCTAGAATCTACCCAAGGAGATAGAGAGTCCCAAATACAAGCAAAGGTCACAATTGGAGTTGAACCAAGTAATATTGCAAAGGCATAATGATGGTAGGGTCGGGATAACCCTGCCCTCCAAACCGGACGTGAGGGTCTCCCCTCATCTGTCCCTCTTCAGTTGTTGAAGTAGGAATTTGTGTCTCCTAAATTGATGTGTAAATTTGGTTTTTAAGCTTCTTCAGTAGAATTTGGTAGTGAATTGGAATGAAAAATGTGTTTTTGTTGATGTTTAATTTGGTATGATTGATGTTTTTTGTTGTTGGTTTTAGTTAGTATTATGTAGTTTTGAATTGTTGAAGTAGGAAGATGTGGCTTGAATAATTTGATTTTGATCTGGTTGTGGAATACGGAGAAATTTTGGTTCTTACTGAGTAGTGCAAACTTGGTTCTTTACCTTGTTTGTACACTAGAAATTGGGGATGAAATGGGATGAAAAACGTGTTTGTGTTGATGTTATGTGTAATTTTTGTTAATATTGGTAGTTTATAGTTAGTAATCATAGTTTGTAGTATCGGTCGATACCGATCCGATGCGGAAGATACCGATACGGTTTGGCATGTCCCGTTCCGATACCGACCGATATTGACCGATACCGACAATGGGGTTCTCTTTTTCGGTCAATTCGGCAAAAAAAATTGAACGAAAAAGACCAATCGACAATGATGTAAAAGCATAATAAGGTTGTAAAAGCATGTAAAAGAATAAAACTTATCTATCGCATGTAAACAAATCAGCAAGAGTGACTATTATTTCATTCAATTTCAAACTACTAAAAAACAACACTGGAAATACTAAAAATTATTTCTAAATGTATAAAATATATTTTCTAAAATGTTGATAATTTATTAATACTTATTTGCCTTCTGATACTAAAAAAATCCTATGCTCCGATCCAAAACCATTGATATTGCCGATACCACCGATCATGATACTCATAGGAATCATCTGATACCGATTCCAATATTGCGAACCTTGTTAGTAATATGTAGCTTTGAGTTGTTGAAGCAGGATTATATGGTTTAATAGTTTGGTTTTTTATCTGATTGAGGAATTTGAAAGGAGTTTCTTCTTGAATAAGTAAATTTTGTTCTTTTGTTTATTTTTCACTAGAATTTGGGAGTGCATTGGAATGAAAAATGTATTCTTGTTGACATTTATGTGTAATTTTGGTAATATTGATCGGTTTTTGTTGTTTTTAGCTAGTAATATGCAGTTTTGAGTTGTTGAAGTAGGAAGATGTGGCTCAAATAGTTTTTGATTTTGGACTGATTGAATAAGGAAGAATTTTTGTTCTTATTGACTAATGTAACTTGGTTCTTTACGTTTTTTGTCACTAGACTCTGGGAATGAATTGGAATGCAAAACATGTTTTTGCTGACATTTAGTGTAATTTTGGTAATATTGATTGATTTTTGTTGTTTTTAGTTAATAATATGTTGCTGTGAGTTGTAGTAAGTAGGAAGATGTTATTGTGGTCTGTTATTTTTTGGCTCTTAGTGGATAACGTAAACTTGGGGTCTGATAGAATTTTGTTGTAAACTTGGGGTATGATAGAATTTTGTTGTAGACTTGGGTTTCATAGAATTTTGTGTGTGAATGAGAGTGATCTTTATTGGAAATATATATATATATATATATATATATATATATATATATATATATATATATTAAGGGGGGGGGGGGGGGGGGCACAGTCGCAATGTGGTGCGCTGGAGCATTGGACTATGCAAGCTATGACAGCATTGCAATTAGCTGGTGGTAGCATGTTATTGGAGTTAGTCTTGAACATATATTTAAAAAACCATTTCTAGTTGTCGCTGTTATGAGACGGAGGCTAGAGCTGTTGTTGGAGGAATCATTGTTGGTAACAGGAGCAGTTGGAGCCTTTTGGATCCCTTGGAGGAGTCGTGTTGGAGCAGACTGGAAAGGGAAAGAAGTGGCGTGTTGTCATGTTGGAGTGGTCATAAGAGCATCTCCGACCCAATTGTCTTCTAATGTGTTAGTGATTCTTATGTGGCATGAGGCACAAGACAATGTCTTTCCTAGGTGGCATGAGGCATAAGACAATGTCTTTCCTAGGTGGCAAGACTATATTCACAAAAGCCAATGAAGTAAAAAAGTCATTTCCAATGCGAAAGTGTTGAGATGCTTAACTTTTTCCAACTTCCAAGACGACTTCTCCTCTTCTTCCTTTTTTCTAAATATTTTTTATTCATAATTGATGACATGAAGGTGAAGACATTGTCATGTACATTGTCTAGAACTAGACAACCAACTTCATAGTGTCTTCTATAACTTTTGCCACGTAAGCTTCACAATTTACATGACAATTGTATTGGAGAATGATTTTTAAATAAAATTTTGTCATTCCTATGTGACAACTTTTTTCCAAAGTCACAATAGGGTTGGAGATGCTCTAAAAGGAGTGGTTGCTACAAATGGATATGTGGTCAGGTGGCAAAGGAATGAGGGAAAACCGGAGATTTGAGGAGACAGGAAAATGTGTTGAGACAAGCAAAGGATGGATTTGGAAAGTTTGATGGGACACAAAACCTAACTAATTTGGAGAATATATTTTGGAACTGTGTTATTCTTTCAGGGCATATAAAGCCCCGGACCCAAAGTAAGCCCGTCAGTTGAATTAGGATGTGTGAAATCGTGAATGACTATCATGTGATATGAGCAAGGCATAGATACGCAATTTTTAGCAGTGAATGAGAATTCTTTCCAAGACAGAAAATTGATAAAATTCAAAATACAAGGTGGCTGACCAATTTGTAAAAAAAGAGAACTCCAAAATAAGAGAACAATTAAGAACCCAAGCCAATAATAGCATAGTCTCAGGAAGCTGTAATCATACAACTCCTAACATTCCATCACTTTTCCCAAATACTAAAGAATATGATGGAATAGATTACCTTCAAAAACTTCTTCTTCGAGGATTCTTATGTCGCTTATATTCAGGAAATGCTCCTCAGTACCCGAAATGTCGTCGATCAATACAAAACCTGTATTGGTGAGTAGGAAAGCTACTCACCTTTACTTCATCACATTTATTATATTTTATTAAATGAAGATGTACAAGGATGTCATTTATTTGTCACTTTTGTAGTGTCTCTAGGTCAGTTATGAACAACTATATCAACTGTCGAGGTGAGCATATCAAGTAAAATCAATATACATGAATATATCAAGAGCAAGCATACGATCATATAAAAGATCTAACCATTTCGTACAAAAATAAAGCTTAGAAGTAAGGATAACCATGTGAAACCAATAGAAAAAGAATAGAAATGCAAGACCTGAGTCACTTTCCAACTTAAGCATAGACTTCTTACTTCTTAGTGGATGTAACCCTCCAACAGGGACTCACATGTCTCTTCTCAACAAGGGTTGCAAATATAATCCTTCACCATCTGCACTAGTTCGATGTCCCCAAAAGCAATCATTCATCGTGATGGAGAAATTAAGAAGGATTTCATGAACAAAATTAAAACATAATGATTGAAATGTAGTTCTTATGTAGCCTTTGAAGTTGAAAGGATAATTCTATAATATGACTATAAGAGTAGTCATGCTTTATGCATCAGAGTTGGGAAATCAAGAAACATATCTAAATAATCAGTATAGTTGAAATGAGAATGCTAAGATGGATTCATGGTAATACATTGAAAGATTGAGATAAGAAATGAGTTTATTTATGGGAAGCTGAGAGGTGGCACCAATTGAGGACAAGGTAAGATAAATCATCTTAGGTGGTTTGCACATGTACAACACAATCAAATTGATGCTCCACTAAGGAGTGATAAGATACTAGTTAAAGGAGTTACTAGGACTAGACATGTTATCCGGACTCCCCACTTTAGGGAGAAGTAACTATGTCCACCGATATGACATGGGTATGGGTATGAAATCCGTATCCAATCCTCCATGGTGACAATATGATCCTTCATGGTGACAATCGGAAGACTGGTAGTGAAGTAGATAGTTTAATTTAATGTAGTGAAGTAGATATTTTATTTTAATATGGTAGACTGTAGTAAAGTTATGAAACCTTACAAATTTAATTACAAGATGTCTTTTTATGAAACCATGCAAATTTAATTATAAGCTTAAATATATAAAATCATGCAAACTTAATTACAAATGTGTTTTTTTTTTAATGAAATTATGCAAATTTAATTAGAGAGTATATCTTTTTATGAAACCGTGCAAACTTAATTACATGTCTTTTATGAAGTGATGTAAATTTAATTACATGATGTGTATTTTTATGAAACCATGTTCAAATATATTTATTTTAATAGTCATATTCCCGTATCCGTATCCAAATTTTGGATCCTTTTTAGACGAGTCTGTGTGTCTTTCAATTATTTGTTTAAATCTTGGATATGTACCCATATCTGACACCCGTATCCGAGTTCAGGTAACATAGTTAGAGGTAGGACTTGGATTGATAAGATACTAGTTAAAGGAGCTGCTAGGACTAGAGGTAGAGCTTGTAGGCCTAAACAAATATGGATTGAAGTTTTAAAGAAGAATATATTTTTTGTTAGTTTTACAAAGACATGACCTTAACATGTAGTAAAAGAGAGTGTTTTTAACAGTTCGTGTAGCCATTGTTGGAAACTAACAGTGAAGATTGAAGAATGATCTGTACAGAGTGGTACTGGTCAGTGTAATTCGAGAAATTAGTGATATAAAATTGTAAGGTAGTGGGTCAGCGAAGCTTAGCATAATTAGATGAATGATCTATTCTCATAGCTGACCTTTTCTGATGGTGGATAATTGTTATTTGACTCATACCCTCACGTGAGTGAGATCCCTCAGCCACATTTGTTCCACTGAATCTATTTACTCAATACTGCCCTTTGCCCTTGTTAACCCTTTAAGCCTACTTGGAGAAGAACAATGAAGGAAGCTATTAATTAAATCTCAACAAAAATGTAAAATTTTAACTATCAAATACATATCCCATACCTTGTTCGTTTAAGTACAGTTTTGCATAAAATTTATATTTACTTTCTTATAGTAGTAACCTGATAACCTCTAAGATCATGCATGTTAGAATGGTGACCTCTACCAAATTAATCTGTGGGGGGTTGCCTGTTGGTACCTTATACGCACGGATCCACATATGGAAGTTGATTATAGGAGCCTCATCTTAGCCTAAATAGTCTTAGACTCAAGTGTCAGGTAATTGCTCTCCTTTGGCCTTTGGTGCATAGCAATTAGATGTTCTATATTTGTTGAATCAATAGATCACATGCCATGTTTTATAGATAATTTTCAATTTTTTACCATTAAGTGAAAAATAATTATGAGAATGTACTAAAGAATTCTCTATATTTAATTCATGAAAAAATCAGGTCCACATGACTTTCTCTGGACTCCTCGAATATTGATGGTCCATTGGATGAGATAAATTGACTGCAGAATGATGAAGAATGAAGTGGTATTTACATACAAGCGGAAACGTCTCTCTCAATCCAATCTTGTTCATGGTGTCAAAGCTCCAAATTTGTCTCCCAGGTCTCCTGGTGGGGTAACTTCAAGCATATTAAGTCCAGAAGTTGAGCTCGATACCTGTGCCGAGAAGCTGAAAGAATACCCGGTTTGTTTGCTAAACCTACATGTCTCAAAATATTAGAGATGCAGTATAACTTTCCAGTGTATTCTTTGTTATTGGAGGTACTTTAAGCAATGTACAAAGCCACTTTAATACAACACAAAGAGTATATATCTTTATTATGAGAGTGGTATTTCATAGTATTTGGCTTCTAATGGATTTTCTGAGGACTTACAATGCCAATATTGGGTCATACTGCACTACCTGCTAAGTATTTCCCCCAACAAATTACAATACTGCGAGAAAATACATCATATATGGATTATGGACCAGTTACTTGAATTTCTTTTGTTTTCTTGTGCAATACATGCTACGATGGTTTCTAATCAAAAATTTTGGTGCTTGAATCACATCATAAACATATTCAAATGTGTCGTGAGTAGATTCATCTGGATCCTGCAGTTGCTTCTGATAGCTTAGGTGCATTTTGAAAATAGAAGTAAAACAGGTGATTAAGCTCCTCTTGATAATCTTATTTGTTTACATGCTTATTTTGAAGATATAAACTAGTCAGAACAGCATATAGTTATGAAGACACTTGCTTAGATCAATCAGCTGATTCCATGCAATTCTTGTGCTTTCTTACTGTTTCGCTGGCAGAAACCAGGCAACACTTATCAATAACAACATTCTGGAAGTTGGAACTACTGATATCGTTAAATTCTTCATATATTGGCTTTTAACAATCTTCTTCTCAGTTTGTATACTTGTAACTTGTAAGCCTTACTTTTGTATTAATTGGATAATTGGTAGGTTTCATCTGCCTTAGTCACTTAAAGATTCCTCTACTTCTTGCACAAACCTCTTCTCGTAATGATATTAGAATACCAAATGGTTGGAACTAAGTGGAATGGAGGCGAACTTACATGTAGGACTAGAATTTGGTGGGTCTTTCGGCAGCAAGGACACAGCAAAGTGGGTGCCCGTGTCAGATTCAAATCTGACATGGTTTTGTGTGGACATGGTTCACTTTGTGTTGGATTAAAATCTGTATGTCCCAACGAATTTCTCGACCGATTCGGGGAACACGCCGAATATGTCAAAAATGTAAAAATAAAATAAAAAAAGGCACCAACTTGTTTTGTCGCGGCCTGCTGCTCCCCGCCTCTGGTCACTGACCTGGCCCCTGGTTGCTGATTGGGTGGGAGGGAGGGAGGGAGGGGGAGAGAGAATTTGCCCTCCCCACTCCCCCCTCCCTCTTCCTCCTCCCTCTTGATCAGCACAGTGATGACCAAAGGCCAAGCTGGTGACAAACGACAACACATTCAGAGGCAGGTAGTGGTTGCAACAAAGCAGGTAGGTGCTAAATTTTATTTAATTTCTATTTTCTTCCTTTCAAACATTCATTATGGGATAATTTTTTTATTTGTTTCTCCATAATTTTCTCATATGCGCTGCTCGTAATATGGTGCGAGTTTGTGATGAACTTATTTTTCTGGTTTGTTAAATATATGGCATGAAATATTTTGTTTGTTTGTATATTATATATTCGCAGAAAGGTTAATTGTATTTATCAAAATACTGTACCTCTGGCAAGATAGCTAGCTAGCTGGTGACTATGCCCCATTTGGCCATTGTTTTCCTATTCCTTTTAATATCATGTACCCTTACATTGATTTTGCTCTTCGGAAATATTACATCCTCCTGGATTCTCATAACCACCATTGTTTTATGGGTTAGCTCATTAAGAAACACCATATTGTTTCTTTCCCTCCACATTACCAAACATCAACAGCTAGTATCACCATCATAATTGTAAGTTTGGAACTATTCCATGCTCTCTTGTTCTGAGTGGCATATGAGACAACCACCAGTATATCCCACTGTATCAGTTTGTCTTTTGTCAGTAGTCTCTTGAGTACAACTTTGCTGAGACAAAAACTCATCTTTAAGCAATTGCTTTTGCACCATACCTCTTGGTGCCAGTCTACTTCAGGTGACTGTGTTTTAACCAGTTCCAGGGCAGATTTCATAGTAAATGTACCTGTGGAGAAACCTATTTACTCCCAATAGTCTCCTCCCTCCCGTGTATTAATGATCATCTTAGAGATTTCATTTGAAAGTTGCCTAGTGGCACGCAATTTATCTGGCCTCCATTCTTCTCCTATTATCTCACTGACTGTAATATCGCCCCCAATTAGGTTTATTCTATCCCACCTAATCTCTCTATTATTCTATTTCTTCTAGCCACGTGTCAAACCATGTGATAGTTGTTGTATGCTTGGCGATTCACTGCGAAGCTATAATCAAGGTGCACGGTGTCTACCGTATAACCGTTGCCCATTGGTACGGCGCATCTTGACGAAGGATTCAATTTCACTGGATCCATCTTGGAGACAATGGGGCAGTTGTTATGCGGCTTATGCCATAAGTACGGTTCTCTTTCGCTGTTATAGACAATCCTTGTATTTTTCTTCCTCATTATGGTCTTGAGAATGATTGAAGCATTATTATCTTCTATGATATCCCACACTTATCTGCCTTTGAGATATCTTGCCAGGTTGTGCTCATCCATGATATCCAGGCCTGAATTAGCAGAGAACACCTCCAGTATATCTCTCATATTTTTTTTTGCAGATTGTTTGGTAGCCCTCATAAAGATAAGTGAATCATCAACATGCATCAAGTGTAGAACTATTGGTTTAATTGTCTTATAAAGGGAGCAAGGATGTCTCTTTCGTCTCTAACATGTAAAAGACATGATAAATGCTTCATTGTCAGGATAAATAGATAAGGGGAGAGGGACCACCCTTGCCTAATTCTCATATTACTACGAGTGTATCTAGTTGGTCCACCATTTATCAAAACAAAGCAAGGGAAGGAGATGCATTCCTTCACCATCTTGTTCCGTCTTTTATGGAATCCAAAATTGCTCAACAAGTGGGATAGGAAACCCCCATCTTCTGCATCATAAGCTTTGTGCAAATTATGATGCAACATTTAGATGTCCCAGGTCTATAGAAATCTCACCATCTCATGGGCGCTATTAAGCAACTGAGAGATGTTCCTCTCCTTTATAAAAGCTGTTTGGTTAGGGGCATGTCACAATATTCCCGAATGACGGCTAATGGAATTAATTTCTGAAATCACGAATTATTCATTTAATCACGAATTAAATGAATAATTTATAAATTATTTGTCATTTTTTATATCTCCGTTCCTCTCTACAATCTTTCGTATTTTATGGTATCACAACACACACACACACACACAAATATATATATATATATATATATATATATATATATATATATATATATTACATGGACTTGGCATTTTAGGCCGAGGTACCTGGGTCGACATGATCGGACACTGGTACGGGATTCGGGTCGGACTCGTCAAGGTGACTAGTGGACACGGATTGAGTGCATATATTCGTCGATTAAGCAAACAAATGATAAAAATACAAACAATATTACGTCATAAATCCATCAAATATATATATGTATGTATGATTTCGAATGGAAAAAAATGTTGGAATTATCACCTCTCGAGCGGATGCGAAGACGTTGAATACCAACCAAAAGAATTGGGATTAGGGAGGAGAGAGCAGCTGCAGACTCAGAGAGCTTCTTCTTCTTCTTCCCTTTTTGAAAACTGAGTGAGAGAGGCGCATCTTCTTCTTCTTCTCTGTTGAGTTGAAAATTGAGTGAGGTTTTTTTTATTTGTGGAATGAGAGAGAGAGAGAAAGAGAGAGAGAGAGAGAGAGAGAGAGTTATGTGTGTCCCACATTATGAGAATCAGAAGTTGAAGCACATTATGAGTGCTTCATCTTCTGTGAACAGTTCATGTACTTTTCTCATGGCTATTACACTTTATTATTTCATAGTAATCATCAGTAGTTTTCTTTAATTCTTTCTGCATCTCTAAAAATTTACTGTACTGTATATGTAATCCGGACGAAATATGGGGAAAGAGGAAGAGGGGTGTCCCACATTATGAACGCATGCACAGAAGATAAAGCACATTTTCGGTTGCTCCAATGCATGCTCAACTAGCACATTTATCTGGCTTAAGTGCATGCACAGAAGATGAAGCACATTTTTGGCCGTCCAACGCATGCTCAACTAGCACATTTGCTCTTTTAGAAATAGAAACAAAAAAATATTAGCATTTAACAATGATTATATGGGGAAAAGAAATACCACTTTGGCTTTCCAAAGAAATCCTATATCCCCGTGACCGTATCCAAAATTTGGATCATTTTTAGTCGAGTCCGTGTGTCCTTCAATTATGATCTTGAATGATCTGTCTCTTGGATATGTATCCGTATCCGACACCCGTATCCAAGTCCAGGTAAAGGTAACATATCGCATCTTGACTATGTGGGTTCGATCCCAAGGGAAAGCGGATTATTCCTTCCAATTATGATGGGAGTTTATATATATATATATATATATATATATGGTTTCAAAATGACCCATTCATAGAACTCTTAGTGGTGGAAGATGATGTGTGTCTATGGATAAACGAGATGTAAGCCATAGGCTCATATTCCTACATGAGCCAATGCACATGTGGACCAATAGGAATGTAGTGTATTCGTGCACATGGATGCACATGGGATGTAGTAGTCCATCGTATTAGTCCACATGTGCATGGCTCATGTAGAAATATGTGCCTATGGTTCATATCCCGTTTACCATATATATATATATATATATATATATATATATATATATATATATATGGTTTCAAAATGACCCATTCATACTACTATTAGTGGTGGAAAATGACATTAATGACTGGTACTCATAATATATATTCTCATTGCAGTGTTGCTGTGTGTGCAATGGTTTTGAGGGTGATGAGAATATGCTGAGCTGTGAATGCTGTTTGAAAACATGTCATCTTCGATGCACCGACTCTGCTCAAAAGGTTATATGCTATCACATGTAGAAGTCCTCAATAATGAATGCCAGCTTTTCTATTCGAAAATGTTTAACTTTAAACACCACACTGATGGTATATTTCCTTGCATGTTTTTTTCGTATGAAGTATACTCAAGAAAAATGGCAATGCTCTGCTTGTCATAGACTAAATACTTTTGAAGAGTCTGTGGAGGATCATGCTCAAGCTTCCAAAATATCAAGAAAAAGTAAAAGTATTAAGGAATCAGAGATGGGATCTATGGAAGTGTCGTTAAATAAAAATCATGATGAGGCCAGCACAAAGAAGGGAACTACCTCTGCTGCTTATTCTTCTGTTACCAAATCAGAAGTGCCTGTTCAGACGGGGAACTCATATGCAAAGTCTGGTTCATCTAAATTTACAGATCTGGATGATATAAGAATCCCTATTCCTGTATGCACAAAATCATCAAGTGAAATAAAACATGGTTCTCAATGCCTGGAGGCTTCTTTCATTATGACACCAAATTTAGTCAAAACCCGCAATCGGTTAGGTAATGATGGACATCCAAAAGAAAATTGCAGACCTCCCTTGATTACATTTTGCAGAAGAGTGAAAAAGACACATGGTGAAAATGAGAAAACTGCAGAAAGGACTTCAAAGGCAAAGGAAAACATGTGTTCATCTGCCACCGAGGGCAGTCATTTAATTGAAGAGTCAACTAGCGCTGCCATATTGCTAGAGAAAGCTAAGGTAAGCCCATTTTCTTCACCTTGGTATTTTGCTTTTTGACATCATTATACATAGTTTCCTGCTTGTCGCTGCCTTCTCAAATGTCTAATTATTTGGTTTGTCATTATTGTTTATGTATAGTTATACCATCTCTGAAATTTTGCTAAGCTGATCTACCAATTAATCCTAAATAATCTACAGTTAAATTCTTTAGGTTTGATGATGTTGCCCATGGGCAATCCTATCTAAATATACTGAGATGTCAGTTTCTGATCTAAGTAGTCTCATTTCAGGTTGTTTATATGTCAACCCAAATGATTGTAATTGTAAATGTTGAAATTAGAAATAATGATTATACATGAAAAATTCAGATATTATATTATTTTGATGTCTCTCCAATAGTTCTGTTGCATGAATTATACTCTATTGACAATGTATGAAGTGGTCAAGAATGCAGTTGATAAAAATAGTCGTCACTAACAACAAAATTGAAAATTGTGTAAGATAATATATGATACCCTATGTTACCCGAACTCTCCACTTTAGGGAGAAGTACCCCCGTGTCCACCCGATAGAATATGGGTATGGGTATGGCTATGGAATCCGTATCCAGCCCTCCATGGTGACAATATAATCCTTCATGATGACAATCGGAAGAGTGGTAGTAAAGTAGATAGTTTAATTTAATATTGCAGTGAAGTAGATACTTTATTTTAATATGGTAGACCGTAGTAAAGTTATGGAACCTTATAAATTTAATTACAAGATGTCTTTTTATGAAATCATGCAAATTTAATTATAAGCTTAAATATATAAAATCATGCAAACTTAATTACAACTGTATTTTTTTATGAAATTATGCAAATTTAATTAGAGAGTATGTCTTTCAAAATTCCTAGAGGAACTCATGAGTTCTTAATTTTTGGAACTCAAGCAATTTATAGCCGTTGGATTACATCCATCTTACCTTTTGACTTTTTCAAAGGGTCTAAATACAAAAATACAAAGGACTAAACTGAAAAATTTGTCCACTTGTTATATCCTTATTGCAAGTTCAACTCATGGGTTCTCATTTGAGTTTTTGTAGTTGAACAATGTCTTTTTATGAAACCGTGCAAATTTAATTACATGTCTTTTATGAAGCCATGCAAATTTAATTGCATGATGTCTCTTTTTATGAAACCATGTTCAAATATATTTATTTTAATAGTCATATTCCTGTATTCGTATCCAAAATTTGGATCATTTTTAGCCGAGCCCGTGTGTCCTTCAATTATTTATTTGAAGGATCCGACTCTTGGATATGTACCCATATTTGACACCCGTACCCGAGTCGAGGTAACATAGGTGATACCTGCCAAGTCAAAGCATGAAGGCACAACTGAACTAGTGAGGAGTAAAGGAAATTTTCAATCAATATGGATGTTAATTGAATATTACTAATCATTATATGGCTTAGTTACCATATTGACAGGAACCATAGCGACTAGCGAGGCTGCTCACGTGATTGTTGTTTCCATTTCTTTGAAGTGCCTTTGGTAGGTGGCTATTAGTTACCGTGACTGAAGCTTACAGCCTGCAGGATATCCAGTCTCACATGCAGAACATACTAAATCATTCTTATTATCACTAATACATTTGTGATTCCCGGCCCACCATCACACCTTGCACATCAAACTCACCATTATAAGTTACTATATAATCAGCATCACTGATGCAAAAGCTGGTTCTTCCATCCCCACTCCATCCCTTCCCAGTTTAACATTGCCATTGCCAACTTTATCCAATTCTGCAAATTGATCACCTAAGGAATTAGCATCGGAATTGTCCATCTTCTCCCTTACCATCTGTTATTCAATTCTCGTGTTAGTTCTTACTACTACTAACTTGAGCACTGCCACCTCTCTAAAGCCATTGGTGCTAGCGAATGCTCGTGTTTCTTTGGTCCTCTCGTCTATTATCCACTGAACCAATCATTTTCTCGGACATCAAGAACTGTATTCATTATTATCAGATAGGGTTTTCAGTTTTGTGGTTCCATTGACTCTAGCAACCCCCTTTAGCCCTTTAGCAGACAATACGAGAAGAGAAGAGAAGATACGATACAGACACAGCAACTTTCACTGCATCTATGTTCCTCTTTTATGGGGTTTAATTGAATTTTCTCTTAAAGAATTTGATCCTACCTGATGAAGAGAGCTCTTCTTGAAAACTTTAGCTCATTGGATGGTGGTTGATGTTTGACCAACTATGCAGTGCTGAGGTAATGCTATCTGGATAACGAGGGCATGCCACTCAAATTAATTTTTTCCAATAAAAGTTAGGTTGTAGTGAATGTATCCAAGAGCTTTGTTTGTCTGACATGTATATGACTGGCTCAGAGCACGTGTCAGATATAACCGACCAGTGTATGCGGTCCAAAGTGTCGAGCATGGACATCAAATAAGGTTCAAATCCAAAATTCCAGATTTTGCTTTTGTTTACGTGTTAATGGCATCTGGCATCCACAGGATAGTATGCTCTAATACCAATTGTTAGAACCCTAAGGTTTTCAAGTAGAAAATAAATGGAAGCTAGAATATAGAAAAGAGAATTGAGAAAAGGAATTTAGGTTGATCTCTTCAAGGGGATCGGCCGCCTCATGAGAGAAGTTCTCCAATACTATTTTCTGGAAAGCCATATGGCATCTACAATTTATAGATCTAAACCCTTAAATATAAGAGAGTAACAAGGCAACTGCTAAACTTATTCCCCAAGCTATACAACCCTACAAAAACTAGCAAAGAAAATAGTTAAGAAAATCCTATTCGAACTAGGATTATAGCATTATATAGCTGGCATCATCTGGCCGTGTGAAAGAAATGTTGTTTTTACAACTTAAAACAACATATATATATATATATATATATATATATATATATATATATATATATATATATATCGATATGAATGCCCATTCATTTTCACTCTTTGGCTTATTGTGTCATAGAGATGAAATCAATTTCCTATAGCAAATTTTATCTATCTTTACCTCTCTTTTTAGACTCTTTATAGTCTATAGGAGAATTTGGAGGGTGCTCCTTGCTTGCATGAGCTTAAAGTGCATATCCAAAAAATAAGTTTACCTACCTGTCAGTTAACCTCATAGGTTTCATGGCATGACCCTCTTATGCTCATAGATACTTTAGGAAGTAAACAAAGAGGGCTGACGTCAAGTCAACAACTAGTCATAAAAATATTGTGAAATCTTTTATAGAGCTTTCTTATGCTTAATAGCCTATACACATATATATATGTGTGTGTGTGCGCGCACGTGCTTGTATGAATGCATTTGCTTGAAAAAGATGCTGATTTATTAGGTACATCTTAAAGATTCTTTGGACATGTTGCTACCTAATGTTCCAAAATTGTTGGTTGTTTGGTTTTTGTCATAGTTACCTAGAACGAGATAATTTTGGGTCATGGTTAGGGTTCATGAATGGGGTATGTTACTTTTCTTTATTTTTTGTACATAGGAATTAGGGTGAGTTGGTTCTTGCCAATTTGGTTTGCGGGATGCTTAGAAATGCTAATTGGGTTGATGTTAGTTGTTCAAATTTCACTCAATAATTGTGTCATATACGAAAAGAAATTTATATAAAATAGTGTTCTAAAAATCGGTTTAACAAGCCCACTTCGCGGTGACCGTTAGTCGTCCGAATGGAAGTTTGGGCTCTAGAGGGATTTGGTGTTTCTCAAATGGCGCCTAGCGGCCGTCTAGGTGTTGTTTGGCCTGTCGCCGCATCGAAAACTTTCTAGTCGGTGCTCCTGGGTGCCTGTTCAGCGCCTAGGCAGCCATGTTCGGCTAGACGGGAAATCAAAAAATTTCAAATTTCAAATTTGAAAAAAACCAAAAATTCAGATTTCAAAAAAAATTCAAAAATTTCAAAAAAAAATCAAAATTTTTAGAAAAATTAAAAATTCAAATTTTTAAAAAAATCATGTGCGGCCGCCTCCATCCGCCGCATCGATTCTGCCTAACAAAATCTATAAAACTGATAAAACATGAGAATTTAAAATTCACTACTTTTAGTGAGATGTAAAATTTGACTTCTCTTAGTCATATATCATCTTGAATACAACAATCCAAAATAACATAGTACAATTGTGCCAAAATAATATGTGAATAAACCATAAACGAAATAAAATGGCAAACGACTCAAAAGTTAAAACCTTGATACAAAATAACAAAAGCATAAGGAAACGTTGTTAGGTCATTCTCTTCTTTGCACGAGCAACTTGTAAAGTGTGTTGACTCATGAGCATTAAAGAAACAATAAAATACGAACTACGAAGTCGAAGTTCATTAGACGTGTAACTATGAAACCCCAAACAAGAAATCCCAAGTTTCTTCCTACTTTCTTTGCATTGATTGCAAAAGTAAGTCAATTTGTTTCCATAATTGACTCATATCACCAGAAGTTAGTGATAAGAAAAATGTACGTACTAGAAAGATTGTGTTATTATCGGTTACAGGAAATTGTATAGAGTACGTTAAAAACGAAAATTACAACAACGAAGAAATTGAAGATTACAAGTTGCTAGAATGAAAGCCTTAAAAAAATGTGCAACTAAGTTACTACAACAAGAGACAAAAACACGAGATTGAAAACTCCTGCAGAGGTGATGAAGATCACCCTTTCTCATTCCGTGCAAGTATGAACCTAAAAGTATTTGGGACCGTTAGGTCGCCAAGGAATTTTCCGAACTAAGGGATTGCATCATGTCAAGTAAAGCAAGAATCACAGCTCGTGGAGCAATACTCATTCAGAACAAGAATCAAGAATTAACATGTGATGTCGTGAATCTGTAGACCCAAGATTTGCAAGGTCGCGGACAACTTGGTGCACAAGGGAGATTTTCGAATCTCGTTCCGTCGACGGTCTCCGGGGCACCGGGCCGATCCGATCCGGACAGAACCTCATGCAGTCTTAATCATGTGCGAGCAGGATGACGTGTGCGTCTCATGTACTTTTTGCCGCGTCATTCTCGCTCTAAGACTGATAGTCTTACGTACAGGACGGGATGGCGTGTAGCGCCTCATGCACTTTTCGTTGCACACCATCTTCGTTCACGACTATAACTCGTCCTTTATGGCTTTGCTAGCGACAACAGTTCATATAGATAAAATCATCCTCGCTTAGCGGCAATCCGCGTGCGAGTCATTTCATCGCATCTAGTAATCTGGAACACCTGAACGGATATGAGTATTAGCCATCTGTATATATTTGAGCACTTGAGCAATCTTCTGCAACACTTCTGAGTAATCCGTGTAACTCGTGCACCTGAATCAGAAACACGTCCATGACACATGTTTGCTTATGTGATTCCTTGATTTTATATATATTCGTTCTCGGTTTAACTTGGTTTACCTTGGACAGGGAATGAGAAATGATAAGTTGGTAAGTCGCCGTGTTACTCTTATATCGTACGGCGCACTGCTACACGAGTTAGACTTTATATCTTTGCCATGAAACTGATGCTAAAAAAAAGACTAGAAAGACAACAATGATAGAGTGCACATAACTAATTGAACGTGTTGGATTTGTTGAGCATGCGAGAAGCCTCCCCACCAGTGCATTCAATGTATTGATAACCCACTAGATTGTGTGCAAGGTGCGGGAGAACCTCGTTCGGTGCGGAGTGTCTTCTCGTGCGCGCTAAGGCGTAGAGTTCGCTCTGGAGCCTTAGAGTGTTGCGTCCAGAGCTGAAGCACATATATAGGACATAATGTTGGAACATCGCCTATGTATCATTTCTTGTTGTAAGTCACTTGGCACGCCTTTATTGTTTCGAGAGAGCGAGCTTGAGCGACTTGTAATCTCAGCCTAACGTCGCTTGTAATACTTATTCAGAATTAATAAAGAGATAGTTTTTGTATCATACTTGTGTTCGTTATATACTTTCGCTATATCGACCTTGCGAACTAGTTATCTTACTACCCGTTCTATGCCTGGCCTTGCGCGGGCGCAACTTAGGCTCGCGCGACATCACGTCCATGCGAGGACGACCGGCCCTGCGGTGCCGGGGCGTGACATATTTGTATAAGAGTGTCGACTTTACGTCCTTGGTCTCGAATCGATTTTCTCTGCTTAAAACTTCGTTCGTGGGTAATACGTTAGACGCTCTCTCTCAATGTTCATCGGGATGTTCCATACAATAAGTTTAGCTAGTTGAATGGATCTCATGTGGGTATTTTGCTTGAGCATGACATCTATACAGAAGACCTTGTGGGCTGAGCAATGGGTGTTACATACTTGATTTGTTTGGTGTTAGCATGTCTGTGTGTGAGAATAGAATGCCGTTCGGATGAGATAAGATGAATTTGAATCACAAAATTGAGATATGCCTATCAAATGAAGCTAATTTTAGGAAAAGATGATATCGTTGATACATAATTGAGGATCGTGCTTGGATTTTAAGGAATGCATCGGTTGGATGTTTAGCGATGCGAACTTGGTTTCAAGGATTTTCGTGTAGCCTGAACCTGAGTGGTGTATGGGAAAACTTTGAGGAATGTTCTTTGGATCATGGATTTTGGGATAGCAACTAGCCGGTTAGCAACACAAAGTTGTGCAAGAGATCAATACAAAGCCTTGGAACTTGTGTAGCCTAGTAAGATTGGTACCATGTGTCTCGTGCAAGAATTACTCGAACGGTTCTGTAGAAATTGTGTAGAAGTTGGGATGATGTCGGATAAGAATTTGAAACGAATGACTTGGTCGAGGAAGAATAAGAAAATCAGAAGGAATTATGTGATACGTGAGGATGGAAACAAACTGATGAACTTCGTGTCGAGGATTGAAGGTTTCATGGAATTGTGGTGCCTTCACCGTAGCTTGACCGACTTCGCTATCGCTAAGCTGGCTGAAATACATGTATTTCGGAGGCGCCTTAAATATGTGTACGATCCAGACTCGGCGATATGCTGAACTCGAACCAACTTCCTAAGCTTGGTTGAAATGCATATACTTGGGGATGCCTCGAATGTGTGCACGATCCAGACTCAGCGGTATGTGGAACTCGAATGCAGCTACAGGTGAATATGATTGGATGTGAATGGAACGAACAATGGTTTGACCTTAGTTTTGGGTGAGCGTGGTACTCTGGAATTGCACATTATGGATGGTGATCGGAATTGTAATTATGACCCGATGAGCTGACCTAGTGGTTAGGCAGATGACCCCTTGATGAGATTGAGTTGGTGTGATCAACCTTAGAATTTGCTTAGGTAAGACTTCAGAGCTGGGGCAGCAATAGTTATAATTATGACGTAGTTTTGAGATATGTGCCTCAGAAGAGTTGGTGTTTAACGTGATTGGAACAAACGATGTAAATTGGGGATTTGTAGGTGAAATTACTTGAAATCGAATGGATCGTGCGAAGGAAAGTATAAGTTAATATCGAGGACTTGTCGGATTCGTGTTGGTGTTGAACGTATGAAATGAATCGTGGAAAACTTGGATGATGCATTGAATATAAATGAAAATCGTGTGCTTGGAAGATGTTCTTGATGGTAGTGCGATACTAAGGATTGAAAATCGAATTTTATTTGACTTGGGTTTTGATCGACTCTGCTCGTGGTATCATGGTGATTTTATAAGGCGAGAGATACTTGATGATGAATCGTATAATAGCAATGATTGATTGGAAACCGAAATGAAGTATTGATAACGGGTTCCGCTAAAAAGCTGATAAGTGTCATGATGGAAGTAAGTTGAAGATCGTTTAGGAAGATTGAACAAAACGTAGATTTTGACTTGGTTAGGATGCAGACGATATCATCGGAATGTATATCGTGTTTGGAAGAGTATGATTGTTATATGCATAAGATATGAATAAGGGATTGACTAGGTCTTGTTCGATGAATAAATTTCGAAAGATAAAACGTGTAGGCGGCAAGTGATAAACTTGGAAGATAGTGCAAGATTTCTAGCGTGATTGAGCGATGGCTTGGGATAGATGATTGCATATCAAATACGATTTGGATCTAGATTTGAGAAATGTCACATGCAAAGAATTGGTGGATATTGAAGTTGAAGTTCTAAGGATTTTCGGGATGTTGGCTAGGCGTAACACTGGATTTAGTCAGGCGATACCAAGTGATTTGTTGGGACGTGTTCATGACTCGGAAATTAAGTAATAGAACGTCGGGTCAACCTAGTTATAGTTTGACCCTTGTGTGAGCAAGTTATAGCATACCCCTATGTGTTTGAGTAGTGCAGCTATGCGCTAGGCGCAGTAGAGATTGAGGCAATGATTTGATAAACTTTAAGGATATAGTCGGACTTGGAATGGATAAGAAACGATAAGTGTGCTCGTGGGTTTGAAGATAAACGTGATATGTTCAAGTTTGGAATATAAGTGTTGTTCTTAGATGAGTTCTATCTTAGTAAGTTTTGAGGACGAAACTTCTTTTGAGTGGTGTATTATGTAACATCCTACTTTGCTCAGTTCTGCAAGATGACTCAAACGACATATCAGCACTTGGACTCGGAGTTTCAGCGGTTCACTCGGAGTCTCGCTTGGCCGAGGCAAGCCCTCGTTCAGGTGAGTGGCTACGATGAACCTGTCTTTGCTTGGCCTGCACACCTAAGAATTTGGATATAAATGCTAGATCGCTAGGCGATAACCCCTTGCATGCTAATAAGAATACAACGTACCTAGCTAAGGGAATCATCCCATCTTGTATTGCTTGTGTTAGAACATGAAAATTAAACTTGGTTTAATGTTGATTCCTCGCACTATCCCTTAGACCGTGCGAGCGTAATCGTTTATGTTTACAAGTATGGCTATGCCACATGTTTCCTTAAGTTATATATTCATACTGTTCCAATGCTTGTCTGCTTTACATATTCGCTATGTCGTCTCATAGATTCATGCCACAACCCAATAGCACTATTCCTGTCTTGCATTCATCTAGTTAGTCGGAAGACTATTGAATAGTCATTCCGTGCAAGTATGAACCTGAAAGTATTCGGGACCGTTAGGTCACCAAGGCATTTCTCGAACTAAGGGATTGCATCATGTCAAGTAAAGCAAGAATCACAGCTCGTAGAGCAATACTCGTTCAGAACAAGAATCAATAATTAACATGTTATGTCGCGAATCTGTAGTCCCAAGATTTGTGCAGTCGCGGACAACTTGGTGCACAAGAGAGATTTTCGAATCTCGTTCCGTGGACGGTCTCCGGGGCACCGAGGCTGATTCGAACGGAACCTCACGCAGTCTTAATCATGTGCGAGTAGGATGGCGTGTGCGCCTTATCTTCTTTTCGCAGCGTCATTCTCGCTCTAAGACTGATAGTCTCACGTATACGAGGGGATGACGTGTAGCGCCTCATGTACTTTTCGTTGCACAACATCATTGTTCACGACTATAACTCGTCTTTTATGGCTTTGCCAACGACAACAGTTCATATAGATAAAGTCATCCTCGCTTAGCAGCAATCCGCGTGTGAGTCATTTCATCGCATCTAGTAATTTGGAACACCTGAACGAATATGAGTATTAGACACATGTACATATTTGAGCACTTGAGCAATCTTTTGCAATACTTCTGAGTAATCCGTGTAACTCGTGCACCTGAATCAGAAACACGTCCGTGACATGTGTTTGCTTATGCGATTCCTTGATTTTATATATATCCATTTTCGGTTTAACTTGGTTTACCTTGGACAAGGAAGGACAAATGGTAAGTTGGTAAGTCTCGCCGTGTTACTCTTATATCGCACGACGCACTGCCACACGAGTTAGACTTTATATCTTTGCCATGAAACTGATGCTAAGAAAAAGACTAGAAAGACAATAATGATTGCACATATCTAATTGAACGTGTTGGATTTGTTGAGCAGGCGAAAAGCCTCCCACCAGTGCATTCAATGTACTGATAACCCACCAGATTATGTGTAGGGTGCAGGAGAATCTCGTTCGGTGCGGAGTGTCCTCTCGTGCGCGCTAAGGTGTGGAGTTCGCTCTGGAGCATTGGAGTGTTGCGTCCGGAGCTGAAGCACATATACAGGACATAGTGTTGGAACATCGCCTATGCATCATTCCTAGTTGTAAGCCACTTGGCACGTCTTTATTGTTTCGAGAGAACTTGAGCGACTTTTAATCTCGGCCTAGCGCCGCTTGTAATACTTATTCAGAATCAATAAAGAGCTAGTTTTTGTATCATATTTGTGTTCGTTCTATGTTTTTGCTATATCGACCTTGCGAACTAGTTATTTCACCGTCCGTTCTATGCCTGGCCTTGCGCGGGCGCAACTTAGGCTCGCGTGACATCACGTCCATGCGAGGACGACCGGCCCTGCGGGGCCGGGACGTAACAACCGTAGCATGGGATACTAGCCCCTTTGTAGTACTGAGCTATCCGTGCTTCATGTAAAGCACTCCAAGCATTCCAAATGTTCAAGAACTCATTATGGCATAAAGTCATCATCCTACAGGACTTGCTCTTTTTATATAGCAGATAGTAGACCACAGAGGTTCCAGGATGGAATTCTAATAACGTTCCCAAGCTATGTACATATATTTTTAGTCAATGATCCTTCTTTGAACCAAAAGCAAGATACCTAGTAGATTTCTCTTTGAACTAATAGCATAATACTTCATAATAGAATTACAAAAACATAACATCATAATTTCTTCAAGCTTTTATTTTTGTCATCGACCAGTTGGCACTTGAGACATTTGGTGAATTGATCCGCCAGATTTTCCTAGCTCCAAACGTCATCTACTGCAATGATGTCATCTTTGATGCGCTCATGCAGTATTGTGTGACAATCTCACAATCATTTTCTTACCATTAAAGAGATCATTGGATGTTACTGCTATAGTTGCCTAGTTGTCGCAATATATATGTATAGCTGAAATATGCTCTCCAACCAGAGAAAAATCATACATGATGTCCCGAAGTCATTATGTTTCATCTGCTGCAGCCGTCAGAGCATAGAACTGAAGACTCCATAGATGAGTTAGAGAGAAAAGTTTGCTTCTTCGACTTCTACGATATTGCAGCTCTACCCATGGAGAAGATATATTCGCATGTGGAACTTTCATTCTCTTCTTCTGAGCACCAACTAGCATGACAGAAGACTTCCACCACAGCCGAAAAATCGTTGTAGTGGAATACAAACTTTTGAGTCTTGTTGAGATATCTTATGACTTTTCACAGCTTTCTATTATTCCATATCTAAATTGCTTGTGAACTGACTCAGTAGTATTCCTACGGCAAAAGCAATGTTAGGTCTAGTAGAACTCATAGCATACATTAAGCTTCCAATGACGCTTTAGTACTCTAACTGCATGATACTTTACCCTAGATTTGGCCTCAGATTCTTGTCATACATATAAGGAGTATCAATCCCATGAAGATTGTGATATCCATGGCACGTGAGCATCTTCTTTAGATAGTGATCTTGTGGAAGAAAAAAAGCACAACTTCCATCCGAATAATCTTTATCCTAAGGATAACATCAGCATATCTCATGTCCTTCATACTGAACTTGGATGAGATAGAGCTTTTTTTGTCATTGTGACGTTATCTAAATTCATACCTTTGATTAGCGTACCGTCTACATAGAGATGCAATAACCCCTCTACCATCAACAAATTTGGTGGATACATACTTATCTGTCTTGTTGATCCTGTAGCCGTTTGATTTAATTATTTTATTAAATTTTTCGTGTCACATCTTAGGAGCCTACTTTAGATTGTATAGAGATTTCACCAATTTGTATACTTTGCTTTCAAACTCCTTGACAACAAAATCTTCTTGTTTTATGTAGATCTTTTTAGTCAATCCTCCATTCAGGAATGTTGTTTTGACATCCATCTAATGAATCACCAGTTTGTGAATTGCACCCAGAACAATAAGCATCTTGATATATGTCATCCGTGCAACTGGAGCATATGTATTAAAATAGTCGACCTCCTGCTTTTGAGAAAATTCTTTGGCCACCAGTCTAGTCTTAAACTTATCAACAATTTTGTCGATCTTCATCTTCTTCTTGAAGATCCATTTGCATTCGATGGATTTTGCTCCTTCAGACAAATTGGCCAAAACCTAAGTGTTATTGGATGTTATGGAGTCAAGCTCGTCATTAATCGCCTCCTTACAGAAAATATCATCTATGGTCTTCATCGTCTCATCATAGGTAAGTAAATCTTCTTCCACATGATAGGTGACGAAGTCTTTTACGAAGCCCTTCGACCTTCTCACTAGCTTTGATGATGGCTCGACGAGTATTGGTTCATATATTATATCTTCAATTGCAATTTTTTTCTTAGATTACAGCTTCTTTGGAAGTGTTAGTTTCCTCGGTGCTTAAAATGTTCTTCGGTAAATCCGAAAGAACAATGTTCTTGTGCCTGGCAAACTTATCTTCAAAGAATTCAACGTCGCGAGATTTAATGATATGATTTGATTTAAGATAAAAAAAAACCTACGATTATCACTCTTCACGGCATAGCCCAGAAAAATAGTCTTTGTAGTCCTCATTCTCAGCTTCTGAATCTTGTTGTCGGGAAGCTTCACATAATTCAAACACTCATACTTGAATGACATTCAAGTTGGGTTTGACTTTGAGCAAGAGTTCATGAGGAGTGATGTCTGATTGTGCAAACAACACTCTATTGAGAATAAAGGTGGCTGTTAGCTTCTCCCAATAAGCAGTTCAGGAGACACGTCAATAGCATAGAGTTCATCATCTCCGTCAATGTATGGTTCTTCCTTTCTGATACTCCATTAGATTGGGGGGATACAAAGTAGTTTTATTGACAATTTCATGTTTTTTGTAGAACGATGTGAATTCAAGGTAACGATATTCTCCGCCTCAATCGCTTCCGAATCTCTTGAGTTGTTTCGTTTGACATTCAACTTCTGCCTTGAAGTCTTTGAACTTCTCAAACGCTTCATCTTCAATTTTAGAAGATAGATGAAAGCGTACTTTGAGAAGTCGTCGATGAATGTAATAAAATACTTCATCTCGGCCTTTGTAGAGAAGTATTTGAAGACATATATCTGAGTACGCCCACACCAGAAGATCTGTGTTTCGGTTCACCCACATGAACGTTTTTTTTTACCATTTTTGTCTGTGCACAAACTTTACATTTCTTCGCTTATTCTTACATTTGGAGATAAGACTAGACATCTTGTTAATTCTTTTACAATGAACATGTACTAGTGTATTGTGTCATAATTAAAGAGAATAACCAGAAATAGATACTTCATTAACATATCTAGCAGAAGTTAGAAGTAATTTGAACATTCCTTCGGTACAATTTTTTTTTCTCCGAAGTATGCTCCTTTATTTGACATCACCATTTGGCCAGCATCAATTTCCATCCTCAAGCATGTGTTACACATAAAGCTTTCAAAAATTAGGCTCTTGGCTATGACAATAACGTGATTTATGTTCTCCAGAGTAAGTGACTTCCTTAAAGTCAGTTTCAACACCACCTTTCCGATTTCCAAAACTCCAGTTTGAGAATTGTTCGTCATTTAAACCTTCTCAGAAGTAGGTTCGTAAGTGATGAACGATTCCTTCTTTGAACACACCTGGCAAGATGCACTCATGTCCACCCACCAGTCTGTGTCCACGCCAGATGAGTCAACACTTGCGATCATAGCAACCAAGTTAAGCTCACATTGCTCTTTGGGCTTTGGTTTGGACCTGCAGCCTTTCTTGCCACAGTTGAAACAAGTCCCGTCGTTGCTAGTCTTAGGCTTGAAAGAAGCTGACTTCACATTCAGATAATTAAAGTTTTTCTTTTTGTTGTTTCTATAGGAAGCTTTCTGCTTCCCCTTGTGGTCCCCAGACTGGACTATGTTTGCCTTAGCAAACTCCTTGGACAGCCACCTTGACTTTGCTTCTAGTTTCGTCTGCAATACGAATGAAGCATAGAAGGTCTTCAAGCAATAGTTCTGTTTTCTTGTGGTACATATCGGTTGAGAACCGATCCTAGATAGTAGGAAGCTTGGAGATGATAGCCCCTACCATAAACTTATTTGCTTGAGGTATAGCCTCCTCTTCAAGCTTTTGCTGCAACTTCAGTAATATTCTTTCACTCGCTACATCGTTTTCTCGTCTTCAAATTCCATTTTCATGAACTTGTTAACGAGATAAATCTTGGACATCTTTTCATCGTCGTTGTACTGTTTTTCAAGAGACTCCCAGACCTCTCTTGTATACTCCTTATTGTAAGATTCAACCATGGAATTATCCATAGAGTTGAGGATCAACAACTTCCAGAGGTTGATGTCTCTCTTCTATTTATGTTGCGTGGTAATCACGATGACCAGAACTTGTACATCACCAGTTTCTGGAAGAATTGGTTATAACTCCGTCAACACATAATCAAAGTTGACGAATTGAAAATTGCGACTAATCTTCCTCTTCCGGGTATTGTAATGCTCTTCATCGAACTTTTCAAGTTTATGAAAACTTGTGTCTAGGAGACTTGCACGATTTTCTATTTTGATGTTGCTCGGATCTTGCTTTGAGATTGTTATTACTAGTTATGAAAAATTGTCCAGAATACGTTAAAAACGAAAATTACAACAACGGAGAAAGAGAATATTACAAGTTGTTTGAAATGAAAGCCTTAAAAACTTTAGCAAATGAGTTGCTACAACATGAGAAGTAACATAAACACGAGATTGAAAACACTTGCTGGGGTAATGAAGATCATCGTTGCTCAAAACAAGATTGACAATCTGCTTCCAGGAACCAGCAAGTTCAAAGAGTTGAACTTCTTAAATGCTCCTTTGTCACCCTCGAAAAGGACTTCGAACGGACAAAACTTCAGTCGAACAGAACTCCATGACTTCAGAACATTGCTGCTATCGTAACATATATTTTTCTAAGTCTTATCTCTAAAAGAAAAAGACTGGAGAATATATAGGGGACTAAGCCCCCTAGCAGCCACTACTCCCCATTAAGTGCACTATTACAACAGTAACTCCCACAATGGACAGTTGCGGAAACTGAAACGTCCATGCTGAAGCACACTGAACAGCCACGCGGAGGCACTACACTAGTCCAACATGAGCTGACGTCCCGCTGGAACCAAGGTCAAGCTGCATCCCCATTGGAACTAATTCCAGCGGGAGCAGCCGCAACCTCGTTGCCCCGTGCTCCCTATTGCGCCTGAGCTGGAACTGGCGCAACCTGATGTGAAGTGAAAAGTGCTCCCTTCGTCTACGTTCGATTCCGAGTTGCTAGGCCCATTTGGGTGTAGCTCCTAAGAGAATTTTTCAAGAAATAAATAACAAAAAATAAATATTTTTTGGAGGATTTGAACCTTGCCCTCTAGTAAAACATCCAATCATGCCAATCACATGAATTACCACTTTCCATGTGTGCAAGTCAATAAAAGATGAATATTATATTGAAATACACACTTTGAATTTGTCACATGGATGTTGTAACATTCCTAGAGAGTAATTTCAAAAAATCCGACATATCGTATCAAAATGTGGTTCGTTGGGGGTTTAGGTGAACCTAGTGACTATGGTTTGTCTTATAGCTGCCATGTAGGATTTTCCTTTTCAACTTCAAGGGTATCTTATTTAGATCACAAAGAACTCTAGAAGCATGCCACTTTTAACCATCCTACTTTCATTCTAGGAAGAACTTTCTCGGTATCTTATTTAGATCACAAAGAACTCTTAGAAGCACGCCACTTTATCCATCTACTTTCATTCTAGGAAGAACATCTTTCTCAGTCTCTCAATCATGATGATTGATTGATCCTAAATACCAAAAACTATCACTTTTAGGTATCTTACATGTTCATTAATATTAATAATTGACACACTTGGTTATTCTTGTATTATTGTCGAAAGTAGACTTCATATATTCTGTTTTTGTCCTACTAATTTAACACCTTGAGATTCCAAAATATCCCTCAATTCTTTTTTTTGGCTTGTGTTTTCTACTCTCATCAACTAATCCAATGTCATCAACAAACAAGATAGTCAATGGAACTCTTCCTGAATGTATCTTATAATTTCATCCATAAGTAGTGTAAAGAGGTACAGACTTGATGATGATTATGGAAAATTGGGTGGTATTTCTCCTAGTAGTTGTTACTCCATATACACGTATCGTTTATGCTCTCCGAATTTAATGCATGATTTCTAGTTCGCCTGCTGCCCAATGCTGGAGACATCTTAGTAAGTTCTAAATGAAAGTGATCCTTCATTCACCATGAGTATTTCATGGCTGATTGTAGTCTAGAAGAGCCAAAAACAATGAACAGTGAGTATCGTTTGCATAATTGCTTCTCTTAGATGTTGTGAATTTAGATCGCAAGAAAATCGTTTTCTTTCTTACCTTCACTGGTCATGTCTTGCAATTTGTGTACACTCCTGATCTCCTAGTGAGTGCTCATATGTAAACTTGGCAAGTCCTAGTAGATTTAATTCTGTATTGGCTTTTGATTACCTGTAAGCAACAAATCATTAAAATAAAATCCATTAGGCTCTTAGCTAGATGAATTGTGTTGTCCTTTATGGGTTATAGTCTAAACTTGATAGTTTGTTTCATGTGTCTATGCTGGACAGTTGGTTAACATCAAAATGGATAACAGATCCGAATCAGCACCAGTAGGAGGTTCTGGTGAAACACAAATGTAAGTGTACTGACATTATCTTTTGTAAGATACAGTACAGATTTGCCTCAACTTTTATTGTGTGAAAACAGTGCTGGTGATGAGTGTAAAGAATTGGCTTCACGCAATGCATGTGAGCCAAATGTCAGCAATCCACTTCCTTCACAACCTGCATTAGATGTTCTTGATTCCGAATATCCATCAGACAAATTCATGGCAGCACCTGCAACTGATGTAGTCAAGCATTCCAGTGTAATTCAAGGGGGTGAGCTGGAAAACTCGGCCAGCATTGGGACTATTGCAAGAGGGGAATTTGTACATAAGGTGTCTCTTCTGGAGTCGGAAAAAACAATTTTGCCATATGATGCACCAGAGGAGAGAGACGAAACATGTGAAATGGACATCTCTGCTGCACCACCTGCATCTACTTGTCTAAGTAATGTAGAATCAAGTAAACCTACTATAGATGTTATGGAGTCTCAAAGTTCATCAGAGCCAAGCTGTGCTGCGATAGTCTTGGCAGAGGAAAAGGATGAGAAGGGCAAGGAATTGGCATGGTTGGAGAACTTGCACAAAGTATTGCAGGATAAGGAGAAAGAAAGAGATAGCACATCCATAGAGAGAGTCACATACAAATTCATTGAGAACAATGATAGCAACCCTGGACAGGATTCTAGTTGGAAGGCTTTCCCTCTGATCACAACCAAGTCATATGGCCAAAGTTCTCGTGATCAGGTGAGTTATGGAACATCTTCGGTTTCATATGCATCTACGGCTGTTCTATACTCTTATCTCTTGACCCTGCAACAAATCCTTCGTTGCAATGTTGAGGGTGTCCTGTTTCTCTTTGGAGAGTGAATTCTCACGAATAAGCTTACACCTTAAGACATGGATAGATTTTATCAGATGGTTGATGGAAAATGCATCTGTTTTACAGTGCTTCTTACAACTTTATTATATTCATAATTGCAAGTTCTCACCTCTCAGTGTATGTTATAAAATTTGGATCTTTACTTGTTTGCTGCTGCAGCTACTGAACACACATCCCATGATCTTGTTGCAGGGAGAAGTAGCTTTGTCAAAGTTAGCTGACCCTGGATGCAGACAACAACAAAACGAAGATGTCTCAAACAGACCATTTTGTACTGATTTTTTAGGTCAATCTTCAGCTCTGAATCCAGGAGCACCTGCTGATGCTTTTAAGGACTTCCACAGTATACTGTCTTCTTCAAGTTTCGGAGTTAAAGACAATATTCGTACACTTAACAGGCATCTACCATGGCATGTTCTGGAGGACAATTTGTCTTCACAAAGGCACAAGCAGAACACTGAAAGTGTCGTGAACGGCTCAAGGGTGCTAAAAGAAAGGGAGATCTCCTTTTTAGATAAGTTCAGGAGGTATCCAAATGAGTGGTCGGAAGAAGAGCTAGATTTTCTCTGGATTGGTGTGAGAAGACATGGATTAGGCAATTGGATTGGTATGCTAAGGGACCCAAGACTGCATTTCTTAGAATCAAGGACTGGAGAGGACTTGGCGATGCAATGGGATGTAGAGCAAAGAAAACTCGTACATGGAACACTTGTTCAGCCATTGGGCCTCTCCAGGGTATACCATTCTTCTCACGCTATGGGTGAGGGCTTGCTAGCAAGACAAACAGCCGCAAATCGATTCAGTAGTGGAAATTTGTGGCCTCATGATGGTTCAGAATTTCCTATTCTCACAGCAGAGGCCAAAATTTCTTTGGGAGATTCATATCCTCGAACTAGAAATTTTTTCCATTCTTCGACTGCTGGCAAAATTGATACAATAGCAGGCGAAAGTTCATCCACAAATACTTTCCTAGGCAACTTTTCACTTGGTCCTGTTTACTCCAGGGCTGGAATCAGACACCAGAAGCCAATCAGAACGCATAGCTCGACGTATGATTGGGAGACATCTAATTCACAGCAAAAACCAAGTGAATTATTGGCACATTTTGATACATCTGCTGGCCCAAGTGGTGCTCTCCCACATTGGCTCAAAGATGCTCTTAACAAAGCTCCTAGACCAAGAGAATCATCACTTTCACCTGTTGTTTCAGCTGGTCCCCATTCCACCAGTCTGCTAAATAATCACCAGCGACTTGACATTCCTTTTTCATATAACTGCGAGCCACCAGTGCCACTAAACGATTCTCGGGGCCGTGGAATTCTGAAAAGGAAGGGTGTGGGATCTGGTAAAAGAAGTGGTGGCTTGAGGATCAATGAAGCGTCATCATCTCTGAATGAGCCCTGGGATGCTGGTGTTCTTACAACTCCGGGCAAGACCTCCCATAAATCTACACGGGATTCTCCAGCTCCTGTAGAGAACAGTATACCTAATCTGAATAGGAAATATTCAGGCTCCGTTGGACCGCGTGAGTTGGTGGTTATAGATAGTGATGCATCTTCTGAGGAAACAATATCAGATAATCAAAACAGCAGGCCTAGTTAGCATTTTGGATACAGCAGTTTGGAAATCTTGTACAGGATTTTGATATATGCCTGTACATTTTGGTGTATGCATTTTATATATCCTATGTTGTATTGCCTAGTATTCTGGACCAGTTCCATTTCTGTCAGGTTGGATGTTTAATACCTTATTAATAAGAAGAAAGGAAATTTGCAACGTATTATTCATTGAAATATACACAATATAGTTGAGGACAGGATGCATTTGTTTTTCCTGGTGTTTTTTTCCCTGTATATTGGGTATCCTTTATAACGTTCCGAAATGTATTTGATATCCATGTTTCTTTGGATGTTTTCCTCGTGTGCATAAGATGATAGATACTCGTCTGAACTTTGCGGCTGCGTTAATTTTTGATTTCATGACGAGGATACACAATGCTTTACTGCTTCTGATCTTTATAGTGTGATTCAGAGGCGATTGTGATCCTTCTGATCGGAATTTTTTTTTGGGGGGGGCTTAATTTCAACTTGATACTCTCAACTATTTCAGTTTTGAACTTGATAACCTAAACTTTAAAACTAGACAATTTGATACCTTAACTATTGAATAATTTTATGTTGATATCTTCCGTCAGTCAGGGATTTAATTTTTTCGTTAAAAAAATGCGCAGCCATCCTCCCAACCCCTATGCCCCACCCCGGACCTGGCTGCACCTGCAACCCCGCTGCCGGAGGGGGGGATGGTTGAGGATAATTTGGTCAATTAACTTATTCTTTTTTTTTTAACACCGGTAGAATATTAAGTTGTACAATTATAGCTGAGGTAGCAAGTTGTCTAGTTTTGAAGTTAAGGATATCAAGTTGAAAAACTGAAATAATTGAGTATCAAGTTGAAATTATGTCTTATTATTTTATTTTTTTCTGTGTTTCACTGAGCAACAAGGTTTTTACTGATGAAAGATCACTGTTGAACTGCGGGCATGTTCTCTCTTTTACTGGTAACAAAAATGACTTCCTAACATGGAGAATCCATGAAGACTGCGCCCAGGTTATATATAGATTTCCCCATTCAGTAGCATCACACTTAGTTACGGCTCTGGCTTAGGGGATTGAGTTTTTACTGTGAAGTAAATTTGATGAATAAAATTATATGTACGGATCCATGTGTTTATGACATAGTACAATTCAATGAATTCTTTGGTTGGCACAAACTGCAAATACAATTAGCTTCTCATTTCCTGAGTAAAATTACCTCCCAAATAGTTAACAATCTTTTACTGGAATAGCTACCCCCCCCCCCCCCCCCCCACCCCCCCTAGAAACTAAAAATTCCAAAAAAAAAAAAAAAAACAAAAAAAAAATGGGCCCTAACGTGCTGAGGAAAAACATTTAAACTGGTCTAAAGGTCAGGGATTCATTATGTTACACAGACGGATGCAACACGATTCAGCACCTATTTTGGAGTTTCCGTCGTAGGCTGATACATGTCCAACACAAATGATACATGTCCGACACAATGTGACTCGACATGAAAACCTTACCTATTAAGAGTAATATATCCTTGTTTAGCATCAGAGTTGTGTTGTGTCCCGTGAGTTGAGATTCACAGATGAAACAAAAACAAAGAAAAAAACATTCACCCCCAAATTTTTGGTATTTTCCTGTCAATAGCCATCTCCCTAACATTGGCCAGACAAAATAAAACATAACGGCCAAGTCGCAAAACCAGTTCCTCAATTCTCGAACAGAACTAATAATTGTTAAACTCTAATCATAGCAAATATAAAGCTAGAAAAAAAAAAAAAGAATCAAAAACACACAAAAATAATAGAATCCAGGATCAGCAAGTAATTTTCTTTTGTCTGCCAAGGACAGAAAACCAAAACAAAAGTACAACTAGAAAAAGATGCATAGAGTTGATAGTTTTGTACAGTTTATAGTTGATGATGAACATGACACCCCACTGGTACAATTCCTACCCAAGCCCGCACCAATACACAACAGAATATTGTGGAACCGGAATTAACCTAAAAACATGCAAATCTTAAAGCTAATTCTCCTCTCCCCAAAATCTTCCAATTTCACTACTGGGTGATGGCATGACTTTTATCCATAATAAATTGGAGAATGGAATATCAAATTCTGTAACTGATGACAAGTTCAGGGACCGAGAAGCTCAGACAGCTGAAAGCACCTTCACTTCTCACCTCCCCTCTCCGTTGGGTCTGAATCTTGTGGACCTCTGTCGCCTCCTTGGTATCGAAATGTCGTTGTCATCATCATCGTTGTTGTCATCATCATCATCGTCGTCGTCGTCGTCGTCATCTTGCAAGCCCAACAGATTCTCACCCCACAAGTTCCGATGCCTTGATGAGCGCCGGTGGGTCCTCCAAGTTCTAAATGCATCCTCATCAACATCATCATTGTCATCTTGCAAGCCCAACTGATTTGCACTCTGCACATTTCGCTGCCCTGATGCGTGATGACGGGTCCTCCAAGATCTAGACGAGCTCCTGAGTCCATCACGGAACCTATTTCGACTGCTCATCATATGGAACAGAAAGAGTGTAGCCCACCATGGTCCACTCACATCACCCACTTCCTCCCTGTAATGTGACAATGCATCTCCATCGTCAATCACATAGTCTCCGAAAACAACTGCTCCGGGAATTGTTGATCTAATTGCAGTAAGGATGTCCCTGTATTCCTGCTGATGTTCCAGGTTGCACCAGGCACGGTGCCTTGACGGATCCACTGCAGCAGGACGCGTAGCAGGGTGAGCCCTCCGTGCATGTCTCCGAAGCTCGCCGTAGTTGCCAGAGAAGGAGCACGATTCCCGTGAGCAGCTCCTTGGTTTCAGGTCCAAATATCGCCTTGCTTCCTTAACCACCTTCCGACCAAGTACTGCTCCCCTGCAAAGGGGACACTTCAACTCAGAAGTGATTCTGCTGGGGGATTCCTCGACATTATGAGTTTCTACATATCCAACTCCTAAGCTATTGTTACTTTCTTCCCATGCTTCAGACATGATTTCATCGGCTTCCATAGTGTTTCTTCTCATCCTTGGGCTGACCAAGATGGGCTCAGAAGTAAGAGTTTGAGGAGCTATCTGGTCGAGACTTTCAGTAATGGAGTGCTCAGGTAAGGAAGGCATGGATTGAGAAGGAATGTCATCAAGGTGCTCTACTCTCACTTTGTTAAATCGGTCCAGGCAGTTTGAATGCCGGTAACTTGTATCACAGATGTATGGTCTACAACCTTTTTCATAAGAACTGCAGATAACGAGGACAGCATTGTGAGGATGGTCCATGCAGATTGGACAAGAAGTCTCATCCCATTGCATTTGCAGGACATTCATGTCCGGACTAGAAGTGCTTCCTTTAGCATCTGTCATCTTGAATAACTGTTGTAAAGATATGGAAGTGGTTAGGCTACCTATAGTGTCAAATATCTGTAAGTTCGAGTGAATTGCCATATAATATTATAAGTTCAATATGTCAACTATAGATTTTATGTATTTTAGCTTTTCTCGGATACAAATAGCTATCTTGCACGAATACAGATAAGTTACAACAAAATCAGGATATGGCACTAATTTTGGTATCTCGGTGTATACTGGAGTGTCCATGTAGTATCTGATACATACATAAACTGATACACAGACACTTTACCATATGGCATAAATTTTGGATTATCCGTGCCTCCTAGATCCAAGGATATGAAGGGAAGGAACAATCAAGAAACTACTCCCTCCATCTGGTAACTAGAAGGTGAATGAGACAATTTAGAGCATTCAAACTAAGACCACTGAAAGTTTTGTGAACATAGAAGATTGTGGAAATGGAAGAGACATTTTCTTCCTTTTGTCTACCATCCCTTTCCTATTTTTGCTCTTTCTTGTTTCTTTTTCTTCTTATTCTTTCTCGTTACCTCCCAGCAACTAAAACATCGCATAATTGTCTGCTGCATTTTGAAAATAAATGGTGTTTGACATGTAAGAACTAAAAATTAAATGCCAGAAAAAGTACATAGAGTTGTAAAAAAGATGATTGGCCTACTTCATATGAGAAAGTAAAAATTGACTGGTCTTCCACTTTAACAGTTTTAGCATTTCTTATCCATGTAACATTCAGCTTTCATGAAATATGTATGAACAATCCACGAGACAGCACTTCACTGCTAATATGATAAGGCAAAACTATGTAAGCAAGTACTGGTTACATAAATGACCATGACACCTCTGGTCATAAACTTTAATTTAGTGGGTATTGAATTAGTAAGTTAAGTATGTTAACAAGCGCCATTCATCCATTAGCTGCTTTGTAAAGTAAACCGGTGATGTACTCTACTCACAAACACTTAAACGAATTATGTTTTCAGAAGCTAAGAAAGGTTAGATGAAATAAATGATTTTTATTTGCAGAATAATAACCAGACTTAGATGCTTCAAGCTAATATGCCAGCAGTCAAAGAAATGATGAGAATAAAGTATCCTTTGCTCCTAGAAAAGTATCACACCTTGACGCACCCGTGTATAGGCCTCATATGCATCATCACTTGGCCCAAATGTCAAAATGGTTAACCTGGATGTAGACCCAAACACACAAATATAAACCAATCTAACTCTGATCCCCCATCGGATGTAGGACTAACTCTTGGAGTTTCACAAAAAGGAACTTTGAAGTCAAAACCTTTGACCCTTCAGCAATGATAGATGGCCAGAATCTATACTACAAATAATTTTAGTCTCTATGTTTACTCCTAGAAGAGGCGCATGAAGCATACCTGATCTCAGAAATTTCTTGGCAAATGAAGACACCTGTTTCAACACTAGGATCTTAGGCAAATACTCCAATGTTCATCAGCACATCTCAAGACCTGTAGTTAAGACATACAACGAGAAAATAAAGATCTTGAATGTAGACCGATGAAAATGTAAATATACTAACACCAAATTATTAAAATCTTACAATGTGAATATCCTCACAAGCAACACATCTCAAATTGGTACCTAAAGGTGAAAATGCAAATAGGATAACACTGAATGATTAGGAACAAAAAGTATACCAATTACCACTAAACTTATGTACAGTGAAAAGCTAAAAGGATGATATGTAAATATGATTAGGATTTGTTAAGAGATCTACTATGAATGATTAGGATTTATTTAGGATCTACATTTTGGAAAATAAGTGGATTGATTTCATTAGATCTCTTGACCAAGTGTTATATAGAGATAAAAAGGTGCTAAAGACAAAAATAGACAACTGGAAAGAGAGTGAGATGATTCGCGGCTTCCAAGAGAGTCAAACAGAGTAACTTGCAGCCTTCTTGGGCCTAAGTGCTTGTGCACTACAAGGAGGTATTTAGACAAGTTGGCCACAAGGAGTTTAGTGGCAGTGGAATTGAACAACAGATTGCTGACCTGAGACTGACAAGCAGGCCATGGTCACTTGAATAGTTGCTGGCATGTGGGCCATGGAGTTACTGTGAGCCAGGGACTAAGTTGTGGGCTACGGACCTACTGTAATGATTTTTTGTTTGCTGGAGGCAACGAGCAGGAAGAGACCAAGGGCAATGGTTTAGAGAAGAGGAAAAGAAGAGAGATCCTTAAGGCAGAACCAAGGCTTACTCTACAATGAGAACATCATGTCTTTGAGTGGGAGAGAACTACCTATTGGACTTGATAGAGGTAATTTGCATGGGCTGCAAGCCTACAATGAGAACATGTTTTTGAGTGGGAGAGTGTGAATACCTAAGAACTAGCCCCACATCGGATACGAGATGAAAATTTGATTGGTTTATACTCGAGTGCTTAGGTCTCGTGTACTTTTTGGCTTAGTGATGATGCACTTAAGGACCATGCACAGGTCATGTCCTGGCGGGTTCGTGGGCTAGGACGTGACAGAAATCAGTAGGTGGCGTGACAGAAATAAGCTTTAACAAGAAAATGAAAAAAAAAATCACTATATTTCTTCTTGACCGACCCTAATAAACCAACATACAAGCTTCAATCACTTGAATTGTTAACAAGATCAGAGGTCACCATAAACACCCAACAAGATGCCATAGATAGAAGGAACGCAATATGAATGTGTTTAACAAGCCCCAATCACATGAAGTAAGAGCATGTGGAAAAGGGGAACAAAACTGTAATAACCTGGCAATCAGTAAAATATCAACCAACCTTATCAAGTATCGTTTCACGGGACGTTCTTACTAGAAAGACGCTACTAAATGACTATGCAGCCATCTTTAACATCTTGGATAGCTCACATGCTAGGAAACAAAGACACTCCTAAAGTAGGGGGGCCGTTGTCATGTCTCCGGACACTAGGACACACCAAAACAGGTGTCGTGCCCGTTATACAGTGTCCTTACTGTGTCGTGTCATATCCGTGTCCGTTCAACATAGCTCAGAGGTAACAAGAACCCATCCACAGAAAGATCAAACTACAAGCACTAGCAAACTACAAGCACGACGGAAGACTGCAGCAAGAGCATACATGGGAAATATTTAATAATGACAAATCAATCCATGATGATGTGTGTCATCAGATCAAGTGGGCATAACAATTGTATGTAACAAAATCAGGAAAGGAATTTCTAAACCTAACCCTAACCCTAACCCTAGTTTACACAAGATATTATACCAGGGATTAGAAATAAATCCATGAGATTATGAGAAATTATTTATATGCAAGATTACACACACACAAAAAAGACAACAAGCTAGACCTTGAAGTTAGATGCTGACAATCAAAACATAAACATCTCAATCAAGAATAAAAGAACATAATAATGGGGAGGTGATATTACAGTGATAATATTCTTTGATAGGAGATGCAGACTTTTTTTTCTTTCTTTCTTTTGAGAAATGAGGAAATGTGGAGACAGAGAGACTAGTGTGTCTTGTGTTTTTTTTTCTTTTCCCTTTCTTGAAAGAGGTGATGATAGCTATTTTGTCTGTCTGATGCTTCAGGGTTGGAGATGGTAGTGCTGCTGTTACTTTTTTTTTTTTTGGGTTCATTTATCTTTTTTAATGTTGTCCGTGGATCGTGGCATGTTAGTTACGATGGAGGACTCTCGTAAGAATAAACATAGTTTGAATCTTTTTTTGGAAACTTAGTTCCTAATCCAGTGGAAAAAACATAACAAAAAAAAAAAAAAAAACTTTTTTAATGTTTGATGTACATTTTATTGTAACAAAAATTCATATTAGTTTGAGTTTTGTTTGAAATGGCAAATACTAAACAGTGTTTGATGAGTGTTCGGGGTTTGTTGTTCTCGGCCCATTTAGCGCAAATGAAAAGAATTTTCTTTTGTCATTCAGTCTAAAATGTCAATAGCAAAGGTAATCATTAAAATTAGAAATCAAACTTATCATGTCTCAGCTTCGAATACAAGTACACAAATTCATCCTACGTCACGGTATCGACGTAGTACGCTGTCTAAATCTTAAGGTACACCCTCATCTCAATATTACAAATAAATCAATTGTAGAAACATGAAAAATCTCAGAGAAACATGCGCTCATACATCAAGCTGCATACCGAAACTCATTCAAATTTATGCACCATACAATTCATGCGGCATAGAAGAAAAGACGCATGCGACAGAAGTTAAGAGACGCATGACGTCTTGGGCGCAGGATGCCACTTCTGTCAGTCACAATATTTATGACTCTGACAACAATAATGGCTCTGAACGCCTTGGTTTTGACGCTGACAGTGGACGTCGGCGCTTACATCACTGCCATGATTACCCTTGACCGTGTACAGCTGTGCAGTGTCACGTATACACACGACAAAGCTACATATGCGTCAAGCTCTCTATGCGGCAAGCTCTCCATGAGCCAAGCTCTCCATGAGTCAATATTCTTATGTGTCGTGGTCCTTATGCGTCTAAACGACCCTAAGATCCGATCTCTGGGGGATCAACCCCTATACGGTTCAGTCTCTATGCGACCCTATGCGACTAAGTCTTTCTGTTTCAACTGAGGGGATTCTCTACAACCAACTGCAGGCCACATGTCAAGATGACCAAGTCACGAACACAAAAGGAGAATATTCCAGATCTCCAGCAACAACAGATCCCAACAAGACGCCACGTGGCAGCTTAGCCCTGACATGCGTTTACGGCTACAACTATTCTGTTAAGAATGGACACATGGCAGTCCCATGCACGCATGATGGTTATAAATAGTAGGGTTGCATACCCACCACACACAGACATATATGAGAAAGAGAGACGTGAAGAAACTATTCTCACCCCCTCGTTGGACCGTCAACGGAGTAAAGGAGTCAACTGCAGTACTCGATCTCCATCGTCACACTCCCCAGAATCAAAAAATATTGTACTTAGATTTTCTGTCTAGGATTTCTCTGTACTTCTTTCGTTTTTTATACAACAAAGTTTGTTCAACTTTCATCAATGGCAAACAATGTGGCAACTTTGCTGGAGAAATTTTTTTTCACTAGTGAAAAGATAGTGATGCAGTCCGACGTGGTGAAGCTTGGCTCGACCAAGAAGATGCTGGTTGTACGCTTCAACCAGCAAGCTTTCGAGAAAATACTTTTTGAGGGCAGCGCGAGTCCTTCGCCAAGGCTAGCAAAGCCTAAGAAGATCCACAGGACATGGGTTGCTAAGACCAGTGCATCTCGTCTAACTGCGGAGCACACACTCCCTGTCTCTCTACCTGTTGTCGAAGACGCACGTCATGCGTCCATGCAGGCCGCCCCGGTTCATGCGGCGACCACATTTGAAGAGGGGGTGCTCAGCACCTAGGCTCTGGCAAAAAAAAATACTACGATGCCATAAGCTTGGGGGTTGACGCACAACCCATGCGCCTACAACGAGGGGCGCAGAAGAAGAAGCATACGGCACTAAACTCCAGGTGCAGGAAGACAGTCACATGCATCCCAAACAACAACAAAAGTTCTGTCTTTGACAGAATCTCCTGTAGCATCGATTCTATGCGCCACCCTGATGAAGAAGTAAGCAACTTGGACTCCTCGTACTATACACCAGTGCGTGCTAGGACGAAAAAGTCTAGGGCAGTGCGAGCTCGCCAAGCTCAAGCAACTGCTTAGATGATGGACCGTCAACATGCGCCGCTAACCATTATGCGTGTCTCTGACAGAAAGTTATACAAGATTGACTCATGCACCCAGGCCGCAGTAGCACGGGGACAGGGTCAGTTCAAAAGTCTTCCACTGATGATTTGGAAAAGTTTTTATACGAACCCAAGGTCAGGGAACAAAAATATTACCTACACACCCATGTGCTTTATTTACCCGTGCTCATAAGAAGGGTATAAAGGTGAATCATCTTTCGCTTGATTTGCATGATGTGGTCAGTCACAAATGCAAAGTGAGAAAAATATCTACGGCATATGAGACGTCCCTCCCGGGCATCATTGTGCCAACATTGTCATCAACTACTGCTGTGCTAAAGTAGCATTATCTGCAAACAGGCAGTCGGTATTTCAGCTACTGCAACCAAGGGCACTCATCCGACAACATTCCGAAAAATAAATGCCAGAGGAGGAGGAGTTTTTCTTTGCCTCATATTGTTCCACGTGGAGATCTCCCTCCACGAAGGGAGGCTGAAAGTCCAATACCTCCAATCCTCCACTCTTAGCAAGCGTGTCGAGAAGGCAGAAGCAAGCAGCGGTACCAACAAAAGGAGTATTCCTGGGCACCCGCTCGAAGACAAAAGTGTCATCAGCTGGGGGTAGTATTTCCTCAAGACCCCAGATGACTCTGCAAGCTGGAGGTAGCAATCCTCCGGAGCCCTATGACAACCCGTCATTCCGAAGAGGCAGTGATTCTCAAGCAACAGACGCTGAGATTCCTGGGGGTAGTCACCCTCGTGAAAGCGAAGCCCTTCCGATGTTGGGGGTAGTGTTCCCTCCGAATCCGAAGGAGATGCAATGCTGCCAATTTTTTCTAAGGACTATTCGATGCAAGAATCTGAAGCAAAAAGTGAGAGGTCCACTGTCGTTTTCGTCTCTCCCCATATAAGGACATTATACATGGCCGGGGAGGACAATGAAGCCACTAGTGATCGACAGTGCCTTGAGACCCTTGAGGCTATGATGCAGACCATGAGTGCCTCAATGCAGTCTCTGACCTAGACAATGCTGGAACTCGGGGCAAGTTTGGTCCCACAACCACCAAGAACCTCTACGCAAGCAAGCCAGGATCCTGGAACCAATAGAGACTCGAACGCAATCGCTCCACCAGCTGATGGTAATCATACTTTGCCAGGATCGTCTGCTTCTTCCGCAGTAGATGGGGCCCTGAAAGCAATACGGGAAATATGGGAACTTCGAGCCCACCTGGACTCAATGGACAATCGGGACACACTGCGCGAGCTCGGGATACGACAATCATATCCTCTCGAGTAGAGAAAAGTGTCTTACCTGCCCAAATACAAGCCCTTCTCTATGACTCAATTCGACAGAAAATATCTTCTCATCAATACATGAGTTATTTTGAGACGGCGATGGGTTATCTACCCTACAATGATGATCTTCTCACCAAGCTCTTCGTCGGGGCATTGTCCGAAGTGGCCTTCGACTGATTTTGCAGTCTCCAAGATAATTGTATCTCGTCATTTAAAGATCTTAAAAGTCTCTTCCTTACCCGATTCTATGACGGAGGAAATAACATGACGATTTCCTCTCTGATGGACATCACTCAAAGAGAAAAAAGATCCTGTACGGGAATACATAGAATGATACAGGCAAGCTGTGCTTAAACTACCCCCGACAATCCTGAGTCCACGCTAATGGACACATGCCAAAAAATATACTTTCAGCAATTAGGCTCTGGACGGACGCCACACAATTCAAAGACTGGACGACATTTATCATAAGCGTTGTCGCTGCTGAGAAGAACATGAAGGACCTCCGACTGCTGAAAATACAGATCTCCGTCATTGACGATAGGGGAAGGCGTTCTTACAACAACAATATGAGACTCGTCTCACTGTTCTAGTATACGTACCCGACATACGCATATTATACATATATAGCTTGTTTATTGTTTAATTGCTCACATTATGCTTTATGTCATTCATCCATTGTTTAAGTTGTTTTTATAAATTTTCCTTAGTTGCATGCTTTGGACCGTTGGTCCCTTGGTTTTTTTGGTGTGTGGTTGTGATAAACCCGGGTGAGAGGCATGGATTATGATCCAATGACCAACAATCAATCCCTTGGCTATATAAGCAATTCCATTCTCTTTCCTCCACTTTTCTTTCCTTTGATTTCTCTTTCCTTCTTCATTTCTTCCCCAGCAGAGAACAACATCTGAGCTTGGCCTTGGCCATGGGTGACCTTGGTAGTATTGGTATTAGTCTAGAACTTGACCGTATGCAAGTACATCTTGCCAACCGAAGGAACAACCTTGGATCTTGCTTTGATTCTTAGTATAGCTTATTTTATCATTTGATCGATTTTATTTTGGATAACACTTAGAACTTGTCTCATTGATGATTTTATTTTCCTTGGATCAGATTGCTTATGGAGCCCGAGAATAGCAAGTCGGAGAATGCAAAGTTGGCCTGAGAATGCATACAAAAAGTACGCAGGGAACCCTTGTCGCATAGGCGAAGTTTCAGCGAGCACACTTGTGTGTGTTTCACAATTTCCTTAGAAAGTGCGCCAAGATATATTGTGCACTCCTCTACTCCTACGTATATTTTGTACTAAGGTAATTCCTTTAAACTTACGTCAATCCTACTTGGCGCACTTTTGAATGGATTTACAAGTCATCAAGAATGTACGCCACTGCTTAAAAGCCAAGTTGGTGCACTTTGCAGATATTATAGAGTTTGCGCACTTTGATGAACTTCTTTTACCGGCATACTTTGTCCTTTCTGGAGAATGGCACACTTTGCTGTGTGGTGCACTATGTGGCATTCTCTAGAGACAGCGCACTTTGTAGCCTTTTCGTATTACTTAATGACTAAGCAAAGACTTCTGACCATTCTCGAGAAATATGTTCTCGACTGCAGGATCGTCTCGACTGTTGTGCCATATCTTGGGATTTGTGTTTTATCTTTTAGTAGACCTTCCTGCGCTTGTATGTGTGCCAACCTCACTAATGGCATACTTAGTAAAAATATGCCAAGTTCATAGCTTGGGTACTTTCATTTGTGCCAATGATAGATTTATGCGCCAAGCTCCTGGCCCGAGCACTTCTATTATTGTGCGCCAAGATCCTTGAAGTGCACTTTAGTATGATTGTGTGTCACCTTTTGCTCGGAGCACTTTTGTATCAAAGTGCGAAAGAACTGTCCGGATTAGTGATTTGTGCGCCAAAACTATTTTTTGCCATTTGTGCACCAATACCCGTTTGTGCGCCAATGGTGGTTTTTGACCCATTGTGCGCGGATGTTATTTTCTTGCCTGATTTTATGTGCCAACCCTGAATTGTTAATTTATGCACATGTATGCCAGTATTCTCTTTAATATGCTTAACTCTTGATGATTACCTGGTTCTCTTTTATCCCGTTATTTTAATTAATCATGATTATTTTCTGAATATGACATTCTTGATATTGATCTTGATTTTCTGACATGATCTAGTGATTGTACATTATAAATGAACTCCTGATAATCCTGATCCTGTACTGATAAACCTGATACTATACTGATAACCCTGATACTCTTGATCCTGATACTCCTGATAGTGGCTCGACATAGCGCACCATCATGATACTCCTGATCCTGATAATCCTGATAGCGGCTCGACTAGCGCACTCCTGACCTGAGAATTCCTGTGACTATCCTGGTCAAGGCTATTAGTAGCACATGTATTGCATGACATGTATCCCCGTAGTTGATTTTGATTATACCCATCAAGTTACTATCTTATCTTGTATCATGTCTAAGGCAGATTCCTGAGCACCACGGTCGGGGATCCTTGATAATTATCCACGCTAATAACTAGAATAATAATATAGAAAAGCATCTAGAAAGATTTTTTGCCTACATGCAATCCCAGTATCCCCACGATACATGATGGATTTGGAGCTCTCCGTCGTGAGGGGCAAACTTTCAGTGTACCAACGAGTGTTGCACTACTAGAAAAAGAAGAAATAATTATACTTAATAAATCTATACTATGTACCTATTCGTCTGAATAATCCGGATAGTCTGCAGGACATATAGCTGTAAGGAATCTCAAACTGCATGTGTTAGTAACTAGGACAATGATAACCCTAGTTAGCTAATGATAGCAAGCCGTAGGACATGATTGGCCATGATTGATTGATTTCCAGTCTAGTCTAGTCCTATCCTGATTTTATTAGCAATTGATCCGGAAATGGTAACCGGAGTACTGATTTTAGATATTCTTGTTTAATTACTCCAGAACTGTTTAACTGTTATTTTACCTGTTGTACTTATTTAACTGTTACTATACCTTCTATTCTTATTTATTTGTCTGCATGCTAGTTTTAGTTCATAAGTTTGGCTCCCTTGTGGTACTTGCTATTTTGGAGTCTAACCCCACTGGTTTTGTATGGCCATATTTTGGAGTAGGATCGCAGGATCTCCTGTACTTTCTGCCTCAAGATGGTGAACACGAGGAGCACCCAAGGACATGAGTGAATTTTTTTTCCTCACCCACTTGATCTTGTACATTATTCTTTTGAGGTGTTTAGCCACAGAGCACGTGTTTAGCTCGTGTTTTGGGACTTAACATTCTAGCCTGCGGGCTTACATGTAAAGCATATCCTAGACTATAACTAGAGCTGATCATGTAATATTGTACTATGCTAGTTCTTTATTTTGGTACTAGCTTCATGATCATCTGGGTATGTATAGTTTGGGACGCCTTACTATTATATGTTGGTGATCATACATCTTTTAAACTTGTTACTTGTTTGAGATTGAGACACCTAGGATTCTTGACCCAGGGTTGCCTGATGGATTGTAGTATAAACCCGTATATGTCTAGATAGCCGTAACTGTATCTCGGGATATAAAGTACTCTGTAATACGTAGTTGGCTTTGTCTGCCTTATCTCTCCAGTATTCTGGTTCTGGGCGTGACACGGTTTGAGTGGTGGCCCATGCAGGTCTAAAAATTCAGAAGTATATGGGGGGTTACCAATGTGTTTTAGATGTCTCAATCATGTTACTCATTGATTTTCTTTAGTGTCGAATTTATATCCCTGAAATCTTGATTCAACATCTGATTTGATCCTCGATTAATCAAGTTCGTCCCTTTGATGATCCTTGTGTCCTTTATCTTTCAGGGATATTGTTCCTGGTCCTTCTGATCATCCAGCCCGAGTTCCTCTAGTAGCAGAATAATATTTGGATATCCAACAAACCCTTGAGGTTCATCCTAAATATTCCGGGGCCGGGTCTAGAATAGCTCAAGATAAGGAATTTCAGATCCAGCTAGTACCTCCTGTGCAACCAGTACCTGATGCATAAGGGGACAACAGTATGCTAATTGGTATCCTTCAAGAATTATTGTCATCTAAAGAACGTCGAGAGGACGTACTCATTCAGTCAGTACAATAGGCTTTTTAAAGAGGCGGACATCGTGCCAACAACTTGACAAGCAGCTTCAAGTGCCTCCAACACTCGTATTTCTACGGCACCGAGGATGCGATTGCATCAGACCCTTGGCTTTAGGACACTAAGGCTATTCTAGAGGCAGCCGAAGTTTCGGCTAGAGAGAAAGTCTCTGTGTTTCGGTTACAGTGGTTAGATTTGGCCTGAGAGTGGTGGGAAGCACATGGTTTCACTAACAGTACTTGTCCCCTGGGCCGCATTCAGCAAAAGATTTTAGGTCAGATACTTTGACACGGTATTACGTTATGATCTGCAACAGAGATTTACTAACTTGAAGTAGATGGGCAGGACTATCGACGGCTATGCGGCAGAATTCTGCATACTTAGTCGGTTTGCTCCCACCTTGGTGGCAATCAAATTAGACAGAGTAAGGAGGTTCCAGCATGGACTTAACCTGGAGTCCATATTGGCAGTGGAATAGTACGAGTTCCAACTTTAGATGCTGTGTTAAGAGAAGCAAGGAGGCATGAGTTTACCTCCCAGAGAATAGTTGATAGGACTGGAGGTAGTAAGAGGACCCATACTTCAGGAAATTCTTATAACCAGTCTTCAGCACATGTCCAGGCAGTTAGGACTTTAACTATCGGATCTCCGAGGAGGCCAGTTTCAACAGCCTCCATTCAACAAATGGCCCCAACTCAAACTTAGCAGCAAAGGACATCTTCTTCTGTAGGATGTTCACATTATGGAAAACCAGGACACGTGATCTCAGAGTGTCATAGAGCATAAGGGTTGTGGTTAGCCTGTGGAGCACCAGGCCACAGAGTGGGATCTGTCACGACCCGCACCCGGATATTCGGGCACGAGTACGTGGGTACGTTCAGCCTACGCCACAGCATCGGCGGTAGAACGCTGTCTAAGGCAATATACTATATAAACATCTCACCCAATATAATTAAGAGTACATGTCATGCTGTCTCAACTCCAAATGGAGGAATAATAGAATAGTGTAATATTGGTAACCAATACTCAATCATAATATCAAATTAAGGAGGATAAAAGTACGATATGGAATAAAAGAAATAGGAGTCACAAAATATTCGCAAGTCCAATACTATAAGTCTAGTCTCAACAACTCTCCAAAATAATATATATACATGCTATGAGTCCAAAATAAGACTAGTATATGTCCATAACTATATAACTAGGCCTCCTCGATCACTGGTACTATGTCATCCTGCTCTAGGGGAGTGTCCTCTAGTGGCTCACCATCCCGCGGACCATAATAAGTGGGACACAACTCCTCTAGCCAATCATCTGAAAAATATATACAATCAGGAAAGGAGCAAAGTACAAAACTCTGAAAGCAACTCCAAATACATGGTAAAGCATATATGACGAGTAATAAAAAATGATACAAGATGCACAGTATTAAGAAATGGAAGTATATGTGAGAACAGGAAAATATTCATAATAAAGAACTGTAAAGTAAATACTGGTAATATAGAAATAAACTGCAAGTAGAAGAACATGGATACTAGCTATGTGGTTTAGATCGCAAGTTCGTTATGTGGTCGGCTTAGGTTGCACATGAGGTAAATAGGTAACTCAATTATACGTAAGGTGTATAATCGACATACACATGAGATAAACAGGGCTCGATCACATAACCAACTTCTACTCCCCCTCCCCAACCAATACTCATGGATCTAATCACGATACGTTACGCACATGAATACGATATAGTCACACTAGCACACAAAATAGAGGATGCACATAAAAATTAATACCCGATGCACATGATAAAATACATGTGAATGAGTACCCGTTGAACACGGTAAGGGATAACATCTCCTGACGAGATCTATATAGTACCAGTCCGTGTAACCAAGTGTCAGTATCAAGTGCACAGTTCTAGAACAAGTGATATATACACTATCATGAAATAAAAACTAACAGAGAGATATACTCGCTCTGGTCCGGTACAAAAAAGCTAACTCGAAGTCTGAGCTGGTGTCACACAGACCTATATATAGAATATTGCATTAATACAAGATTTTGGAATAAAAATAAGTTAAACTAGTCAAATTCTAGGTCATAAAGCCATTTCTAAGTCAAAATAGTCAAACTAGGTCAACTCTAGGTCAAACTAGTCAAACTAGCTATTTCTAGGTTGTATGAGTCCATCTCTAGGATATTTGATCCATACACTATGTAACTAGGCTATACTAGCTATGTTAGGATACTAGGATACCAACACAATACTGTATCATAAGATACGTAAGTTATTAGATATAAAAATACAATATATATATACAAGATAAAAATATATAGTACTCCTAGCTAAACTAATGCTTAGTGGATACCTTGACTTTGAGCCAAAAGCGGTATTACACAACCTACACACCCCTCTTGATACACAAACCCAAAACCTTGAGTATAAACCAATACCTTGACATTACCTTGCTATCACAAGGTAATCCAATATCTAACATTAACTAACTACCATACATACCTCACTATACACTAACATGCATTTATACTCATAACTTATAACAATACTATACTAAACTAACATACTAACTTACCCATTTGATATTCAATACCCATACCCTATGATACCTTAACTCTCATTACCTTGGTGTAACTCAAGGTAAACTAGAAATAATATTACCCAATGCTAATGCTAACTAGTGCTTATATATATATATATATATGTATGTGTGTGCGTGTGCGTGTGTGTGTGTGTGTGTGTGTGTGTGTGTGTGTGTGTTTAAGCAGCAGTAGATTGTAGCACAGTGCTTAGAGGTTAAGTTGTAGATAAGCTAAGTTAGTAAATATTGTTAGTTAGTTATGTATATATGTTAGTTAGTATATATATATATATATATATATATAAAAGTCATTACAACATACAATGAAGAGAATTCATACAAATCACTCAAAATTGACCCCGTATCACACCGTATCACAAGATACCGTGATACAGCCTATACGTATCCATTTGTGGACACGTACCTAGTTCTATAACCCCAATTTAAGTCTAATTATATCTAATTGTTCTCATGACACATAATTGAGATGTCAAACTCGTAATTCCCCTAACATACACACAAATTATCTCATAGATCTCACAATATAAAGCCAAATAGCCTAAAACTTGTTCCTATATGTAGTCCTATGCCATGGGGTCATTCCTAATGGTCAAATGCATGATTAAGAAGCTATAATGCGAAATTTTTTTAGGAATTACCAATTGGGAGATGGATTCCCAATAAAAATATAATTGGACATGATCTGGACACGATCTCTAGCTCTAAGCTTCTCCTTGTGCTCCTTGCTTCTTCAAGCTTCAAGGCTCCAAGAGTGATGAATTTGAGAAGGAATTGATGGTGAATTGTGTAAAAATTCAATGAAAATAAATTAGAAAATTGGGAATCTAGAATTTGGACACAAAATAATACAAATGAGGAGAGAGAGAGAGAGAGAGAGAGAGAGAGAGAGAGAGGAGAACCCCCCCTCTTCATGTGGTTAACCCCTTCCCCCTTCCTCAAGCAATATCAAAAGTCCAAGTTGCTCCCTACATGTTACATTATTAGGAATAATTAAGGATGAGTATATTTGGAAGTCTCTAACTAATTATAATTATACTAATCATTCTTAATTTAATTAGTGGAATGATTAATGGGCTTGGGTCTAAGTTGGGCCCACTATTTGTCATGACAAATTTAAATAGGTCCATATATAACAAATCTAATTATTGTCTAGTCTCTCTAACTAACTAATTAACACAAGTCTCTAATGACTAATTAATACTAGACATAATAATCATAGCTTATCTTAATTAAATAAAGTATACAATTATCACACAATATTCAATATTATATTTCTAAAATTAAATACCCATGCCAAATTATCAAACTACCCCTAGCTGAAAAAGTGAGAGTGATGGAATCTTGCCCAAAAAGAGCTAGTTCATCATCATCCTCCCCGGCAGGACCCCAATATAGGAGTCCAGCTTCGGTTCAGCAACAACCAGGGTCAGAGGCGTTTGCCGACCCAGTCTCAAGTATTCCAGCAACAGAGGCCACAAAAGTATGCGCAGGCCCAAGATCAAGTACAAGCCAGGCAAGGAGGTCCGCAATAACGAGGACCAGTACCGAGAGGACGATGCCAGGCTATGGCACTCACCGTTGAAAAGAAGCTAGCTTCAGGTGAGGTGGTAGCAGGTACCATTCTTGTCAACTCTCATTCAGCTTCAGTATTGTTTGATTCTAGTACATCATATTCCTTTATGTCTACACGATTTTTGATACGAGTTGGATTAGAACCCGAATCATTATTAGTAAGACTCAATATACTTAGTGGTAATAATATCGTGGGAGTAGATAGAGTTTATACCTCATGTCGAGTCATAGTGTGTGGGAGAATTTTTTTTGCTAGACTGGTAGAGTTTTCTATGGGATATTATGACGTCGTCCTAGGAATGGATTAGTTGAGTGCCCGATACGCGACGATAGATTTCCATGATGGCAAGATTTTCTTTCGTGTCCTCGGAGTGGAGGAATTCTTATTTTCTAGAGGTGAGGTGGAGTCTCCGTTAGCAATCATGAGATTGACAGTAGATGAAGGAGTACAATTCCCCATAGTGGTCAGTGAGTTTTCAGATGTGTTCCTAGAAGAGCTTCCAAGCATGCCACCAAAAAGAAAGAGAGAGTTTACCATTGATCTACTTCCAGGAACAACACCAGTATCAGAGACAGTCTACTGGATGGCACCATCAGAGTTGGAAGTCATGTACCAAATGATTAAAGAATTGAGAACCAAGGGATTCTTTCGTGCTAGTGGATCACCTTGGGGAGCCTCAATGCTTCTAGTAAAGAAGAAGGATGGAACTTCCCGATTATGTGTTGATTATCGTACCCTCAATACGGTAACCATCAAGAACAAGTATCCCTTGTCAAGGATCGATAACTTGTTCGATCATCTTAGTGGAGAAACAATACTTTTCAAGATTGATCTGCGGTTAGGATATCATCAGATAAGAGTTAGAGAGCAAGATATACCCAAGACGACGTTCAGATCAATATATGGACAATAGGAGTTTCTAGTAATGCCCTTTTAGAGTAACCAATACGCCAGTAGTATTTATGGATCTCATGAATCATATTTTTATGCCATACTTGGACAAGTTCGTGATTCTGTTCATCGATGATATATTGGTTTACAATCGAAGTAAAGCAGAGCACGAGCATCATCTTTGCGCAGTGCTTCAAGTCCTTAGAGAAGATAAGTTATATGCAAAGTATATCAAGTATGAATTCTAGCTTGATCGCATTTCTTACTCGGGGCATATTATTGCAAAAGGTGGAGTAGAAGTGGATTTCCAGAAGATAGAAGCCGTTGAGACATGGCCAGTACCTAGAACAGTTACAGAAGTTTGTAGTTTCCTGGGACTAGCAGGATATTATCTAAGATTTGTGTCAGACTTTGCTAGAATTCTGCACCTTTGACACAATTGACTCATAAGGATGTGCGCTTTGATTAGACGAATGAATGTCAAACCTCTTTCGAGAAGCTCAAGCAGAAGTTGATTACGACACTAATTTTGGCGCTTCCAGATGGGATAGGTGGTTTCAATGTGTATTGCGATACGACAGGAAATTGACTAGGGTGTGTTCTTATGCATCATGGTAAGGTTATATCTTATGCGTCTTGGCAGCTTTGAGACCATGAGAAGAATTATCCAACACATGACTTAGAGTTAGCAGCAGTTGTCTTTGTACTCAAACTTTGGAGGCATTACCTATATGGAGATCGAGTAGAGATTTATATTAATCATAAGAGTTTGAAATACGTCTTTACTCAGAAGAATCTCAATATGAGGTGGAGAAGATGGCTATAGTTGATGACAAACTATGATCTTGACCTTCAGTATCATCCAGGGAAGGCTAATGTCGTGGCAGATACTTTGAGCCGGAGAGCAGGAGCTTATTTTCTCATGGCGCAACGAGAGATTTTAGAAGATCTTCAGGATATGGACATAGAAGTAGTATTACTTAGAAATATGATATTGATGGCTGGTGTAGAAGCATAGAAAGTGCACCTCTTGAAGATGGCACAATTTCCTACAAATAAACTTAGTAGGAAAAAAATGGCGCACTTTATACTTGTTTCATAAAAAAGACACATTTTCTTAATACTTAACACTTTGACACACTTTCCATTAAATTCAAAGGATGGTGCACTATTCAGAAAACAAAAAAATGGTGCACTTTCTTAGAGTTACGAAAGTTGGAGTACAAACGATCTTTCCTCTCTCAACATTTAATGCAACAGAATGACAGCTGACAGATGCAGAAACCGAAGAGTCAGAAGTCATCATTACAACTGTGCTACGACACACAGACCCACGTTGTCGTTTAGTGACCCAGCCGATGTGCTAACTTCAAAAGTGCGACGATGTGCCAATTTTTTTAAAGTGTGTCGCTGTGCCAACTTCTTCAAAAGTACGCCGTAGTGCCAACTTCTTCAAAAATGCGCCGTACTGCCAACTTCTTCAAAAGTGCGCCATATAATTTTTTTCTCGCAAACAAAGATGGCGACTCTGCTGGGGATGAATTTCTCCTCTGACGAGAAGGTGATAGCTCAATTCGACACTACTTCGGTCGGCTCGACGTAGAAGACTTTGGTCATGAAGTTCGACTAACATGCATATGAAAAAATACTCTATTCTGGGGATAGTTCCCACCCCTCATCTGCACTCAAATCGAGGAAAACTTGCAAAGTGTGGGTGCCCAAGCCTCGTTATGCATTCCCGAAGTTGCTGCCAACAAGGAAAAAAGCATTCTGTTTGATAAGAGTTTCCCTGTCAATTTTGTTCAGATCAATGACTTGGTGGACAATTTCCTTGCGTTAAACAAGGGATTACAATTCGCGCAACTAGCGCAATTTTGAGCAAAGGGTGATCCACACCCAGACTTCTGAATTTCTTGTATTAAACAAGGGATACAATTCGCATAACTCGTATAATTTTAAGCGAAGGGATCAACACCCAAGCTTCTCAGCCCGCGTATATTCGTTGTAATATACGAGGCAAGCACGGCATGGGCACCGATGTCCAAACCAACAAGCGCATAAATAAAGTCTTGGTCAGGGAGAATCATTATCCTAATATCATGATTATATGCACAGTGGAGGGAAAATGATGCGCCACTCATCAGAAGCCTACTATTAGTGCGCCAGGCCAAGACCTTCGTACAAAATTAAATGCATGTAGACAAACTGTGCCAACTCTGTCTGTGCCACCAAGCAGGATCAATCTCTTCACAATATGCTAATTATGCGCGTATACACAAGAGGACGGCTAGAAACAACTTTCTCTCCTCCCTGAAGGGCAAAATCTCGAGATATGACGAATCACTTGCCAATCAAGCCAGCACATCACTCTATATACAAGGGACCAAAAATGTGCATAGGAGATTCAATATTTCTCATGTAAAGAGACAAAGTCTGCCCTCTTCCTCCTCTTCTTTTTCCTCTTTCGATTTACGTGAGCTTGTTATACAAAAGCGTAAAGTGAGAGATCTTTTTGACTTTACAACGATGTTTTCCAATGAACATTATTTCAATTGTCATAGAGTTGTCATCAAATATTATCGTGCATCAGCAAAATAGTTTGTGTTTGACCGATTAACCTATACTATGTCTCCCAAACCTCGACATGCAAAACAAGTTGACAACAAGGAGTATGATGATGACAAACCGCTCTTTGCTCCAGCGTACATGGCTTCACATCTTCCCCTTGGCGGGAGACAATCAAGACAAAGTTCTACAAGAACACCCAGCTAGAGAAAATTTGACCAAATCGTCGACTCCTTTGAAGGAGTATACCAAAATACTCGTTCTCAAAGATGAAAGCTCGTTCTTCACAGGAATTCCCATTCCTCAGAATCCGAGGTTGGGGGTAGCAATCCCCCTGATTCTGAAACTGACAGTGTAGACTCTAACTACACAGTTCTTTCTACCAATCCCTCTGTTGTAAACAGAGATGTTAGCGTCTACGCCATTGGTGGCAAACAAGACACATCTCCATAAGAAGACACCAAACAACGCCTTAACTCATTAGACACTACCAGAATAAGTCAAATTAGCGACATCTAAAAACGTCGCTAAATGGCAAAAAAATGTCGCTATATTATTTTAGCGACGTTTGTAGCGACTTTTCGATGAAGTCTCCTTTAAGTTAGTTGCTGACTGGATAAACATCGTAAAATGTCACTATACCAACATTTTTTAACGATGTATATGCGTCGTTATATTAGCGACGTTTAGCGACGTAACGTTGCTAAATTAGCGACGTATTTTTTGTCGCTATATGTCGCTAATTTTTTTTCTTTTTAGCGACGTTGTGCGACACATTTAGCTACGTTATATTGACCTGATATACTGCCATGTCAGCTGTTTAGTGACATTCAGCGACGTACTCGACGATGTTTATAGCGACGTTGTTAGCGACAATCAACGACGTATTTAACGACGTATCTAGCGACGTATATAAATGTCGCTAAACGTTGTAAAACGTCGCTAAAAATGTCGCTAAAGATTCAGTAAAAAAATAAAAAAAATGAATATTGAATTGTTTCCAAACCAATCTTCCTACAGTTTATGAATTCACAATTTATACAAATAGACCGGAGCAACCCTCCGTTGAATTTGCTGGGTTCACCGACCCCCTTCGATTCAATACTCAACACCGATAAATTAACATACATTTAATATGAATAATATAGTAAAATTTTAAGAAAATAAAATATTGCGATTACAAACCGAGTCAGAAGAAAATCTCGTCGCAAAGAATACAATAAATATCTACACAACTAAGTCTGAAAGCCTCGTCGTAAAGAATACAAAAAATAAAGTCTGAAAGCCTAAAAAATAAAGAATATTCATAAGTGACAAAATATCATAGGTCTGAACCATAAACATCAATAAACTATCCTAACTAGGACGACTGCGGATCTGTAGGAGGATGACCACCGGCGCGCATCAGGGATAAGAACAGATCATACTGCTCCCATAAAATCGACACTGATATCGATGGAGAAGACAGTGACGTCGGTGGAGTCTGTGTCGATGAAGGTACACCAGGAGGACGTATCTGTTCCAACTCTGCTAGTCGATGTTTGTATGAATCCATTATAGATAACAGCCTCGTATTTCTATGAACCATTGAATCCTGCATCATCGTCAGCCTCTCATCCATGGACAGCTATAATGCCAGTAGCTTCGTCACGTTGCGCTCTGTCGACGCTCTAAGATCAGCTGTCATATCCCTGAGCTCCATGATGCTGTGCTCGAGCATATCAAATCGTACGATGAGAGTCGCATCGTCAGCCTATGGCTGGGACAGGGGCTCCTTCTCCATCCATCGCAGCAACTCATCACGGAGAGACGCAATTTGACGGTCAACGGCCTCCTGGACTTGGGCCGACGATTGCGAGACTGTGGGGAATGCGCACTTGCCGTGGAGGCCCTAGATGACTGCATCGCAACAAGGGTGCCATAGGATCCTGTACCATAGTACGTACCCCTCTGGAGACCACCAGCGACGGTCACCCACAGCTCATCCGCCGACGGAGCTGGAGAGGGATGCGAGGAAGTACCAGCCTCTCCCACTGTAGGTGTACTAGCAGTCGTCCGCTCACGCAGTCTAAGATACTCGGCCTAAAAAAGTTTGGATACTCGATAATTGCCTAAGTTATATTAAAATTAACAAAAAGTAAAGTAATACTTATATAGGTCTGCGAGGCCCTCTCATCAATGAGATTCTCGCCCTTTCGATGGGTGGCCAGGAAGACGGTCACCATATTTACATCATCACCATTTTGTACCTGTTAAAAATATATTATTTAGTACTAAAATTAAACGTTTTATCCTACTACCATTTTATCGTACTTGTATTAAAATAATATATCTGAAATAGAAAATTTATCAAACGACAAAAATATTCTGTCATCGGAATAGAGCCATCACACCACTTTGCTGCCTTCTGCCTAGCCGCCTTGGCCTTCTCAGACCTTTCCTTGTACTTCAGATCGTCGAATCTAGCCCTCATCGCACTCCACTGCTCAGGCGTGATCCAACCTTGGATCGATTTTTCTTAGCGATCATGAGCCTTCTGGTCATCCAGAGCATCACGGATCAGCTTGGCGGCAATGGCAGGAAATATCTGCTCGATCAACTCGGCCCGGTGTGGTGGATATAAATATGTTTGCTACAATAAGTAATTTAGTAAGTTATATAATATGCATAAATTAGATGATTGATATAATATACTTTTACCTTGAAGTGCGCAAACCAGAACACCTTCCTCTTATCCGGAGCATCAGAGTAGTTGATCCAAGGGCCACCATAGTTGTACTTCATAAAGTAGTCCAGGCGTCTCTGTACCGACGAGGGACGATACCTATACAGAGATAATTATTTTTATCAAAAAAGTTAATATATGATAAATGAAGAAATACTCGACATATATGATGCTAAACCATCTAATTGACTTACTTTGTACCGTCGGCCCAAATCTCCGTCTTCGTCTCGTCCGGAGGTGCGCATGGAGGATCTAGCTGATGCTAGGACAATGTTGGCTTAACCTCTGCCATATGCTCATCTATATCCATAGTTCTGTCAGTAGAAGGAACACTAGACAAGGGAGTAGTATCAGGCCTGGAACTACTCATCCCAGGAGTACTGCCACGTAACGTCATCGCAGTCGAAAATGTGACTGGTTGATATACTGGAGTACTTGGCACCGAGGATCTAGAACCAACAGTAGACAGTACCGGAGGAGCACTCTGCTACCTCGGGACCTGCCGAACGCTCCGTGTTGTCCTGTCATACCTGATAACAACATATGATGATAAAACAAATAAACAAATATATAGTACATTCTACAGTCAAAATATTATGCATATCTCATAGCATTACTAGAATTGCACAATAAATAACTAGTAGCATCACAAGTCTAAATGGATAGTATATTCTACAGTCAAAATATAATACATATCTTCATCAAAATAGTATATTCTAGGTCAAAATATAGTACATTCTATAGGCAAAATATTTTATTTTTAATCATCTTTAGAAAATTTATCTTGTTCACCTTCCTCGTCCTCCTCTTCCTCTTCCTCCTCATCTTCACTTTCATCTACTTCATCTTTGTCTTCGTCTTCATCTTCGGATAATTCTACCTCTTCTACATTATTAGTCGTGTAATAAGTAACTTCCGTTGAGTCCACATCTACAATATTTGTTACAAGAGATAGCTCGTCCTCCTGATAAGCTATTTCGTCAACGTCAAAGGTATTTCTAGCGTTAGTCTTGCATACTGACCACCAATCCGACCTCGTTGTCCCCAGTCTAGGATAAGTTATGAAGTACACAAGCTGATCCTGACTTGATAGGACAAATGGTTCGTAGCCTTGATATCTACGCTTGTAGTTTATATCCACAAAATCAGGGTTGTCAATTTTCCAATCTTGATCTTAAATTGGATCGAACCATTCACACTTGAATAGCACGATCTTAGCAGGTTCTGTGCTATAATTATATGTTAACTCCACAATCTCTCGTAAGATGCCAAAAAAATTATTGCCTCGATCGACGTCTTTGTAGTTCGAAGATTTGATACACAAACAACTATTTTTCGTGGAATCAAGATCCAGAAAGATGTTACTGATCGGAGCATTTGTTGACTTGAACCTAAACCCATTCACATAATAACTTGGTCATATTTTGATGGTAGTAATTGGTCCCTTGGCTAGAGTTCTAATAGATTCAGTCTCGGGTGTTATTAGACGACCGACCTAAATTCCAAAGTAGCGATATTAAGTTATTTATTGTCCAAGTGCATAGAGAAAAAGTAATTACCGAGCTCCTTACATATGTACTCAATCAAGAAGGAAAATAACGTCTTATTTCTTGTTCTACTTCTTCGTCTCTTATATAGGGTCTAACCGACCTCAACTCATCATTATATGTGTTGAAAAACAACAAAGCAACCGCTGATTAGTAGCATAATAGTAGCTTATACTATTATATTGAGATAACGTAAATGTGGACGTATTAATTACTTACCCCTCTAGCTTCTCCACTTCATCCTCATCGTAATTGAGTAATATACACAACTGAGCAGCCCTTAGCTCATCGTCATTCAAATATCTCTTATTCATTTTCTCCGAAGGCTCTCCGGACGCATTGAATAATTTCAGTATTGCATCATTAGATTCCTGATATCCGTCGTCGTTTTATGGAGCTCTTGTTCTATTAGTAGCAACATGAGGTTTGAAATACGTCGAGCAAAAGTTTGTAATCTCCTCGAGAATATAAGCTTCACAAATAGAGCCCTCAACCCATGCCTTATTTTTTACCTTTCTTTTTAGGTGATTCAGATATCGCTCGAACGGGTACATCCATCGATAACCGACAGGACCACCAATACGTGCCTCATAGGAAAGATGAATTGACAAATGCTCAAAGAGTCAAAGAATCCAGGAGGAAACACCTTCTCGAGCTTGCACAGTATTACCGCAATGTCCTTCTCCTGCTTTTCTAGACGATCGACGAGCAACTTAGTAGAAGAAAGATCTCTAAAGAATATGCTGAGCTCTGTTAATGGATCCCAAACGACCTGTGATAAAAATTTCCAAAATAAAATTAGAATTAACCACTCCATGAATACGTGACAATCGTGGCTCTTCATACCCGCTAGTTTGTTCTCCTTGAGGTCGACGCATCTTCTCAAGTTTAACACGTACCCGTATGGAAATTTTAGACCCTGAATTCACCTACAAAGTCTCCATTTATCCTCCTCTCTAGTGAGAAAATTGACTTAGGCTACTTTAACTTTCCATTCCTCTCCTCTATCAAATGCAACGTAGGACGTCTATATATTTATTTTAAGTCCAACCTGGCCTTCGGATTGTCTTTCGTCTTCCCCTTTACCTCTATTACTATATTAATTATGTTATCAAACACATTCTTCTCGATATGCATGACATCAAGGTTATGTCTGATCAAATTGGTGCTCCAATATGGCAGATCCCAGAATATACTCCTCTTCGTCCAGTTATGGGTGCGACCAAATCCGTCACACTTGTACCCCTTAGCAGGCTCTTTGATAGCACTTGGTAAATCTTTTATCTCTTTCCATATCGTGTATCTAGGCCACCTTGGCGGTGAATTAGCCTTCTCCACAACGCTCGTATGAAAAGCATTCATGTTCCTCCGGTATGGATGATCCTTCGGCAGAAATTATCAATAACAATTGAAGAAGCATGGTTTGCCTTCATATTTCAAACGAAAAGCCTTAGTGCGGTCCGTACAATACGGACATGAGAGACGACTATGAGTGCTCCATCCCGATAATATTTCATAGGCCAGAAAGTCGTTGATGGTCCACATAAGTGTTGCCCTCATTTGAAAATTCTGCTTTCTAGAAACATCGTACGTGTTGGCACCTACTTTCCACAACTGTTCAACTCATCTATCAAAGGCTATAAATATACATCGATGTTCCTCTTCGGATTGTTCGAATCCGTGATAATAACAGTTAGGAACATATACAGAGTCTTCATGCACATCCAAGGTGGTAGATTGTACGGAGTGACGATCACAGGCCAACACGAATACTGGGAGCACGAAAGTCCGAATGGGGTAACCGTCGGAGGAGAGCCCCAATATGATATTACGCGAATCCAAAGCAAAATTTGGATACTCTCGATCAAAGTGCTTCTATGCTTCTCCATCGGATGGATGATCCAATACTCCTTTGATCTATTTTTATCTTTGCCAACTCATGTTTTCTACAGTCTCCTTCACCATAACCAATCTCTGCAACCGCGGTGTCAAAGGCAAGTAGTGAATCGAATCGGTAGGCTTCTTTGCACCGACAAACTTTTGTCTTCCAGTGGCCTTGTAGCGATCAGCACCACAGAATCTACACGCATCTTCATCCTTGTCATCTTTGTAGTACAACATGCACCCGTTGTGACATGCATCAATTTTCTCGTATCCCATCCAGAGCGATCTCACTATCCTCTTAGATCGGTAGAAGTCTTAGGCAACTTTACACCCTCTGGTAAGATCTCTATAATCAAATCCATAAGTTGATTATAGCATTCTTACGACATGTTAAAATTGGACTTGATTCTCAACAATCTTGTAACCACCTCCAATGGTGAATGATCTTCACAACCAGGATATAATGGAGTTCTTGCATTCTCTAGCAACTCCATAAAATTTACAGCATCGACATTCGGTGCCTCCTTAGCTGCATCATGATTGTTCGGATCGAAACTAGGTCCCGTCGCATCAAAAACCATGTTCACCCACCCGTCGTCGTAAGCAGCATGGTCGTGGACATCCATATACGGCTCCACATAAGGCTCTGACTCCGATGCTAAAGACATAAGTTCTCTGTGCACGGTCCACTGATAGTAATTTGACGTGAACCCTTCGAGTACAAATGATATGTGACTTCCACTTTTGGATGATATTTTAAGTTGCAATATCTCACACACGGACACTTAATTTTGGTACCGTCTATGTACTGAGGGAATGCCTTGGCGAACTGCTGTATACCCTCAATGAATTTATCCTGCACTCCGCACATGTCATCAGGATGACGGTTGTACATCCACGAACAATGATGCATATAGTAATTTATATCCATTTTTATATACTTCTGTAAAGATGAATATACATCATTCAAGTATATACTTATCGTTAAGTACAGTACAGTATTGATACTCCTAGTCCTAGCATATATACTCAGGAATACCCAATTATGTTATACACCTACTCGTCTACACACACATAAGAATACTCAGGAATAAAGTACATGCACTGATACTCATATTAAAGTGTATCAGTGAGTGTCAACTGAGCAGATTTGGGTTAGGGTTAGGGTTAGGGTTAGGGTTAGGGTTTGTGCACTGCTTTAAGTATTAGTTGCAGAAGCATGAAAAATATGCTGGAGAATTATATGCGTAAAACCCCCAACATACATGAAGCACGCGTAAAATAGAAGCTTCAGAACTATACGCATAAAATATGACTTCAGAGCTGCCCGCGTAAAGCAGCGCTCCAAGCCTGTTTTGGCGTAAAAGGTTGCTACACCTCCCTCCGGCGTAAACTATGTCTGCTTTTAATGCAGCATGAAGTTGTATGAGGAACTCTTCATATTCCTCGAATGAACCTGTCAGACAGAACAGTAAACCTGACTCCTGACAAAGAGTACTGCACGACGATCGAGAGGACGACTGTAATAATGATTCTGCACAGAGCCCCAGACTGTCGTTTAGTGGCATATCCTTAATACAAGTTATTTTTACGCATTCAAGGAATATGCTGCCTATTTTACACAAGCAGAAATGAGCCTTTACGCTCAAGATGAGATGAAACCAAATGCCACGTCAAAAGCTGTTCTTCGTACAGAACTCGAGGCACGTCTCTGCAGTTAATGCGCGAGATGGGGGGTAGATCTCTGCATTTAATGCACGAGATTTGGCTATACTTTTAATGACTGGGAGAGCTAAAATTAGGGCTAATATGCTCATGTCACTATCCCTGCATATTACGCCAAACCAAGCTATTTTCAACTATAGGAGCACGCCGTATGCTATCTCCTCAAAATACGCCAACCAGGCTATTTTCAACTATAGGAGCACGTCGTATACAATCTCCTCAAAATATGCCAACTCAGGCTATATTTGTAAGGTACGTGATAAGGCTATTTTGCCCAGAATACGCTCAAGACCTCAGTTAGAAAGGATAATTGGCTAGTTTACGCTGGTTACCTATTACCTATGCAACATCAAGCTTTATGCAGAACTTGGCCTTTACGCTAATAAGACAGCTACTTGGCTTTTACGCCAACAAGACAACTACTTGGCTTTTATGCCAACAAGACAGCTACTTGGCTTTTACGCCAATAAGACAGCTACTTGGCTTTTATGCCAACAAGACAGCTACTTGGCTTTTACGCCAACAAGATAACTATTTGGCTTTTATGCCAATGAGACAGTTATTTGGCTTTTATGCCAACCATCTTTACGTGAGGGGCAGTTACCTACGTGGCTTGCATGCCGTGGTCTTCGAGAAGCAGTTATACGCGTCACCTCATAATGGAACACGCGTCACACGCGGATTCAGGAGATCATTCAGACGTGGGTAGCAGTTATTACAACCGCCGCGTAAAAGGTGCAACTCCCTCCACCAATTGGTTTTTACACCGACTGATCAGTTATTGTGATTGATCTCTATAAATAGAGACTTCCGGTCACAGGAGAAAAGGGGGTCGAAGTCAAAAAAAGGAGAGATCGGAAAAAGGTCAAGAGAGAGAAGACCAAAGAGAGAGCATATACAGAGAGTATTGATTTACAACTTTGGCAACGAGAGTTCAATCCCTCCTACAATCTTTGAAGCTTCTTCTTCTTCTTCTTCTTCTTCTTCTTCTTCTTCTTCTTCTACAGCACTTCTTTGTCATCGTGTGGTCCAAGGGACAAAGTGATCGACCGCAGATCAAACTCCTATAGCAATATTTTCTAGAATCATTTTCATTGTACTTAATATCCTCGTATATGATTAATTGTACTTCCTTTTCTTGTTTGTAAACAAAGAAAGGGTTTCGTATAAACCTAGTTTCATTTCTCTGTTTATCATCAAACACAAGATGGCGACTCTGCTGGGGATTACTTTCTCATCTGACGAGAAAGTTATTGCTCAACACGATGCTGTATCCGTCGGATCAACGAAGAAGACGTTGGTCGTCCAATTCGACCAATCGGCTTATGAAGACATGTTTCGAGCAGGGGGTAGCTCTCATTTCCTCTCTGTCCCGGACAACAGGAAGCTGCGTAAAGTATGGATGCCCTGGACATCCTCTACCCTTACTGCGGACTCTCTCTCTCTCTCTCCGATCAACAAGGTTGTGACGATGCAACCTTTACGCCTTGTACATAAAAATCTGTCTTCCGTCTATGACATGGCAGACAAAGCTTCTGGCAATGCCCTAGTGCCAATCCAGAAGTATAGAACGCACACTGCGCGTAAAATTTTGTCTCCCGTCTGTGACGTGGCAGACAAAATTTCTGACAAGGCCTCAGCGCCAATTCAAAAATTTCAAACGTGCCCAGCGTGTAAAACTTCGTCTCCCGTCTGTGACGTGGCAGACGAAATTTTTAACAAGGCCTCAGTGCCCATACAAAAAATTCAAACGCGCCTTGTACGTAAAAATGCATCCGATGGACCCTTGGATCACATCAAGGGAAAACGCGTGGCGAATCTCCCGACCTCTAGAGTTGTACGCCACCAAGAGAAAAAGATTACGCGGACTCCATCTGTTTTACGCGAATCTGTACAAAGCTCCAGATTACGCCAGGATAAGCCCATCTGCATAAAGAAGACCTGCTTCATGGGGAAATATGCTTCTCAGATGGATGATGGATCGTATGCCACTCACATGGGCGAACTGCTGTATACTTATGGCAGAGAGAGGGTCATGGTTCCCAATATCCATGCTCCTACTGATATAAAAAGGCGGAATAAGCCTTCTTTTTCTTCTTCTATTAATCCTCCTAATTTGCGTGATTTCTTGATCCAGAAGTGCAAAGACAGGGGATCTTCTAACATGTCTATTACACCCCCTAGGGAGCATTGTTGTAATAGTCATAAAGTTGTAGTTAACTACTGATATTCTAAGGCAAAACGGTCAGTTTTCGACCGGTTGAACTACTCTTTGTCTCTACAGGAAGAAGAGCCGACATTTGCATCAGTGAACATGGCTTCACACATTCCTAGAGGAAGGTCAAACTCAAGACGTCATCCCTCTAGAACTCCAAGCCAAAGGAGATTCAACAAGACTCCTTGAGAATATTGAAGCAGGTGTTTTTTGAAACACCCGCTCGAGGTTACGACAACCGGCTTCATATTCTTCTGATTCCGACACTGGGGGTCGCCAGTTCCCCGAATCTGATGCTAAAAGTATAAACTCGATCTCTACAGAGATCTCTACTAATCCCTCAGTAGCATCCAGAGAAATGGGAGTTTATGCCATTGAAGCTGAAATCAAGAAGCTAATAGCCTGTGGGTTCATCCGGGAAGAACAATATCCTGATTGGGTCACCAATGTTGTCCCGATTATAAAGAAAAAATGGGAAAGTGTGTGTCTACATCGATTTTCGAGATCTAAATACAGCCTGCCCTAAAGATGAGTTCCTTCTTCCCATTACAGACGTCATGATCGATAATACGTGCGGTTTTGAGCGCATGTCTTTCATGGATGAATTTTCAGGATATAATCAAATTAAGATGAATCCTGAAGATGAGAAGCATACTGCGTTTCGTACACCATTGGGGGTATATTGCTATACGGTTATGCCTTTCGGATTGAAAAATGCCGGGGCTACGTATCAACGAGCTATGAGTAACATATTCCATGAGCACTTACGCAAAATGGTAGAATGTTACGTGGATGATATTGCTGTCAAAAGCCGCCTTAAGGATAATCACATCCAAGACTTGAAGACAGTATTTGAGTTGATGCGCCAACATCAACTCAAAATGAATCCTACAAAATCCTTTCTCGGTGTGTCCAGTGACAAATTCTTGAGATTTGTCATTACCGCTAAAGGCATTCAAGTAGACCCTGATAAAGTAAAGGCTATCCTAGAAATATGATCGCCCCATAATCTGAGGGAACTCAGAGGATTTCAAGGTCGTCTGGCTTATATCAGGAGATTCATATCCAACCTCTCTGGGAGATATCAACCTTTTTCTCGCCTGATGAAGAAAGGTGTGTCATTCGTATGGGACGAAGCCTGTCAGCAAGCACTTAATGATATCAAACGCTATTTCACTAATCCTCCAGTTCTGGTGCCTTCCGTCATAGGAAGACCATTTTTGCTGTATATTCGAGCAATGGATCATTCTTTAGGGGCTCTTCTCGCACAGAAGAACAATGAGGGTCATGAACAGGCTATTTACTATCTAAGCAGGATGATGGTCAGAGCTGAACACTGATACAATATAGTGAAAAAAGAATGCTTGGCCTTAATGTTCGCCATTCAGAAGATGCGACATTACGTCACAGGCCAAACTATTCATATCATCTCCAGAATCAATCCTCTTTGGGTATTGATGAACAAGCCAAGTGTTCTTAATTCCCGACTCGCGACTTGGGCGATGTTATTAACACCGTATGATATGGTGTATGTCCCTCAGAAGTCTATCAAAGGTCAAGCCTTGGCTGATTTCTTAGCTGCTCATCCAATTCCAAAAACCTCTAAACTATACGAGGATATTCCCGACAAAGTTATAGAATGTAATTTCGCAATGGAAGGTGATACATGGCAGCTATTCTTCGATGGTGCATCCACGACTGGTCCCAGGGGAAACATGGTTTCAGGAGTAGGAATTGTCCTGGTGACTCCTGATAAACTCGTCATCTATCGAGCATATTCTTTTAGCGAACCCTGCTCTAATAATATGGCAGAGTATAACGCCCTACTAATCGGGCTTCAAGTCGCTAAAGAATTGGATGTTGAATACCTGGAATCTTTTGGTGATTCTCAGTTGATCGTCAATCAGGTCAGAGGAATATATGAAGTTCGCAATCCAGACCTCATTCCTTATTACCAAACAACGATCGAGATAGCCATATCTTTTAAAGGATTCTTCCTAGAGCACGTACCTCGATCTCAAAATTTGAAAGCTGATGCTCTGACTAGCCTAGCTGCAGATCTAGCTATTCCTATAAGAAGGCAAAATTCGGTGATCCTTCTTAACAGAGACTTATTCTGTGTAAAAAATAATTTTTACATAGAACGCAGCTATGCTATAAACACGGCTCCTCCTAAGAGAGACTGGAGAAGTCTCTTTATAGACTTCGTATTATACAGAATCTTACCAGAGGATCCTAAAGAAGCCGTATCTATCAAAAGACGATCATTATGCTTCTATTTTGATGTTTCTTCACAAAGTCTATATCGCCGAACATACGATGGACTGCTATTACGATGTCTCTCTGACGATGATGCAAAATAGGTTATCCGAGAAGCTCATGACGGTGTATGTGGAGTACATCAACCCGGTCCTAAGTTACAGGATCGTATCAAGAGGATGGGCTACTACTGGCCTACTATGATCGCAAATGCAGTAAAATATGCAAGACAATACAAAGCTTGTCAGGTTCATGCAGATTTTATACATCAGCCTTCTGAGTATGTACATCCTACGATTGCATCATGGCCCTTTGAAGCATGGGGTATGGATATCATTGGTCCTATTCATCCGTCATCTTCTAGAGGACATCGGTTTATATTGTCTATCACGGATTATTTCTCTAAATGGACGGAGGCAATCCCTCTTGCTGAGGTGAAGACATCCAACGTGATCAGCTTTATCAAGCATCATGTGATTTATCGCTTTGGGATACCCCGAAGGATAATTCATGATAACGGGCCTCAATTCATCAGCCAAGCGTTTTATCGATTTTGCGATAAGAATCAGATACAGAATATGGCCTCGACGGCTTATAATCCTGCTGCTAATGATTTAGCGGAAGCCTTCAACAAAACCATCATCAAACTCTTGAAAAAGTTCGTCTCTTCGAACAAAAGAGATTGGAATGAGAAGCTGGGGGAATATCTCTGGGCATATCGCACAACGATACGAACACCAACAGGTTGTACCCCATTTTTATTAGTTTATGGTTGTGAATCAGTTCTCCGAATTGAAATCCAAATTCCATCACTCAGAATAGCAGTGGCTAATGAGTTGACTCAGGAAAATAATGATCGCTTAAGGCTTCAAGAGCTAGAAGGATTAGACGAAAAATGCCTTCAAGCTAAATAGCGCATTGCGTTCTACCAGGCACGCATTTCCAGAGCTTTTAATCAAAAAGTGAAGGAAAGAGTGTTCAAAGTTGGTAAACTAGTTTTAGCTGTGAAAAGGCCAAAGATCATTACACACAAAACTAAGGGCAAATTCCAGCCTAAATGGGAGGGCCCTTACGTGATTGAAACGACGTTCTCAAACGGCGCTTACAGATTAGCCAAGCCTAATGGAGATTTAATAATGGCTCCTTTCAATGGCAAATTCCTGAAGAAGTACTATGCTTGATCTCCTTTGCTCAAAGGGGTATAGTGAAGATTTTATTCTGATGACATTACATACAAAGATTAGTTGGATCATATTCTATCATATTATTATGACCTCTGAATAGATATGTTTAACTAATTTGAAACTTCAAAACCTATCACGTCCATATCACCTCTGATAGTGTTTTATATACAAATTTAGTTGGGGCATATTCTATCATGTCCATATAACCTCTGAATAGATATATCCAACTGAAACTTACCGAAAGTATATCACGTCCATATTACCTCTGATATCACTTTCATCTTAGCCTATCATTTATATTCAAAAGTGATAGGTCCACAAAATTAGAAAAAAATATCTTTATTATTTCTGGGAATAGCAAAATTACAAAAGAAGCAAAAAGGTACATCATTGGGGAGGAGCAGTTAAATCCCTAATCTGTCACGCCAAAGCAGCCATCCTCTCATTCCTGGAGTTCAAAATATGGTTGTGAGCCCGCTCCAGCCTTGCCTCATCGTCGTTCAAGTAAGATAGTTTGGACCGAGCATCAACAAAACCAGCGCGGATGGCACCCGCACGCATCAAGTTCTGCTGAGCTATCTTCACTTGGCCCTTAATTACATCACGAGCTGCCGATGTCTTAAGAAGCCTCTCCCTTGCCTGAGCGAGTTCAGCTTCCAAATCTCGAACCCTCACTTCATCTTCCTCATATTCGGCCTGGCATTTAGCTAGCTGAGGAATAAAATCTACCACGACAACCTGCTCTTTATCCATCTCTTGCTGCTGTTCCTGGATGGATTTGTTTAGAGTTTCTATTTGCTCAGCAAGTTCTGCAGTTAAGGAGTCATACTCAGCTTGAACCAGATCGTCGATGCTGCCTCGGGATAGTTGCAAATACTCGTTAATGGGTTATTCTAAACCATTAACTATTTGCTCTAGCGCATCAGCTCTTTCAGCATCACTGAAATATCTAATCTGCACTATAGGAAGATTGGAGGACATTTTCAGAGCATCAAAACCTAAGTTCTTCTCCAGCACCATCGATATCAACTCTTTCAAAGTGAGATAGAATATGCTAGTGTATTGATCCACTAGCATAGCAAAGCTCGAATGGACGCCGGGAGTGGCCGCAATATCTGTAAATCTTCCTCCAGGAATGACTGCAGAGGATGTCACCACAGTCGTTGCTCCAACAGAGGGTGCGACAAAAGAAGAGACACCAACAACAGTTGAAGTTGCTGGTATACTCGACGAAGGAGGCACGGACGAGATGGTGGGTTCGTCCTCCTCTGATGTTATTTGAACTCCCATTGGCGGAATGACACCCAAGAATATTGCGGATGAGAGATAGGCAGTTTCAGAGCATGCTTCTTCGACGTCGATCACCACCGTTTCATTAAATGGATCCGTAACAAGATCAGATGTTGCGTCAACTCCGCCCTCCCCAGAGATGTCTTCACCTGAAAAAGAAGACAAGAGAAAGTTAATATCAATTTGATGTTAATTTTCATGAAGAACACCTGAAGAAAATATTTACCCATGGCCGATGGCATGTATGTTGCGTCTGCAGCCTATATAGCTAAATTATGTCTTAATGATGCTAAACAAGCTGTCATACCTGGGGAAGAGGGTGCACCAACTGACGTTTGAGGGAAGTCATCCCAGTCATCACCCAGATCCACTCGAGGTTCATCGGGTGAAATCTCGCTGGAAATACTTACAGACGAAGGAGGGGTTACTCCCATTATTGGTCTGGATAAAGGTATATTAATTCTGAATATGCTCGGCCTTGAAGGCGACCTCGAAGCACTAACAGTAGCGGTAGTAGCGACAGCGATCGCGGGCAAAGAATCTCCAGCACTGGCAGTCGGAACTGTGGAGGTTCCCTCTCTAAAAGGCGAAGGACCTCTGATCAAAGAATCATCCCCAACTGGGGAAATAACAGACTCACTCCTAGAAGCACCCTTGGTGGAAGTCTTCTTAGGACTTCTGACCGTCTTCTTCTTGTGGGGGGAAGGCTCTTTCAGAGTGGAAGCCTTCCGTTTATTGGAAATAACGAGAGGCTCTGCTGGCGGAGCTATTACGCCTCTCGGTATTATCAACAAGAACTCGTCTGCACCAGTAGGGTCTTCACCTTCATCAGATGAGACAGACGGTATCTCCTCCCTTCCAGTGGACCTATGGGTGGGCATCCTGAAACTTCCATACACATTAAAATCATGATGGAAGGTGTTGATGGACGCATAAAACTGCGCGTATGAATGAAGAATGCGCAACTCCATAGAGAGAGAAGTCGCGGGCACAGCAAAAAGTGCACCAGTACAACCCGTGATAAAGTACTGCCATCCTCTAGCTCCATTAATAAGTCCACCTTTGGACTTGAAGCTGGTGATGGGATTCCCCATATGCAACTGGTCGTACCCAAATTGCCTGGCGAACCGGCTGGGCAGATAAGGCTCCAAGTAGCAGTGGTCCTCACTTCTTTACAGCAGGTGGGAAGGTCTAATGCAGACCAACCAATAAAAGGCTTCAAGAGAAAGAATAGTTCTCCCTTGACCTGCATCCTTAAGTTTCGTCCCCTGTTGATTGATATGTACAGGAGGGACGATACAGAAGAGCTTCCAGCCATGGGCAAAATTTAATGCTCGTCGGCAATCTATGACGCTCGCCACATTCCAAAAGGAATTCTTGTAATTCAGCAAGAAGTTATTTCCTGAACTGTTGGCAGGACCAGAAGACATCACCCTGGTGTTGTGAAGGATTAACCATCCCATCAGATATAGGAATGGTAATTCCAATTGGGGAAATCCTTCACGCTGTGTATCATCAGCTAGCAGCCCATCAGTAATGGCCGTCGGGCCAGCTTATATTCTACAGACCATGGCAGGAAGCAGGCCCAATCTTGCTCCAAATACCAACCGTACTGCAGGCCATAAGGTATTGCGATGAATGCGATCCTCAGACGCGATGCCAGGAAGTTCAAGGGCTTATCTCTGCTATCTACAACCTTGTCCGGCTTAGCATTTCTGGCCTGGTGGAAGAAGATGTAGGATAGCCATTTGTTGATATAAGCCAAATCAGAGGGCTCTTTGTAGAAAGTGGTGCAGGCAAGGTAGTAGCTCATCAGCTCCTGGTACACCGCCACTGCCCGAGGGTTGTATCCCTCAGCTCCCTGTTTGTGGGAACGTACTCTTCATAAGTAGTGTCCCCCATTGGTAGCTTTGAAATCTCCGCCATCTCATGAAGGGCTAAGCCCAACTCACCTAACGGAGTGGCAAAAGTCCCAGTGAGCGAGTTGTATCGCTCCATCAAGGCTAAGAACATGTTGGGGTTGACAGGCAGCCCAACACTAATGACGCTCACAGTAGCAAACAAACCAATACTTTCCAGCTCCGTCTGGAAGTGCTTCAGGGCTCAGGCAGTTAAACTGGCCCGTCGAAGATTCCCGGGGCTAAGCCATCCACTGGTCCGAGGGTTGACCTTAGGGTACACTCCTCCCTGCCCCATAAATTCATTGCAGAAAGTCGATATTTGAACCGGCTGGATCAATGAAGTGTCCTCACTCGGGACGCTACCCGGCTGTAATCCCCTAAAAGGCATAATAGAGCCTAAAGGTCTGCTCATAAAGGCATCTTGGTTCAATCCTTTGTTGTATAAGATCTTCCCCGGCCGGCCATGAAGATCGGGAGTTAGAGTCCACATCATCTTCCTAGGATGTATGGCATGGAAGAATGTCGAGATAGGGTAATCTCTGGGCATCCTGGGCAGATACTTGACCGTGCCCTCAGCAGTAAACACCCAATCCTCCTTCTTGGGCTTAGTCTGGGATTGTTTGTCGATAACATCCCCAAATAAGAAACTTGGTTTCTTATATTCAGTCCCATCTATGTATGTCAGGGGCTCCCCACTGATCATACTACTCAGCAGCATTCGTTCTCCTTGGGATGAGATCAGAGTTCCCCTTTCTTGAGGATACTCATTTCCAGAAATCGGGAATGTGACATGGGACAAGTCCTCCAGATAGTTTGAGTTCAACATCCCGATAGCAGAGCCCATCACTTCAGCCAAAGGAGTGATCTGCAAGTCTACTGTAAAATGCAAGAAAACAAGTCAGTTTTTACGCTAGACATTACATTCTTGCAGGATACGCCAAAGACTAACAGTCGGAGCTTTTACGCCGGACTGTAAAAACTTGAGTCTTATGCTGGAATCTATTTTCAGTACGTAAAACTCAAGGTTGGCATTATACGCCAAGATCTAACAGTCTAAACTTTTTACGCCAGACTGCCAAAATTTGAATTTTTACGCCAGAATTTACATCCAGCGCGTAAAACTCAAAGTTTGTAGTATACGCCAAATTTTGACAGTCTGAGTTTTTATGCCAGACTGCAAAAATTTGGAGTTTTTACGCTGACACATTAGGAATATGGACGTATGTCACGCCCCAGTCCCAAAATATATGGAACTAGGCCACGTGGCAATAGCTAGCTGACACATCTCCAAGGATATCCTAATTTAATGGATCCTTACGAAGAGTGCTACGCTGTCCTAAAATACTAACATGTCCAATATCAGTCAATCAACGGGTAAACTATCGCATTCACAACAAAAATAGCAAGAAGTACTAAATAAACTGCTGAAAGATAAACACCAGTCTCAAGTTATCATAGTACAACCAATAATGTCAGGTGAGAACAAACCCACTACTATGACGAAGTAAAGTACTGAAATGATAGATAGAAGATAATGACTAGGGCATCGGCTGACTGGATAATGATGCTCCCAATCCTAGGCAGAAGGCCCACCAAGTGATCACGGGAACTCTGACGGTAACACCTCTAGCTCCTCTGCGGTAGCGAACCTCGTCTCCTGTCCTGGTCCGTATACTGTGGGGTAGTAAGCCTCGTCCAAATCTGGAAAGGTACCAGGTCCTCAGAGGGACGTAATAAGATACATAGAAACATGCCATATATAAATACTGAATAAAGTAAATACAATAAAGGGTGTGCTAACCATCTAAGTGAATGCAATGTGAGGACAACTTTGGTACGTATGAGTAGGTGTAGGCATAACGTCCATACCGCTCCGAAGAACGGGGAATCTGCAATGATATATACGTCCATACCACTCCGAAGAACGGGGAATCTGAATAATATAACGTCTATATCGCTCCGAAGAACGGGGAATCTGCCAGTATATATACATCTATACCGCTCCGAAGAACGGGGAATCTAAATAAAAGAAAATCATTGGATCCGTGGCTCCTCCGGATACTACGGATTCCAATGGGTGTATCCCATACGCCTACTAGTGGTCCTCCCCCCAAATGTAAATACGTAAATCGAATACTCGACGTGCATACCACGTAGCTACATGCCAGTCTCTACTATCATATAATATAAACCTGAATTACGCACTAACCGTGATATATGTCACATACACCGATAGCTAGTCGAATACGCGGGCCCGCATCCCAATATGAATGTCACTATGAAACGTGTAAGAGTGTCAGGTCTCGGAAGATATCAGAGTATCCTCCAATGGGGTGAGTCTGCTAGTGACTAGGTCAAGTATACTAAATCATCGACGTATCCGTCGATAGCACCCGAATCAATATCGGACGCACACAGTCATATGAAAGAGAACACAATTTATCATACAACATATGCAATATTAATTTAAACAGTAAATATGACAATGTATCTTGCCTGAATCCTCGAGCTGCGAATGCTAAAAGCCGGTTCCTGCAGTGTCTCCTGGCTAATCCAATGATCCTAAACACAATATAATATAGCAATCCAGCATCAGACACTAAACAATACATACATGACTACGACGTTATTTTTAGGTATTGACGCAAGTTCACGGTGGATAGACTACAGGGTTGCATGTACACATAGCTAAGATGCAAGCGTGTCCTGTCCTCTGTCACTGTGCAACTCACGTCAATAAAACACTCATTTATGGTTTCATGAAACTACACTACGTCTTGTACTTCATTATTCTCCATGCATTATATACTAAGTCTACAACTATGCTTTTAGGTGGAACACAAGTTCTCTGCATAGGTCGTTTGGTCGAGATAATTAATAGCCATAGACCCCATAAAAATCTATTTACACATTCATACTAATACCCATAGTTTACGGTAACTTAATCGTGTCGTCATCTGACACGACGATACAGTTATTATGATTTATAACATCATACAACGGAGTAGGGGGTGTTTACCAGTCATAGTCGAGGGTGCTGTCCAGTCGACGTCAGCCTTCGGCGGTGGCTCCGGTGTCATGCTGCAACTCCGGTAGTAGCAACAACAGAACGGCAAGGGTCGCAATAGCGACTATGGCCGTCCGGTCGGAGGGGTAGGCAGCGCCTGTATGGAGATCCAGTCGTGGGGGTCTGGGTTGGTCTGTCGCGGTCGTGGGTGGTCGGGAAGGGTGCACAGGCGGTCATGGGCGGTCGGAAAGGATGCACAGGCGGTCGGGGAAGGATGCACAGGCGGTCGGGGTGGTCGGGAAGGATGCACAGGTGGTCGGGGAAGGATGCACAGGCGGTTGGGGTGGTCGGAAAGGATGCACAGGCAGTCGGGGTGGTCGGGAAGGATGCACAGGCGGTCGGGCGGATGCATAGGCGGCTGGTGGTGGGAGTGGGGTGTAGCCGGAGTCGGCGTGGCCGGTCGGGAGGGATGTGGGGTGTAGGGGTTGATCGGCTAGGGTTTTGGAGAAGATGAATGAATAGTATTTTCTTAGGGTTTTGAGGTTGGATATGTATATTTATATGTGGAAAGTTTGTGGCTGGCCTTGAGGCTTGGGCCGGCCAGGACTCATGGAAATAAGGCTGGTCCACATGAAAGGGAGCACGTGGGCTGGGTTAGGTCCTGCTTGAGGGGGAATTGGCCTATAATTTAAATTAATTTAACAATTGAACATGGTAATTCCTAATGTGTCGAAAACATATAAAACTAGATTTTGGGTGGTACACAAGAGTTGTGGCATAGCAGGCTTGGTGTAGACTGATACCCTAATTTGGGTACTTAGGATTTGGGTTATGGTTGTTTTTCAATTTAAATTATTCCTATATTTGACGAGGGGGTTTACAATCTACCCTCCTTAGAGCATTTCGTCCTCGAAATTAAAACACACGTATGGTATGAACTAAAGACTGAATTTAAATGCTACCACATACCTAGGCCTTCGAAGAGGTGGGGGTAACGCTGGCGAATATCCTCCTCGCGTTCCCAGGTTGACTCACCGGGTGCATGATGCCTCCATGCAACACGAACTAGGGGGATGGTCTGCCCTCATAATACCTTCTCACTTCTGTCTAGAATCTCCACAGGCTCCTCTTCGTAAGATAGGCTTGGGCCGACAATAATTTTGAAATGGTCAAGCCATGACTCGGATCCGGTATATACCTCCTCAACTGAGATACATGGAAGACGTTATGGACTCATTCTAAAGTTTGCGATAGGGCTAATCTGTAAGCAACCTCTCCAACGCGTTCTAATACGTCGAATGGTCCGATGTACCTCGGACTCAGCTTTCCTCGGCCTCTGAATCTGATAGTCCCTCGAGTAGGCGAGATCTTTAGAAATACGTGATCTCTAACCTGAAACCCTAAGGGTCGTCGATGCACGTTCGCCCAATGCTTCTGCCTGTCCTGTGCTGCTCGTAGGTGTCCTTGGATCTTCTTTACCTTCTCCACTGTACGAACAACCAACTTGGGTCCGAGAATCTGTCGCTCGCCTATATCACTCCAGCATACTGGGGAACGACACTTCCTTCCATGCAAAACTTTATAGGGAGCCATTTGGATGCTTGCTTGATAGTTGTTATTCTAGGAAAACTCTACCAAATACAAATGGTCCTCCCATGATCCTCCGAAATCTAGCATGCATGCTCTTAACATGTCTTCCAATGTCTGAATGGTACGCTCCGACTGACCATCTGTTTGTGGGTGATATGCTGTGCTAAACTTCAGGCGGGTACCGAGACTCTCTTGCATACTCCGCCAAAAGTAAGATGTAAACCTCGTATTCCTGTCAGACACGATACTAACTGGCACTCCGTGCAGGCGCACAATCTCCCTTATGTACATGTCTGCTAAGACCTTTGTTGATTGCCCAACTCTGAAAGGTAAGAAGTGTGCGGACTTGGTGAGTCTATCCATGATTACCCATACTGCGTTGCGACCACTAGGACTCCTCGAAAAGCCCGTAACAAAGTCTATAGTGATGTGCTCCCATTTCTACTCCGGTATAGGTAGTGGTTGAAGCAATCTTGCAGATCTTTGATGCTCAGCCTTGACTTGCTGACACACCAGGCACTTGGCTACAAAGTATGCTATTTATCTCTTCATTCCATGCCACCAGTAGTACTGTCTCAAGTCCCTGTACATCTTCGTACCTCCTGGATGAATAGAGTAGGTCGAACTGTGTGCCTCTGTCATCAACTCCTATCCAAGTTCTCTATTTGGAACATAGAGACGATCTCCGTATCTCAAAGTTTCGTCTTTATGTATCCGTAGTCCTGTCTATAATCCAGCCTCTGTCCTCTACCTAAGCCTCTGAAATCTGGCATCTGGCGACAAAGCAGCCTTGATTCTCTCCACCAATGTCGATTATAGCTGAAAACTTGACAATTGTCCGTCTATTCCGGGCATGACAATCTCTATGCCCATCTGCTCTAGATCCCTCAATAGATGTTGTTGGGTAGTCAGAAAGAAAGCCATAGGTTTCTGCTCAACGCGTTAGCTACTACGTTGGCCTTTCCCGGATGGTACTGTAGCTCGATCTTGAAGTCTGTCATCACCTCGAGCCAACTTCTCTATCTCTGGTTCTGATCCTTCTAGGTGTAGACGTACTTTAGGCTCTTATGATCAGTAAATATCTCCACTCTTTCTCCATATAAATAGTGCCTCCAAAGCTTCAAAGCAAAAATCATCGCGGCAAGCTCCTAGTCGTGGGTGGGATAGTTCTTCTCATGTGTCCTCAACTATCTAGAAGTATAAGCTATAACCTTTCCATGCTGCATCAAAACACATCCTAATCCTTTCCCGGATGCGTCGCTATAGATCACGAATCCTCCGGGTCCAGAAGGTATGGTCAAGATTGGTGCTGTAGTCAAGCGCTTCTTCAGCTCATCGAATGCCTTCTGACACTCCTCTGTCCAAGTGAACTCCTGCTCCTTACGGGTCAAGCGGGTCATCGGCTCTGCAATCTTGGTGAAGTTCTCCACGAACCTCCGGTAATATCCGGTAAGTCCTAGGAAACTCCTCACTTCTGAGACATTGGTAGGGGTTGGCCATGTCTCTACTGATGAAATCTTTGTCGGGTCTACTGAAATGCCATCTCCTGAGATAACGTGTCCAAGGAAAGCGACACGGTCCAAAAGAAACTCACACTTGCTCAGCTTGGCATAAAGCCTCTCTCTCCTCAGGGTTTCTAACACTAGCCTCAAGTGCTCTTCGTGCTCCTCGTGGCTCTTCGAATACACCAAAATATCGTCGATGAAGACTACCATGAACTGGTCCAAGTATTGGTGGAATACTCTGTTCATCAAATTCATGAATACAGCAGGTGCATTCGTTAGTCCAAAAGGCATCACTAAGAACTCGTAGTGACCATAACGAGTCCTGAATGCTGTCTTTTGAATGTCTTCTCTTCGCACCTTTACCTGATGATATCCCGATCTTAAGTCAATCTTTGTGAACACTACTGCTCCTGTCAAATGGTCGAATAAATCGTCAATCCGTAGCAGGGGGTACTTATTCTTGATAGTCAAAGCATTAAGGGCTCTGTAATCAATGCACATATGTACTGTTCCATCCTTCTTAGGTACAAACAATACTGGTGCTCCCCAGGGTAATGCACTAGGACGGATAAATCCCTTGCTCTGTAACTTCTCTAATTGTAGCTTCAGCTCATCTAACTCCTTCTTTGCCAATCGGTATACATTAAAAGATACCGGTGCTGCTCCGGGTACTAGCTCAATGGTGAACTCCATGTCCCTATCTGGCGGTAAGCCTGGCAGTTCTTCGGGGAATACATCCTAGAATTCTGCAACTATTGGCGGGGGTACAATCTCCATAGCCATACAAGTTCCATCTGTCTGTCCTACTCCTTGTTCGACGGTTCCTCGCATGTACTCGAACTCCGGTTGATCTGGCAGTCTAAAAGTGACACTATCCTTCCGGCAGTTCAGTACAACATTATACTGGCTTAACCAGTCCATGCCTAACACAACATCAAAGTACGGCATGGGCAATACCAAGAATCACGCTCTCATCTCTCTACCATATACGACTACTGAACACGTTCTAATAGTGCTGGTAACCAGCACGATACCTCCTCCGATAAGAATCTTCCAACGCTTAGGTAAAGGGGAAGTAGCTACTCTATGCATTGCTATAAATCTACTAGATATAAATGATAATGTAGCTCCAGAATCAAATAATGCAGTCGCAGGTAATGAGGCAACTAAAATGGTACCTGTGATTGCTTCTCCTTCTGTTTTCTCCTCAGTAGCTGTTAATGCAAAGGCTTGTCCCTGTCTCTGTCCTCCGGTCTACTATCAAGATCGCTCAAACTGTGCCTGCCGCGGGGCCAAGGGTGGTCTCCTCTGAAATCCTCCGGGGGCTGGTGGACGCTGTCCTCCTGGTGGGGGTAGTATCCTCGGAACTGGTGCTGCTGGCCTCTGTCCTGTCTGGGGTGCTATGTCTCTGCGTTGTGGGTAGTCTCGGGCATAGTGCTGACTCGCTCCATAAATCATGCATATTCCTAATCTCTTCCTACAGTCCTTCTGGTAATGTCCTCTCTTACCGCAGTAGTTGCAAGACGGAAGCTTATTTTACTGGTATGGTGCTATCCTCTGCTGTGTTTATACTCCGGGACGACGGATCGGTCCTGCTGCTTCGGGCTGGGATCTGACTGGTGTGGTCGCGCTGGGATGTCTAGCTCCCCTGGCAATGGCCTCCTGGATCCTTGCTTCTGCAAGAACCTCCTCGTACGAAATGCTCGCCTGTATGGTGGTGTACCTCTGTAGCTCGAAATTGAGACCGTGATGGAATCTCTGAGCTTTCTCCAGATCATTGGGTATCAGGACGTCACCAAATCTGCTAAGACGGCTGAACTCCGCATCATATGCGTCCATAATCATATTTCCTTGTTCTAGATGTAGAAACTGGGAGTACATGGCATTCCTAACTGTGGATGGAAAATACTTCGCATTGAAGTATTCTAAGAACTGTTCCCAGGTCTGGTTCTTTCCCACACTGCACTCAATAGAATCCCACCAGTGATGGACGTTGTCTTTTAGTTGGGCCCTCACTGCAGTCATCCAAAGGTCGGGGTGTAGTTGTGACACCTCTAGTAGCATTTCCCTATTGGCGATCTAATCAGAGATCTATTCTGTAGTCTCATTGCCTGAGAATGTATCTGGTCCCATCTGTCGGAACCATCTAACAGTACCTCTTGTCTGGGCTGGTGGAGATGCTGGTACGGGTACTGGGACAAGTGTCCTCTCTATTACTGCCATCTAGCTCTGCCTCAACGTCTCTGTCTGGTGCTACTGTGCTTGCATCATAGTCTGAAGGAACTATAGCATCTGTGTCTGTCCGTCTAGCTGTGGCATCTGGGGTGGATAAGGTGGAGGTGGTGGTAGTAGAACCTCTGGCTGTGCAGTAGGCGTCTCCTCAGATGTCGGCCTCTCAGTCTGCGGCATCGGTGTAGCTCCTGAAGTCTGGCCCTCACAATGCTGTGTGGGGATCGTCTGGGAAGTCTGTCTCTCGGGCTGTGGTGTAGGATCGCCTTGCGATGTCTCGTGCCAATGTATCATCGATGTCTGTAGCGGGGGTTTCCCTTGGGGTACCTCCTCTCTTGGAGTGGTGTTTTCTGGCACCGTGGCACAGGGTGCTCCTCTTCCACTGCACAAATTCATCTTATTGCAAAAGATAGGACTTTATTAAGAAGAGGACGAAATCAAACAAATATGATGCAGATATTTAGAAGTAACACGAAGGGAGCTCAAAAAAACGTAATCAGAGTGGATGAGACCTAGTAATTTCTATCCTACTACAGGCTCGCTGGGCACGTTATCATACCACAAGCGAATAAGTCGACCTGTATGGGCCACCACTAAAACCATGTCATGCCCCAGTCCCAAAATACACGGAACTAGGCCACGTGGCAATAGCCAGCTGACACATCTCCAAGGATATCCCAATTTAATGGATCCTTACGAAGAGTGCTATGCTGTCCTAAAATACAAATATGTCCAGTATCAGTCAATCAACGGGTAAACTATCTCATCCACAACAAAAATAGCAAGAAGTACTAAATAAACTATTGGAAGATAAACACCAGTCTCAAGTTATCATACAATAATGTCTGGTGGGAACAAACCCACTACTATGACGAAGTAAAGTACTAAAATAATAGATAGAAGATAATGACTAGGGCATCGGCTGACTGGATAATGATGGGCCCAATCCTAGGCAGAAGGCCTACCAAGTGATCATGGGAACTCTGGCAGTAATACCTCTAGCTCCTCTGCGGTAGCGAGCCTCGTCTCCTATCCTGGTCCGTATACTGTGGGGTAGTAAACCTCGTCCAAATCTGGAAAGTTATCAGGTCCTCAGAGGGATGTAACAAGATACATAGAAATATGCCATATATAAATACTGAATAAAGTAAATGCAATAAAGGGTGTGCTAACCATCTAAGTGAATGCAATATGAGGACAACTTTGGTACGTATGAGTAGGTGTAGGCATAACGTCCATACCGTTCCGAAGAACGCAGAATCTGTAATGATATATACGTCCATATCGCTCCAAAGAACGGGGAATCTGAATAGTATAACGTCCATACCGCTCCGAAGAACGGGGAATCTGCCAGTATATATACGTCCATACCGCTCCAAAGAACGGGGAATCTGAATAAAAGAAAATTATTGGATCCGTGGCTCCTCCGGATACTATGGATTCCAATGGGTATATCCCATACGCCTACTAGTGGTCCTCTCCTCCAAAATATAAATATGCAAATCGAATACTCGACGTGCATACCACGTAGCTACATGCCAGTCTCTACTATCATATAATATAAACCTGAATTACGCACTAACCGTGATGTATGTCACACGCACCGATAGCTAGTCGAATACGTGGGCCCGTATCCCAATATGAATGTCACTGTGAAATGTGTAAGAGTGTCAGGTCTCAGAAGATATCAGAGTATCCTCCAATGGGGTGAGTCTGCTAATGACTAGGTCAAGTATACTAAATCATCGACGTATCCGTCGATAGCACCCGAATCAATATCGGACGCACACAGTCATATGAAAGAGAACACAATTTATCATACAACATATGCAGCATTAATTTAAACAGTAAATATGATAAGGTATCTTACCTGAATCCTCGAGCTGCGAATGCCAAAAGCCGGTTCCTGCAGTGTCTCCTGGCTGATCTAATGATCCTAAACACAATATAATATATCAATCCAGCATCAGACACTGAACAATACATACATGACTACGATGTTGTTTTTAGGTATTGACGCAAGTTTATGGTGGATAGACTACAGGGTCACATGTGCACATAGCTAAGATGCAAGCGTGCCCTGTCCTCTGTTACTGTGCAACTCACGTCAATAAAATACTCATTTATGGTTTCACAAAACTACACTACGTCTTGTACTTCATTATTCTCCATACATTATATACTAAGTCTACAACTATACATTCAGGTGGAACACAAGTTCTCTGCACAGGTCGTTTGGTCGAGATAATTAATAGCCATAGACCCCATAAAAATCTATTTACACATTCATACTAATACCCATGGTTTACAGTGACTTAATCGTGTCGTCATCTGACACGACAATGCGGTTATTATGATTTATAACATCATACAACAGAGTAGGGGGTATTTACCAGTCGTATTTGAGGGTGCTGTCCAGTCGACGTCAGCCTTCGGCGGCGGCTCCGGTGTCGTACGGCAACTTCGGTAGCAGCAACAACAGAACGACAGGGGTCGCAGCAGCGACCATGGCCGTCCGGTCGGTGGGGAAGGCAGCGCCTGTATGGAGGTCCAGCCGTGGGGGTCGAGGTTGGTCTCGTGGTTGGTCTGCCGCGGTCGTGGGTGGTCGGGAAGGGTGCACAGGCGGTCGTGGGCGGTCGGGAAGGATGCACAGGCGGTCGGGGAAGGATGCACAGGCGGTCGGGGAAGGATGCACAGGCTGTCGGGGAAGGATGCACAGGCGGTCGGGGTGGTTGGGAAGGATGCACAGGCGGTCGGGGAAGGATGCACAGGCGGTCGGCAAGGATGCACAGGCGGTCGGGGAAGGATGCACAGGCGGTCGGGGTGGTCGAGAAGGATGCACAGGCGGTCGGGCGGATGCACAGGCGGCTGGCCGATGCACAGGCGGTTGGCGGTAGGATTGGGATGTAGCCGGAGTCGGCGTGGCCGGTCGGAAGGGATGTGGAGGTGTAGGGGTTGATCGGCTAGTGTATTGGAGAAGATAAATGAATAGTATTTTCTTAGGGTTTTGAGGTTGGATATGTATATTTATATGTGGAAAGTTTGTGGCTGGCCTTGAGGCTTAGGCCGGCCGGAACTCATGGAAATAGGGCTGGTCCACATAAAAGGGAGCACGTGGGCTGGGTTAGGTCCTACTTGAGGGGGAATTGGCCTATAATTTAAATTAATTTAATAATTGAACGTGGTAATTCCTACTGCGTCGAAAATATATAGAACTAGATTTTGGGTGGTACACAAGAGTTGTGGCATAGCAGGCTTGGTGTAGACTGATACCCTAATTTGGGTACTTGGGATTTGGGTTGTGGTTGTTTCTTAATTTAAATAATTCCTACATTTGATGAGGGGGTTTACAACGTAATAATAAAATATCTCTGTGCATCATCTTCCTCGAAGAGGTTCTTAGCACAGAAGATGACCTTGCGCGTACATGCACAACGTGTGCGAAGGGTTTTTTCTCTCGAAGTCTTTTACCTGTAATGTCTGGAGCACAGCTTGACGATGGAGCACTGCGTTTAGATCGGGACTCATTCAGCCTAATGGGGGTTGCTCGTGCTTGAGCAGTGGAGCGAGATGAGGAAGCAACCTTCTTTCCCTTAGCAGTGGAAGTTAGTTTGGGTGCCATGGCGAATCTGAGTTCTCAGGAAAGAGATAAAGAAGAAAGGTTTTTGGAAATCAAGGGTTTTGCGAAGACAGATAAAGAGTTTCTCTTTCAAGACCTTGAGCTATTTATAGAGTTCGGATAACTCTTCGAATCCCTAACCAAATTCGATATTTAATAGTCGGTTATGATTTGGGACCACGTCAGCCTATCATTTAAAAAAAAGACGGACAGTCATGCTGCGTAACGGATCCGGATTTTACGCTCAGAGGCTATAAATCTACGGTTTTACGCTCAGAAGCTTTTACGCTCAGAGGCTATAAATCTACGATTTTACGCTCAGAAGTTTTTTACGCTCAGAGGCTATAAATCTACGATTTTACGCTCAGAATCTTTTTCGCTCAGAGGCTATAAATCTACGGTTTTTCGCTCATAAGCTTTTACGCTCAGAGGCTATAAATCTACGGTTTTACGCTCAGAAGCTTTTATGCTCAGAGGCTATAAATCTATGGTTTTACGCTCAGAAGCTTTTACGCTCAGAGGCTACAAATCTACGATTTTTACGCACAAAAGCTACAGATCTATGATTTTATGCATAGAAGCTACAGATCTATGATTTTACGTTCAGAAGCTAACAGATGCTATGGTCTATGGCTTTATGGCTTTTTCGAGAAGGCCAATTACAAGGGTTTACGCAGAAAATACTCCTTTTTTTTGCTACAAAATATTCCAAGTGCCTGAAACACACAGAGGTCAGCATTGAAGATGACTCTTCTTCTTGGGCCAATTGAAAGTTCATTCGAAGTCTAGTCAGAATCTTTTACATCTAAGTTCAAGTATGGCCTATTTGGCGGACATTTCTTGCCCTATTTTGAGGGATTTTTGGGGAAACCATTCTTGAAGATGATATTCTGAACAGAAATTCTTCGTATCAGAGAAGTGACAGTTCAGAATTTTTCATGCGACTCCTCGTCCAAAAATAGCATGACAGTTGGATCTTCAAGACAACTTAATGCTAAAAAGCTTCTTTACGCATCTTCCGTTACGCGTAAAAGACGGGATGTGACCAAATAAACGTTTATCAGAGTCAGCGTAAAATTATTCAGACGTATCGAAGCTACACATTATCAGACTTTCTTACAGCAAATATGGCAAATCAGCTTGTGTAAAAGAAGACAAGTTTATTGATCATGATTACATATGATGGAAATTCAGTTTACAAAGGATTTTTTATTTTTATGATTACATATGATGGAAATCCTTTTTCTATAAAGGATTTCTCATTTTCATTTAAGATCACGCCGAGAATCTGTTGTGCCAGGTTCTCATATTGGTGGAGATCTTTTTCTTCTTCTACGGCACTTTATCGGCTCCTGCGACCGATGAACAAGAAAATAATTAATGGCAGAAGGATACAAAACTGGGCCTGTTTGAATTATTCAAGCCCACCCTCCATACGCCATGGCAGCTACATTCTAGAATTGTGTTAGGGATTCAGACCCAACATAATACTCGAAGACAGGACTAAACTGCCTACCTTCGCCCAGCGCCATAATGGGAGAAAATACAGCTAGCAAGCTGTGTGGTCTAATGCGACCCTTCCTCTCTCCTGGACGAATTACCATATAAAATTGCTGATTATCCCGAGCAAAGGAAGCTATGATATCCTTCCATGATCCATCATTGCAGAGGATATTTGCTCGAAGACGCTTCTTTTTACGGCTTCTTACATGCTGGAAGAGCATGATCTTCTTCTTCCTTAGGCTAGCCCAATGGATCTCGGCAACCATCTCTTTTGGTGAAGGAAGTGTGGAAAGACAGGTTTACTCACTTGCCTTTATATAGGCAGAAGAGAACACATCAAATCCCAACAACTCCCTAAAAATTCGCCGAGAAATAAGCCTCGCAGAACGAGTCAAATTTGATCGTTTCATGCTTCATTCAAAGTATTTTAAATTACGAGGAATTTGAAAACTTTAAAGGGGGTCTTGTAGAAGCATAAAAAATATGCTGGGGAATTATATGCGTAAAATCCCCAACATATATGAAGCACGCGTAAAACAAAAGCTTCAGAACTATACGCGTAAAACATAACTTTAGAGATGCCCGCGTAAAGTAGTGCTCCAAGCCTGTTTTGGCGTAAAAGGTTGCTACACCTCCCTCCGGCGTAAACTATGTCTGCTTTTAATGCAGCGTGAAGTTGTACGAGGAACTCTTCGTATTCCTTGAATGAAGCTGTCAGACAGAACAGTGAACCTGACTCCTGACAAAGAGTACTGCACGGCGATCGAGAGGACGGCTGTAATGATGATTCTGCATAGAGCCCCAGACTGTCGTTTAGTGGCATATCCTTGATACAAGTTATTTTTACGCATTCAAGGAATATGTTGCCTATTTTATACAGGCAGAAATGAGCCTTTACGCTCAAGATGAGATAAAACCAAACGCCACGTCAAAAGCTGTTTTTCGTACATAACTCGAGGCACGTCTCTGTAGTTAATGCACGAGATGGGGACAGATCTCTGCATTTAATGCATGAGATTTGGCTCTACTTTTAATAACTAGGAGAGCTAAAATTAGGGCTAATATGCTCATGTCACTATCCCTGCATATTACGCTAAACCAGGCTATTTTCAACTATAGGAGCACGCCATATGCTATCTCCTCAAAATATGCCAACCAGGCTATTTTCAACTATAGGAGCACGCTGTATGCTATCTCCTCGAAATACGCCAACTCAGGCTATATTTGCAAGGTACATGATATGGCTATTTTGCCCAAAATACGGTCAAGACCTCAGTCAGGAAGGATAATTGGCTAGTTTACGCTGGTTACCTATTACCTATGCAGCATCAAGGTTTATGCAGAACTTGGCCTTTACGCCAACAAGACAGCTACTTGGCTTTTACGCCAACAAGACAGCTACTTGGCTTTTACGCCAACAAGACAGCTACTTGGCTTTTACGCTAACAAGACAGCTACTTGGCTTTTACGCCAACAAGACAGCTATTTGGCTTTTACGCCAACAAGATAACTATTTGGCTTTTAATCCAACGAGACAGTTATTTGGCTTTTATGCCAACCATCTTTACGCGAGGGGCAGTTACCTATGTGGCTTGCATGTCATGGTCTTCGATAAGCAGTTATACGCGTTACCTCATAATGGGACACGCGTCACACGCGAATTCAGAAGATCATTCAGACGTAGGTATCAGTTATTATAGTCGCCGCGTAAAAGGTGCAACTCTCTTCACTAATTGGCTTTTACACCGACTGATCAGTTACTGTGATTGATCTTTATAAATAAAGACTTCCGATCACAGGAGAAAAGGGGGTCAAAGTCAAAAAAAGGAGAGATCGGAAAAAGGTCAAGAGAGAGAAGACCAAAGAGAGAGAGAGAGCATATACAGAGAGTGTTGATTGACAACTTTGGCAACGAGAGTTCAATCCCTCCTGCAATCTTTGAAGCTTCTTCTTCTTCTTCTACAGCACTTCTTCATCATCGTGTGGTCCAAGAGATAAAGTGATCGACCACAGATCAGACTCCTATAGCAATATTTTCCTAGAATTATTTTTATTGTACTTAACATCCTCGTATAGGATTAATTATACTTTTTTTTCTTGTTTGTAAACAAAGAAAGGGTTTCGTATAAACCTAGTTTCATTTCTCTGTTTATCATCAAACATTAGTCATCTGGTTATAGGGGAGTGCCTGTCCATAGGAGTATATGTCATGTTGACATCATATTTGGGGAGCAACACAGTAAGCAGTGAGATGGGGAGAGCTATTTCACACACCATCTGTACAGACCCGACAGTGCATATTTGATGTGCACATGAGTGTTGCGGCAGACTTCACAGGGTCTATGCACACCATCGTACAAAGCAGGATATGACATTAGACGGCAGCAATTTGAAGTTGCATTTTAAACTTGAGTAGCACAACAGGCATTAGAAGATTGGGAGAATCTATGTGTATCTTATGTGTATCAACTGTGGTTGTGTATATGTGAGGAATGGATATAGGTATCAGTTGTGAGTAAGATTCATATCAGTTAGTATCAGATTTGTATGGGGGTTATATCAGGTATGGCAATTAAGGATGGTCTTAGTATACTAAGCTCGAGTTGATCATACTACAACTAAGGGCTTGATGTCAGTATAGTTTGGTATCGGTAGTACACTGATGGGGCTTCGGTTAGTGCCTTCAGTACGAAGGTATTGATGTATATATTATAGGAAATATCAGTAGTGGCGTCATTAGTTTTTAGTCTACTGTGTTTATGTACTACTATGTCACACTAACTGATGAATGTATCAGTTAGATGCATTATTAATGAATACTAGTTAGTAATTATCAGCTAGGGTAAAGTTTATATTTTAGTTATTTGAGTTATATATCAAGTTAGAATATCAGACATCAGTTAGAGTAAGCTAAGTTTGTATAGTTAGTCTAGTTTCATCTAATATTAGTATTGATATTAAGTTGGTATCAGTTATATTATGTTAGTAGCAGTTATTGTAAGTTAGTAAGTCATGATAGTATAAGTTATGTACTAATTATATAGTATTAAATGTCAGAGAGAGAGAGAGAGAGAGATAGGGTTAGGGTTTACACCCTCTGTGACAGTATCTATGTCGTGTCTGTGTCTGTGTCAGTGTATGTGTGTCATGTCAATGTCAGTGTCATATCGTGTCGTGTCTGTATCTGTGTGTGTGAGAAAGAGAGAGAGGGAGAGAGAAAGAGAGACCGGGTTAGGGTTAGAGTTAGGGTTTACACCCTCTATGTCAGTTTGTGTCGTGTCTGTGTTAGTGTATGTCGTGTCTGTTTCAGTGTCATGTCATGTGCATCTGTGTGTGTGAGAGAGAGAGAGAGAGAGAGAAAGATCGGGTTAGGGTTTACCTTGAGGAGGAGGAGAAGCCCGAGGTCCGCCGGAGGGGGCTATAGGGGAGCCGGTGGGGGACTGTAGGAGAGCACTCGGGGGGTCCGTCGGAGTAAGGGAGCTTTGGGGTAGCCGGTGGGGGGTAGGGATGGGGGGACGCCGGAGTAGGGGGCTGTGGAGGACGCCGGAGGAGGCACTTCGCCGGAGAGGGGGGAAAGATGGGGAAGTTTTTAAAATTTTGGGGAAAGATTTTGACAGAAGGGGGGAATCGAAAGCTATATTAAAATTTTTAGCGACGTTTAGCGACATCAACTTATGACGTCGCTAATAATAATAGCGATGTTATAACTAGACCTCGCTAATTCAAAAGTTTGCGACCTTGTAGACGTCGCTAAAAACGTTGCTAAAAATAAAAAAACTAACGTCGCTAAATACATCGCTAAACGTCGCTAAATTAAAAAAACTCAACTACGTTTAGCGACCTTAAAGAAGCTTATAGCGACTATTCTTTTAGATAAGTGAATTACAGTCGCTATATGTCGCCAACAGCGACGTATATCAACATTTATTTTTGGAGTCGCTCAAATCTTTAATATTAGTGATATTTTAATATGACATCGCTAAAAATGTCGCTATTTCATTATATTTTGGTAGTGAGAGGCTGCTCTCAGGGACATGCACACTATGATGCAAAATATGCATTAAATAATGATAGCATATATTCTGCTATACCAGTACCTGTTCAAGTGGCTTCTTTCATACCTGCAAAGGCTACTCCTAGAACAACACCTCTGCAGGATAACATAAATTCAGAAGCGGTCATAAACCAAGAGTCAGCAGTGCCAACTCTTAATCCTCTCAATATTGGGGGTGGATCTCCACCGGTGATAATACATCTTCAACCAGGATCTTACCAGTCAACTGTACCACTCCAGCCAGAAGCTCCTCTCGAAGCCATCCGGGAATTGCATGCACAGGTCGATGTTTTAAAGAACAAAGACCAACTCTGTAAGCTGGGGGTGAAACAACCTTATCCTCCTCATTAGGATAATATTTCTTTTCCTCCTAAATACAAACCCCAATCGATATTTTTGTTTGAAGGCAAGACATCGCCGAGCCAATATATTAACTACTTTAACATGATGATGGATCTTCTGCAGAAAGAGGATGCTCTCCTTACCAGGCTGTTCGTAGGATGCTTGGCCGGTATAGCCTATGATTGGTACCGCATTCTGCCTGATAACTGCATATCCTCGTTCGATGACATGAAATATCTTTACCTTTCACGATTCTACGAAGGAGGCATGGCCATGACTATGTCGTCGTTCATCAACATCAAGCAAAAAGAGAAGGAATCTGCTCGTAAATGCATAGAGTATCGGGCAAGCAACTTTAAAGTTGTATCCCGGTATTCCAGACTCCGCATTCATCAATACTTGCAAAAAGAACATACTTCCTATAGTAGGGCTCTGGACGGGTCCAACCCAATTTTAAGACTGGACGACATTCATCATAGGAGCCGAAGCCGCTGAAGGTAGCGCGAAGGTGGCACGTAATTTAGGATTACAAATGCCCAATACATAAGATAAAGGGAAGCGTCTATTCACCCTCAACAACAATGACAATCACACTGATAAAAAAAAATGAGGCTATTGATATCATTGTCTCTAAGGGTTCTTCAACACCCAAGCTACAGCTCAGGCCAAAGGAAACTTATTTTTTTGACGATGATGATGTTGTCAACATCTTGAATGCATTAGTGAAGAATGACACGGTCAAATTGCCTGACATTATATATCATGAAGAGGCAGACAAAATCGACGATCCAAAGTACTCTATGTACCATCGCTACATAAATTATGCTACGCGAGATTGCAATGCATGAAAGAAATGCATCCATCGATTGATTAATACTGAAGATATCACCCTTCACAATGACGGCAAGCTAGTTACTGCCAATGTGATGTCACTCTAATTTGGTGACTTCCTAGTGCAGGAAATTCTAGAGGCGTCATCTCTAAGCCATAATTCAGGCGAGCAAAGCCTAACAGAGACTTGTCGATGATGACAGTGGTATATTCCTCACGAAATACTATGTCCAAGCTAGACTTTTACTTTCCAATCCCCAGTAGGACATTATAAATGTACAGTGTTTACATTTATTCTCCTTTATCCCCAGCCGAGTGTTTAAGATATACAGTGTTTACATTCTTATTCTCCATCATTGTAGAAATATAGCAAGACGTTCATGCATTACTTTAAACTATTACTTGTATTCAAGAGTCTTGGATACGCAAAAAGTAATAGATCCACAAAAAGTCCCCAAGCGGACAAGTTCTCAGATCCAACGAAGCGTTCTCGTTGAGATCAACCAAAATATTCCCTTACAAAAATAAACAGATTCTTAGAGCCCAGTTGTCCTAAGGATGTTTTATTTCTAAATCCATAGTCGAATTAGAGATATTCTACTTCTCTTTCTTCTCGCCAACAAAGAAAATGATGGTTTATGTCCATATTACCTCTGAATTATCATTTCTTCTATTTTTCCAATAGAGCTAATCCGCTAAAGAAAAACGATCATGTCCTCCTTACCTCTGTATTGTTTTCCTCATAAATATGCAACATATCATGTATATATTACCTCTGATAGTATTTTACCTTCAAACTTGTTACCTGTACTTCGCACAAGTATACCATGGGTATCAAGTCCACACAAAAAAAATCCCCACAAAGTTATTCTGTCATGTCCATATCACCTCTGAGCAGATATTTCCAGTGGGTCCTTCATAAAGGAGTCTGTCATGTCCATATTACCTCTGAATATACAACTTTTCCACACTTATCTTTCATTTCACATTCACACTTGTAACCTGTACTTTGCATAAGTACACCATAGATATCAAGTCTACAAAATTACTCAAGCTAAGTTGTTCTAACCTATCACATCCATATTATCTCTAATAAGTGTTAGTTCACTCTAACTTGTTACCTGTATGCCATGGGTAATAAGTCTACCCGAAATACGCACATCAAATCTCAACTACTTTTTATGCTTCTAATTCAAAGTATTTCAAAATTGTTCAAGTTTGAAAACTTTGAAGAGGGTCTTATAGAAGCATAAAAAGTGCACATCTTGAAGATGGCACAGTTTCCTAAAAATAAACTTAGTAGGGAAAGAATGACGCACTTTCTACTTATTTCAGAACAAAGATGCGCACTTTCTTAATACTTAACACTTTGGCATACTTTCCATTAAATTCTAAGGATGGCTCACTACTCAGAGAACAGAAAAGTGGCATACTTTATTAGAGTTATGAAAGCTGGCGCATAAACGATCTTCCCTCTCTCAGCATTTAATGTAGTAGACTAACAGCTGACAGATGCAGAAATCGAAGAGAAAAAGTCATCATTACAGCTGTGCTACGACACACATATCCTGGTTGTCGTTTAGCCACCCATCCGCTGTTCTAACTTTAAAAATGCGTCGCTGTGCTAATTTCTTCAAAAGTGCACCATTGTGCCAACTTCTTCAAAAGTGCGCCGTTATGCCAACTTCTTCAAAAGTGCATCATTGTGCCAACTTCTACAAAAGTGCACCATGGTGCTAACTTCAAAAGTGCGTCGTTGTGCCAATTTCTTCAAAAATGTGCCATAGTGCCAATACCTTAAAAAATTCGTTGTAGTGCCAACTGTTTCAAAAATGCGTCGCAGTGCCAATCATACCAAAAATGCGTCCGTCTCCAGACGACTTTTAAAGTATGTATATTATCCTAACCGACAGTGAATAGTTATGAGTGTGTGTCTTACATGCCGTACTTCTCATAAAAAGTGTATAAATAACTGTCCCCACGACCTATGCTTTCCTCGTATAGGAAGCTACGTGTCAAGCAGGTAGTAAGTTGTGCATCCATTAATTCAGAACGTGTGGTGTTAGTCCACCAAAAGTGTGCGCACAATGGTAAAACAGTGTTGACTGTCCAAATTGCACGCACACTCTCATAACTGTTCCTAAACTCTATAAATACAGGTTCTATACAACAATTAGCGACACCTACCGACACCTAGACAAAGAGGAGCACTCACAGACAGATAGAGAGAAAGAGGCTAGAATTTTTAAGTCTTTGAAATTCAAGAATAGAGTAAGAGAAATAGAAGCTCCTTGTGTCGTTGTTGCTAAAGCTTTCTTATTGTTCAACTCTCCAAGTTGTTCACAGCATTCCCTATATTTCTTCGTCGGCGTGTGCAGTTCTTTGTTAGCGTGTGCATTTTTTTGTCGTCGAGTGGTCCAAGAAGTAAAGTGAACGTCCGCAGATCAGATCTGTATAGCTATACATTCCTAGAATCAATTATACTAGATTCATGTTTAGGATCTTTTTGTATTTTTCTTTTTTTCAATAGTTTGTAACACAAAAGTTTCATATAAATATTTTCTCACAAACAACTACCTTGCAATTTTAATCCAGTATAGTAGAAAGGATCAGAGCAGCACAGTCAACGGATGTCAAGCTTCACCAACATAGAGTAGAATGTGATGTAGGACGTAGACCAGAACTGAGCATTCACAGTGATGAAACTCTCCGATTTGGTAATCGTCTTTTGGTACCAAGTGGAGATATCCGTCAAGAGATCATATCAGAAGCCCACACTCCTCAATATTTTATTCACACATGAGGAACGAAGATGTACAGAGATATTCATTAGCATTTCTGGTGGAATGGAATGAAGAGGAATATAACATGGTTTGTCTTCCGATGTTTGGTTTGTCAGCAAGTCAAGGGTGAGCATCAAAGACCAGCAGGACTTCTTCAACCTTTACCAATTTTGAAATAAAAGTAAGACTATATCATCATGGATTTTATGACCGGTCTTCCTAGATCCCCAGCTGGCAGAGATGCAATTTGGATAATAGTGGATCAACTCACAAAGGTTTCTCACTTTCTTCGCTTCAGAGTGGGACAGTCTATAGAGAACTTGGCTCGGATGTACATGAATCATATTATCAAACTTCATGGAGTATCAGTCAGCATCGTATCATATACAAATTCTAGATTTATATCTCACTTTTGGCAAAGTCTACAGCAGAGTCTGGGTACCCATCTGAAATTCAGTATAACTTATTATCCCTAGACAGATGGTTAGTCAGAACGTACGATCCAGACTCTAGAAGATATGCTTCGATTATGTAGCCTTGACTTTAGTGGTTCATGGGAGGACCACTTGCACTTGGTCGAATTCTCTTACAATAATAGTTTTTAGATAAGTATCTAGATGGCACCCTTCGAGGCACTGTATGACAGAAAGTGAAGATCTCCTATAGCTTGGGATGAAATTGGTGAGAGACAATTGCTTGGTCTCGAGATGATAGCCCAGACAATTGAGGTAGTCAAACAAGTTTGGAAGCATCTTAAGGTGGCTCAAGATCGTCAACGTTATTGGGCCAATTCGTATAGGCGACCTCTTGATTTCTCTTTCGGCGACCATGTATTCCTTTAAATTTTGCCTACCAGAGGAGTCATCAGATTTGGTATCCGGGGAAAGCTTAGTCCATGGTATATTGGTCCGTTCGATATCCTTGAGCGAGTGGAAAATATTTCTTATCGCCTAGCTCTTTCGTCGTCACTTTGTGAGATACATAACATTTTTCCATGTATCTCAGTTACGACGGTATATACTGGATTCAAGCAATTTCCTGGACCATTCAAAATTCGTCATTGGTACTGACCTTTCGTATAAGGAGAGACCTGTATCCATTTTGGACCGGAGAGAGAAGATTCTCAAGAACCGGACTATTCAGTTAGTCCGAGTTGCTTGGGGGAATCACTCACCGGCGAGTCAACTTGGGAGCGAGATGATGATATCCGTGCTCTATACCCGTATTTGTTTGACTCGTGAGGTATACTTGTTCATATATCTTGTACCCTGATCTTTTCTTGTGAATGCTTATCTTGTTATAGGATGGTGCTTGATTTTCGTATGCTCTTGATTACCTTGATTGCATGTCCCTAGAGTTTTCTTTCTAGACCTCGTGCCATATTGAAATTTTGAGGACAAAATTTTCTAAGGAGGAGAGAGTTGTGAGACTCGTCTCACTATTCTAGTATACGTACCCGACATACGCATATTATATATGTATAGCTTGTTTATTATTTAATTGCTCATATCATGCTTTATGCCATTCATAAATTATTTAGGTTATTTTTGTAAGTTTTTCTTAGTTGCAATACTTTGGACCGTTGGTCCCTTGGTTTTCTTTATGTGTGGCTGTGATGAACCCGAGTGAGAGGCATAGATTATGATCCAATGGCCTACAATCAATCCCTTGGGACTCCGACATGAACATTGGAGATTTTCTCAGGCGAATACTATCTATCAACATGGTGTCCGCTCACTCAAAAGACGATGATGACCAACCGCCTGAACTCTTCAAGGTAGAACCATGGGCACAACGCTTAAACTCACAATGGAAGTTATATTTTGAACAACGAGAACCTCCTACTGAGGACGAAGTCATACAAGGCGATCTGGGCAATGAATCCTTCCCTAAATCTATCTTCATCAACAAAAGTCTGACTGGTAAAGATCGTGAATCCCTGCTTCAGCTCGTAAAGGATTATATCAATGTCTTTGCTTGGAGCTATGAAGACATGCTAGGTTTGGACCCCCATATCATGACCCATAAACTTAACATCTTATCAGATGCTAAGTTGATAAAACAATAGCAGCAAGGTTCTGGTCAGACATCATGAACGCTATCGAAGCTGAAGTAAACAAACTAATAGCAAGCGACTTTATCCGTAAAGAGAAGTACCCGGATTGGGTGGCCATTATCGTGCCGGTTGTCAAGAAGAACAGAAAGATCTGAATTTGCATAGACTTTCATGATCTAAATGCGTGTCGCCACCATAATTTTAAAATAGGAGTATTTTGTCATTTTGTATTATTATAAATATTATGTTTATATTTTATTTAATATATAATGTGTATGATATATATTGTAACTAGTATTATTATTGGTTAGTAGATTAGACTATTTAATTAGACATGACATTAGTGGACCTAACTAGACTTGCTTTAAACCATTGATTCAATTAAATAGTTAGTCATGGTTTGACTCATTAGTTTATGTCACGCATCATTCTTGATATACATATTTGGAACATATTTTTATTTAGCATGGTTGCATGTGCATTGAGACTAGACCCATTCTTTGGTTTAACCTAGTTTATGGTTTATTTTGTCGGTTGGTTCAACTCATGAGAGTCTTTGATTTAACCCTCAAACCCTAGCTTATATAAACCAACAATTTATTCTCTCTCTCTTCACTTCTTCATTTCTTTCTGTTTCTTTAGCTTTCTCTCCCTATTTCATAGGCAAGTACACCTTGCATGAGAAATAGGGAAACCCTCCATATTATTATTCTATTATGTTTATTATATATTTTTAAGCACTTTTAGTTCTTAGAGTTTTCTGTTTTGATGGATGGATTAGTGTAGATATACATTTCTAACTTAGGTTTAATTGGATTTCAAGAATTTTCTTGCTTTTGATCTATTAAACTTGTGTCTTTGGAAACCAGTTTTTGCTACATGTTAGATCTTTCGATTTAGAGAATTTTGGCTTTTGGTTCACCTGAGTTGGACTTAAAATAAAATTTTTATGAAGAAAACAAGATTTCAGTTTTGGAAAATTTTGCCATGGCTGAACCTGTTGTTGGAGAAGACGAAGTCTTCATGCGGCCAGCGAGCTATGCGGCTAAAAGTGCTATACGGCCCGAAAGGGTTATGCGGCTGAACTCTTATCGCATACTGACAGCATGCATCCATCTTGTTGGATGCATGACTGCTGATCTACATAAGTGTCCTTGAACACTTTGTGCATTCGCTCGCTGAACGAATAAGAAATTTGCTAAATCCAAAGACACTCCATGTGGCATGACTCTATGCGACATTGACTTATGTAGCAAGCAGAGCATGCAGCCACCTCCCCTTGGACGCATGACTCTGAACTTTGGTGCATCTTTTAGCCCATCCTTGGTGCATCTTTATATGGTTTTATCTTTTTTTCTGACACACTTTATGTCACATCATACTTTATACCACATCATACTTTATTGTCACATCACTGACACTTTATTTTTTGTCACTTTATCACTTATCCCGAGGAGTAGACCTTAGCCCTGACTTCATGCGGCATGACTCAATGCGGCATCGAACTCTATGCGGCATGACTTTATACGACCAGGATTGTTATACGGCCAGGATTGTCATGCAGCCTGACTTCTCATATGGCCAGGATTGTTATGCGGCCTAGAGACCCATGCGACCCTATTTGTTTGATCGAATGTTTCTTGATTCATGTGACCTAATATTTAATTGATAATTGGACCCGAATACTGTATCCATGCTGATACTACTATTGCCTGATAATTATTTATATTTTCATATGCGCTGAGGTGTGACACATCGTGTCATGTGTTAAGTGATTATATTTGGGTTATGCATCAAAAATGCCTCCAAATTTCTGAATGCGTGATATTATAAATATGAACATTGTTTTCCCATTACGGACATGATAAGAGAGTCGAACTACCAAAGCGTGGCTAGGATATTTGATTGTATGAATGTTGTATACACGCTCGGGTGAATCCAGATTTAACTTCTATGTATTCGTATCTAGCATGTCCGTACCTTGTACATTATCTTAAGAGAAATTCTTATATGACCATGCCTTGAGATTTCAAATACAACCTAGGGCTAATTAGGCAACGAAAAATGGTAATAACATTTGAAGGGAACGGTATCCCGAGATCATGCCAACGAACCTTCCCACAGAGATTCATTTGAAATGCGTTGTGGGCTGGCCACCACAGATACTGTATATCATCTGCCTTAGTGGAATACAATATTTGAATTATTATAATGTCGAGCCACTATTTCAATATAGGAATATTGGAACCGTTAATACCGTATTTTTAGCATAGTGGCCCTATGGGGGACTGGTGCATCTTGCAAGTGCTTGTTTTATTATATTGGTTCGGTTAGTTCATATTTGGCACTGGCGTGATCTGAGGATACTTATTATGCATTATTCTGAGATAACCTCAGACTCCACAAAATAGCAAGCCGTACAAATGATTGTCCGATATAAGAAATAGAATTATTTGTAATTGTATTAATTCAGCTAGTAGCCTAGGGAAATAGATTATCATAGTGTGTGGGTTCAACCCTTGTCCTTGTTTGTTGTAAGGTTGAGCCTTAGCGCTAGGATATGCCATGGACCTAAGCTACGACACTGAACCTATATAAGATTATATTATTTTTCTTGGGTTTTTAATTCTCTATTTTATTCTTCCTTTGTGGTATTTGATATTTGGGGTCTAAACCCACTGTTTTGCATGGCCAGGTTTCGAACCAGCACCTGAGGATCCAGCATTCCTTCCCCCAATTCATGGCGTGCACCAGGACTATGGTCGAGCGAGTAGGTTTTTCTTCTTCCCTGCTCGTCTTGCACAATTACTTCTTTTGGGCATTTAGCCGCCGACAACTGTTAGCTGGCTCGTCTAGATATTATTTTTCTTACATGATTATATTAAATCAGACTGTAGCTGAATCACTGTCATGTACTTTTGCTACTTTTTCAGCTTCTTATTTTTGCACAACTGGACTCTAGAATATTTTGAGAAAGCATTTGGGACACCTTATTGCTTATCATATATGCTCTATGCTTACTGTTTCTTGTTTGAATGATTGTGACATAGAAGTTCTTGACCATAGGAGCCTTGATTGTAGAATATACCCCCTTGTCTTATACAGCCGTGATTGCCGTACGACGTATAGTACCTTGTACGGGATAGTTGGCTATGTCCGTCTTCGTATTCCGGTACTGGTACGTGACAAGATTTTAGTGGTGGCCCATACAGGTCTGTTCTTTAGACTTGTGGGGTGTCATGGTCATAGAAGTCTCAATCAAACCTGATCCTTCTTGAAACTCTAAATTCTTACTCTTCAATACTCAGCTTGAATTTTTCTAGATTGGTTGCTTTCTTGTTCCTTCTCGTCCTGTGCTTATTGGTTCTTATGATCTTCTTTATGGCTTCTCCTTCCCCCGATGTTGTAGCAACAGGAGAGGCAGCATTGCTAGTGGAACAAGATACTATGGAACCTCAGCCAAGGATCTGAGTTGAACCCATGATGAATGGGACCGGACAATAGGCTCTAGGTGTTTCTGTACCTCCCGCAGTACCGGCAACACTGGATACCCCAGCCTTGCTAGAGATTATTCATAGATTATTGACTAAGCAATAATACCATATGGTGATGTAACAACAATAACAACAACAACAGCTCCAACAGCAGGAACAAAATATCCTGTTGAACCAAGGGTTACAAATGGCCCTAACACGAGGCGAGAGAACAGACTCTGGGGCATCTGTTCAATTTTGCAGAATGAACCCCAGATACTTTGATGGCACAGAGGATGCAATCACGATAGATGATTGGCTCCAGGATATTGAGACCATTCTGACAGCGGCTAAAGTTTTGGCCGAGGAACAAGTTGGTTCACCTACAACTCCAAGATCTGGCAAGAGATTGGTGGCTACGATGGAGGTAGGACTGAGGCATCCTATTTCGTAGAAGGATTTTAGGACCCGGTTCAGGGCAAAGTACTTTGGGATTGTGGCTCAGTGTGAGTTGCATCAGAGGTTCATTAACGTCAAGCAAGCTAAAAGGACGGTAGATGGCTATGCGGCAGAGTTTTGCCGACTAAGCAGATTTGCTCCAACCATGGTGGCAACAGAGTTGGAGAGAGCAATGAGGTTCCAGTAGGGACTTAACTTGGAGATCTTGCACATGGTAGAGGTGCAAGACTATTAGACCTTCGAGGCAGTATTGATAGCAGCCATTAGGGTCGAGCTTACTTCTCAAAGGATGGCATCAAGAAGGGTGGATCAGAAGAGGCCTCATTGACAGAACAATGAGGGAGGACCAGTACCCCGAATGTCAGCACCATCACCTGGCATTCATATACATGATTCAGCGCCACAGAGGGCGGCAGTTCCAACAGTGACAGTATCAACTTGGCAACAACAGCCGAGGCAGCAGCAGCAGCAGCAACAACAACGATGGAAAGCGCCGACATGTTGTACCTACTGTGGCAAGGGAGGTCATACACGGGATGTTTGCCGGGCAGATAACAGACTATGTTTGAGATATGGGAGCCATGATCAAAAGATTGCCAAGTGTCCATTGATGCAGAGGCCAGGAGGGCCAGTACAACAGTTTCCTGCATTGCCAGCTCCAAGGGCAGTGTAGCAAGGAGGACCAGCAGTAGCAGCGCGGCCTATGGCTCAGCATCCGTTGCCAATATAGGTCCAACTTTATAGGCAGCAACAAAAGAATCAGCAAGGGCAACAACCACGATAACAAGAAAGACAGCAGCAATGAGCTCGACAAGGCCAAGGACAGGCACTAACTTTGTCTTTAGAGGAAGCAATGGTGTCAGGTGACGTAGTGGGAGATAATATTTCCGTTACAAACTTTTCTGCCATAGCTTTATTTGATTCTGGAGCTTCACACTCATTTATATATGCACAATATACGACACGTATTGGATTAAAGTTTAAGGCATTGCCAGCGAGGCTGAATATACTCACTGGCAATGGGATCATAGAAGTTAGTAGGGTGTGCCTAGCATGTCTAGTCATAGTATGTGGGCATCTATTACCTGCAAATTTGATCGAGTTCCCTATGGGTAACTTTGACATTATCTTAGGCATTGACTGGTTAAGTGACAGTAATACAATGATAAACTGCCATGAGGGTAGAGTGTTGTTTAGAATTCCTGGTCTAGAAGAGTTTATCCTTGACAGAATAGCAGGAGACCAGCACAAGGGAGGAGTCGCAACCCTAGCAAAAGAAGCAAACCCGCTGCCCAAGATAGTTGAAGAGTTCATGGACCTCTTTCCCAATGATCTTCCTAGATTATCCCCAGTTATGGCAGTAGAGTTCTGTATAGAGTTGATGCCAGGAGCAGAACCAGTATCCCAGAAGGTGTACCCAATATCACCATCAGAGCTTGATCAGTTATATCAACACATGGAAGAACTGAAAGTAAGAAAGTTTATTCGGACCAGTGCATCATGGTGGGGAGCACCAGCGGTATTGGTAAAGAAGAAGGATAGATCGACGCGGTTGTGTATGGATTATAGGCGGCTTAATGCAGTGACCATAAAGAACAAGTACCTATTACCAAGGATTGATGATTTGTTTGACCAATTAAGTGGAGCAAGAGTCTTCTCCAAGATAGATTTACGATCAGGATATCATCAGGTGCGAGTCCGGGAGCAGGATATACCAAAGACAGCATTTAGGTCACGATGTGGACATTACGAATTCTTAGTTATGCCATTCAGAATGACTAATGATCCAGCGGTATTCATGGACTTGATGAACCGTATTTTCATGCCTTACTTAGACAAATTTGTGGAAGTATTTATCGATGACATCCTGGTGTATTCTCGAAATAAGGAGGAGCATGAAGAATAACTCAGGATAGTTCTGCAGACTTTGAGGGAGCATCACTTATATGAAAAGCTTAGTAAGTATAAGTTTTGGCTGGATCGTATATCCTTTCTTGGACATATTATTTTTAGGGCAGGAGTGTTAGTTGATCCCAAGAAGGTAGAGGCAATAGAGAACTGGCCAATCCCAAAGACGGTAGCGAAAGTGCATAGTTTTCTGGGCTTGGCAGGATACTACAAAAGATTTGTGTTAGATTTTGCTAAGATCTTGGCACTTTTGACTCGGTTAACGCACAAGGAAGTTAAATTTGTGTGGTCAGTAGAATGTCAGATAGCCTTTGAAGAGTTGAAGAAGAAGTTAATCTCTGCCCCAATCCTTACTCTTCCAGCAGGCTCCGGAGGATTCACAGTGTACTGTGATGCATCTGGAAAAGGACTTGGATGTGTTTTGATGCAACAAGGGAGAGTGATAGCATATACTTCTCGGGAGCTCAGAGATCACGAGAAGAACTATCCAACTCACGATTTGGAGTTAGCAGCAGTAGTGTTTGCACTTAAGATATGGAGGTACTACTTATATGGTGATCGAGTAGAAATATTCACGGATCATAAGAGTCTAAAATATGTATTCCCGCAGAAGGACCTGAATATGAGGAAGAGAAGGTGGCTAGAGTTATTGAAAGATTATGACGTGGAACTTCAGTACCATCCAGGCAAGGCTAATGTAGTAGCTGATGCACTTAGCAGAAGAGATGGAGCATTTATGTTGACTACTCATAAGCACATTCTAAAAGACTTAAGAGAGATGGGTATCGAGATAGTACTTCCACAGAGTACAGGAGTTTTGGCTAACCTATAGATTCAGTCAACTTTGATAGATAAAATCAAGCTAGCTCAGGTAGGGGACTCGAATATTCAAAAGCTCCGAGAAGAATGTGAGTCAGGTCTTCGGAAGGAGTTGATAATACATGCGGATGGAACGCTAAGGTTTGAAAATCGTCTATGCGTACCGAGCGAGAATATTCAATAAGAAGTTATGAATGAAACACACAGTTTCTAGTATTTTATTCATCCTGGAGGCATGAAGATATACCAAGATATCAAGCAACACTTTTGGTGGAACGGAATAAAGAGGAGAATAACACGTTTTATATCGCGATGTCTGATATGTCAGCAAGTGAAGGCAGAACAACAAAGACCGGCAGGATTATTACAACCGCTTTCTATTCCAAAATGATAGTGGGAACACATCATGATGGACTTTGTGACTGGTTTACCTAGATCATCGACTGGTCGAGATGCAGTTTGGGTGATAGTAGATTCTACTATCATCTCATAAAAGTAGCTCACTTTTTTTCTTTTCAAGTAGGACAGTCTACAGAATAATTGGCTGAAATATATATGCGATAAATAGTGAGACAACACTGTATCCCAGTAAGTATCATATCAGATCGAGACACGCGGTTCACTTCTCATTTTTGGAAAAGTTTGCACCCAAGCTTGGGCACCAAGTTAAGATTCAACACATCTTATGTCATGCCCCAGTCCCAAAATACGTAGGACTAGGACACGTAAACCTGCCAGCCGTATGAATATGGTACTCCAATATATGAAAACCATAACACACGTACGCTGTAATATGAACAATAATTCACCAGTAGTATAAACCATCATAAATCACAGGGTATAATCTAATCTCATCCATAGGAATCAATAAATAAATATATAACCAATATCTATAACCAGATCCCAAAATGAAGTATCTAAAGATGACAGTCGGATGGAAATAAATCCACTGCCGAACTAGAATGAAGAATAAACAAGACAAATACAATATAATACAACCTCTAACAATCACGAGGCTCGAAGAGAAGATCTCTCGCAATATAAGTAGCCATTCTGAATCTGCGCTCCTGCAAATACTCATGAATAATACACCTGGAAAGGGACCAGGTCCTTAGAGGGACATAACAAGAAACATAAAAGCATGCCATAAAGTAAATACTGTAAAATCTCCAGGGTGACCTAACCATCTAAGTGAAATGAAACTTGAGGACAACTTTGAGTGTATGGGAAAGTGTAGGCTAGACATATGCTGACGTAATTCACAAATCGTGACAACTGGCTAGTATATGCCATATATGCCCCCATACCTGGGCACTGTAATATAATAACGTCCATACCGCTCCGAAGAACGGGGCTCCTGCATAATATATAACGTCCATACCGCTCCGAGGAACGGGGCACCTGCATAATATATAACGTCCATACCGCTCCGAAGAACAGGGCACCTGCATAATATATAACGTCCATACCGTTCCGACGAACGGGGCACCTGCATAGAGGAAGTGGGTGTCCCATACGCCTACTAGTTGTCCTCCCCGCCCAATGATCTATGCATGTTGTTTCCACAACACGCCTTAGCTACTACGCCACGAAGTCGTAACTCTGGCTCATAGTCTATCGTTAGAAGAGTAGTCCAACCTTACAACCAAACAACGACTAGGATTTGACTATCATACCACGATAGTCTATACTCCGTCTACTAATAACTGCTAAGTCTTCTAACATGCATCCCTATTAGCAGTTATACCCTATCCGTCACACGCCTACACGTACAGGTGGCCAACCATATACGCAAGTCCGTGCCCTACATGAGACTCACAACACGTGTAAGAAATGTGTCAAGGCATGGGAGTCATACCAATAACTCCACAACTTTAGGTGGGTCTACTAGACTCTAGGTCAGACACTGTCCTAATGTCAACGCCTCCGTTGACTGCACCCGAGTCTCTCTCGGACGCGCACAGTTATATAATCTAAAATAATAAACATGTAACTAATATATATAACTGAATTTAAACAGTACAACAAGTCAAGGTATACTTGCCTGACAAGAGAGCTGCAAAGTATAATGTCCAGATGTCAAACACCAAGAGTCATAAACTACGGCCACAGAATGAACGTCTCCGGATGCTGAAAAAACATTACCAACATTCCCAGAATAAGCAAAATAGCTAAAAAGTACTCCCCTTTCGTCCAATTTAGACACAGGGGCAAAACGATAATTTTGGGTCAAAGCGGGCTCCACATGTGGGCCACTTTGCACCGAAAAGTGTACCAAGGGTAAATGTCTCTAAATGGAAAAAATTATAGGTCAAACCAATTCTAAATGTCAAGGCGAACTCAACGGTACTTCCAATTTTAGATTCCGGTGAGCCGAACACAATTTTGCCCAAAAAGTCAACCGTAGGGCCCGCCAATTGGCGACTTAGTCAACTGTCTCAGAATTACGTAAAAATTGGGTCACAGGACTAGCGCGTTACCACAAGTCCAGTGGCGCAAGTTTCGTCGTAATCTGACGAGCGTGCACAAAATATGTACGGCTTTCGCAAAAGTTGTGACACGGAGGTTGTCCGTGGATACTGGCTGATTCTAATGCACACACGCGTCCGAGTCAGTTTTCGTAAACTCTCACGTGTTTTGATACACTGTGCGCACTATTTGGTATACTTGGTACACAGCGAGGCGGTCCTGTTTGGCGGAGCGCGCTCCGTTTCACAACTTTTGAAAATCTGGAAAAAGTATATTTTTGGGGTTTTCCAACGAATTTAATTCTATACACAGCAGTTAATAATCTAATATTAATTAACAAAAATTAAACTAGGTCAAGTGGTATCCGCATACCAAAAAGAAAAATTAAATTCGGATCTCTGTGGTGGGTGATACGAATCCGGGAACATAGGTGATCACCGTAGTTTTTTACGATACCCAGAATTTGTCATTTTTCGCCAACTTTGATGATATTTTCGCCTAGGGTTATGCGTTGTTTGAGGTCAACTATCATACACATATTGAAGAGGGTTAAGTGAGGATCATACCGGTGAAGACGGGGTTGAATTCGAGGCGAGAAACAGCGTGGGAACATGGTGTCGTAGTTAAATTCTGTTGCGCGCGAGGTGCGCGATCGTCGTGGTCGGCCGGAGTTGGCTGGACTGGGTGGCACAGTCGAGTTCGAGGTGGCGCAGCGCTCTGGTTGAGGGAGGGGGATGGGATAAGTTAGAGTTAGGGTTTTATCGTTTGGGAAGAGATATATATATAAAGGGAGAGAGGGAATCGCGGGTCGGGGGTCTTCCTCTTGCGGGGGAGGGGGGGACCGGCTGCTCGCTGCTGCTGTGCTTTTACTAAGGGGTTGGATTTTGTTGAAAGGGTAGGTGGGTTGCGGGTTTAGTTAATTGGGTAGGTTAGTAGGGGTTTGGATCCATTAAGGGAATTCAAAACCTATTTTTCTTTTCTTTTTCTTTTCTAATTCTTTTTCTTTCTTTTTCCTTTAATAATATATATATATATATATATATATATATATATATATATATATATATATATATATATATATATACACACATAAAAAAATCTAGAATTATATTAATGCAAACTATTAAGCTAGCAACTGTCCCAAAGGGTCTCCTACATGAAATAAATTAGAAAAAATTTATAATGGCTCCATAAATCCCCTAAATGCAAAAACACCTAAAATAAAAATTAAAAAAATATTTCTTCTAATTTAGCTCATAATTACTATAATTAAATTAAATAAATAATAAAAAAGGTAAATATGGTTTTTTAGGATTTGGGGTTTTACATCTTACCACCCACAGACAGACGAGAAATTAGAAAGAACCATCCAGACATTGGAAGATATGCTACGAGCCTATACCTTGTATCTTGGTGGATCTTGGGAGAATCAACTTTACTTGGTGGAATTCTCGTACAATAACAGTTATCAGGCCAATATTCAGATGGCACCTTTTGAAGAACTGTATGGCAGAAAATGTAGGTCACCGTTGGCTTGGGACGACATTAGTGAGCGAAAGATGTTAGGCCCTGAAATGATCACACAGACAGTAGAGGTTGTCAAACATATTAGAGAGTGACTTCGGGTTGCACAAGATAGACATCGTCATTGGGCAGAACAGCATCATAGACCTTTAGAGTTTTGTGTCACCGACCACGTGTTTTTGCGGATTTTGACTACCTGTGGAGTCATTAGATTCGAGGGTCACGAGAAGTTTAGTCCCAGATACGTAGGCCTATTCGATATTCTCGAGTGGGTAGGCGATGTTGCTTATCGTCTTGCCCTTCCGCCTTTGCTACATGAGGTACATAATGTATTTCATGTGTCTCAGTTGCGTAGGTATGTTCCAGATCCGAGTCATATCCTCGATCACTATGAATTAGTCGTTGGTACCGACTTATCTTATAAGGAGCAACCCGTATCCATTCTAGATCGAAGAGAGAAAGTACTCAAGAACTGGACTATTTCTTTGTCCGAGTGGCCTGGGGACATAACACTCTTGGAGAATCAATGTAGGAGTGCGAGGACGATATTCGATCTCGATATCTGTACCTGTTCGATTCGGAAGGTATATTCTATCTTATGCCTTCATAACTCAAATTCTGGGATCAGGTGATCACTTGGGTGTTGTGATGATATTGCTTGCATGAGTATTTGCTAGTAGGTTTATATCGTGCTTGTCCTGACTTCTCTAGATATTGCTTGGATTCGAATTCTGAGGACTGAATTTTTCTAAGGTGGATAGAGATGTCACTCCTCGTTCCCGATATACGTATTTGGAACGTAATTTTATTTTAGCATGGTTGCATGTGCATGGAGACTAGACCCATTCTTTGGTTTAACCCGGTTCATGGTTTATTTTTCGGTTGGTTCAACTCATGAGAGTCTTTGGTTTAACCCTCAAACCCTACCTTATATAAACCAACAATTCATTCTCTCTCTCTCTCTCTCTCTCTCTCTCTCTCTCTCTCTCTCTCTCTTCACTTCTTCATTTCTGTAAACCCCCTCGACCAGATTTCAGCATTTTAGGATTATTTTAACAATTTAGGATTTATGGCAATATTTTAATTTATTTTGCTTACATATCCTATTGACTTGTGCACCTGTCCATCACCGAATTATTTGGAGCTTTATCTTGACTGTTATTCCCGAACGAAGTGCACCTACCTCTCCTAGACATGCCAGTCTACTATCCTGCACTTTGTGCAACTTCCAGATACCTTATTTTGAGCCTCGTTTGAGACGCACAAATATCGTTACAAACGTACGTAATTGAATTTCCAGACCTATACCATTCTCTGTTCCAACAGACATTAGAGGCCCAACATGTACCTATTTTGCCCAAATAAAAATACATTATTTTTCTACACTGAGTATACTACATTTAGTGTATTGACACCGTAGAAAAATTATGGCCCTACCTGCCTCTAAATAAATAGAGAAGACCGTGCGCAGTATTTATTTATTAATTAATACGATGGCCCGTGTCACCCAAGAAAACCAGGCCCTGTCCCTGCCCAGGCTCACCCCCACCCCCCTCAGGACCCTCACACAGCTTTCCCCTTCAATTCTGTAAATTTTAGCATTTTCAGGAATCAGGTGTTTTCCCAGACAATTTCATAATTTGTGCAATTTCCCAAAACTAGGAATTTACGCAATTTATGAAATTACAGGGACCTTCCTGCAAATTGCAGTACGAGGTGTCACCCCCTCACTGGCCGGTGAACCTGCACCGTCCATTTGGAGGCGGAACCCACCCGAAAATATCCCGAAAATATTCTATAAATATCCTGTAAAATATCTCAAGATATTTTACTTAAAATACTATTTTTATTTTCTATAAAAAGAAAACAAAAGAAAAAGAAATAAAACTAAAAATCCCAAACCCTTTCCCTGACCCAGCCCGCAGCCCCCCCCGCCGGCGGCGAGCTCCCTCGCCGGAGCCTCCCCCTCCGCGCGGCGAGCCCTCCCTGCTGGCCTCATTCCCTCTCTCCCTCTTCTCCGATCCTCCCAGCCGCCCGCGTCCGCCCACGACTTCCCCGCTCGCCTGACCCCCTCGACGCCTCCGCCCCCTCCGACCTCCACCTCCACCTCCACCTCCTCCGGCTTCCGCCACCACCGCCACCCCCATCACCGACGACACCACCATCATCATCACCGCCTCCCTCTCTCCTCAGCTCCCTCTCCCCCTCCCAGCCTCTTCCCTCCACCGACACCACCATCATCATCACCACCATCGACGCCATCTCCGTCGCTGCCCTCCGCCACCCGACCCCGTTGGCCTCGACAGCAGCCACCCGACCCCCCCTCTGTGCACAACCACCCTCTCCCCCGAGCCCTCTTCCCTCCGCCAGCGACTTCCCTGACTTCCTCCTCCGACACTCGTCGTCATGCCCTGCCCGGCCGTCCCGCTGACCGACGAGCTCCACCTGAGCGCCTCCGACGAAGCCCCGGCGAGCCTCCACTGGACTCAGAACGAACATAGCAGTCGGACACAGCCCGGACACGTCCAGGACATAAATTCTGTGTCGAATCGACTCGCGGACACAGGAAAAATTCATTCCACAGAGCCCTGTTCAGGTAACCCGTTCTATCTCCTCGTAATTCCGATTTCTATTCCGTCAGTTGCGTCGCGTAGCCTGCATGACCTCCTCGGTGCCCGTGCAACCCGTTCGGAGCATCGCGTCCTGTGGCGATCGCGAACCGCGATCCAAAAACAGGAAAAATAATGACCCGATTCACCCCGGAACTGAGTACGCTCTGCCAAACGGGACAACTTGGTCGCACGCGATCTTTACCGAAATATGCGCGACGTTGATACGGACGTGTAGGAATTCAGAGAAGTTGATTTGGATGTGCGTGCACACCGGAATCAACGCGTATCCGTCGACAACGTCCCGTATCTACCTGTTCTAGAACACGCTGCAACTTTGTGTACACACGTCGGATCGAGACGAAACTTGCGCCATCGGACTCGTAGCAATACGCTGGTCCTGTGATCCAAGTTTGGTTCGATTCTGAGAACGTTGGCAAAATCCCGTATCGTGGGCCCCACAGGCTCCACTTGACGGGCGATTTTGTAACCGGCTCATCGGAATCCAATTCTGGAAGTTCCGTTGGGTTCGTATCATCGTTCCTGACTTGTTGACACTAAGTTTGGCAAATTTGGAGACCTTTGACCCTGACACATTTTTCGGTGCAAAGCGGCCCACATGTGGACCCCGCTTTGACCAGAAACTGTCATTTTTGCCCCTGTGTCCAAATTGGACTTAAGGACAGGCGTTTCTAGCTATTTGATATTTTCTGAGACTGTTAGTGATGTTTATTTCAGTATCCGAAGACATTCATTCTGAGGTCATAGTTCTGACACTTGGTACTTGACATCGGGACGTTACATATTTGCAGCTATCTTGCCAGGCAAGTATACCTTGCCTTGTTGTACTGTTTAAATTCAGTTATTGTTAGTTACATGTTTATCTATTTTAAATATAAATGTGCGCGTCCGAGAAAACTCTGGTGCAGTCAACGAAGGCGTTGACGTTAGGACTTGTGTCTGACCTAGTGTCTAGTAGACCCACCTAAAAGTTGTGAAGTTATTGATATAACTTCCCAGGTCTTGACACGTATCATTACATGTCACAGAGTGAGTTCATGCACGATATTCTATTTCGGCAGTAGATTTATTTTCATCCAACTGCCATTCTTTAGATGCTTATTATTGAGATCTAGTTACATGGTTATTTGGTTATTCATATTTGATTTCTGTGGATGAGATTTAGATATTACCCTGTGACTTGTGATAGTTTTACCACTTATGAATTATTGTTCATTATACAGCGTACGCTCGTATATATGGTTTCCATATATTGGAGTTGCCATATATACAGGCGGCTGGCATGTTTACGTGTCCTAGTCCTACGTATTTTGGGACTGGGACGTGACATGTTTTTAGTGGTGGCCCATGCAGGTCAGAGCATATTGTCTCGGTTACGTTACTATACCGAGCAAGCCTGCACCTAGGAATAGAGCATAGGATCTCATCCATAATTGACTATGACTTATCTTCCTTCCAGTCTGTCCTACTTGCATAATTGCATCCTGCTTGATTCATGTGCTTCTCTGATAATTTCTTAAGTATAGCCCTGCTAGAATATAGAAATCCCTGTTGATAGAATGATTTTTAGAGTAGTATTCCTACTTAGAACACAACTAGGGCTTTGAGACGTCATTAAGTTCAGACTACTTAGTGAACCCTAGTCTTCCTTATTACCTAAATAAACCCTAGTCTTCCTTATTACCTAAATGAACCCTAGCATCACTACCTATAGATTAACTTACCCTTATCCCTTGATGTAATTAGGTATTACTTGAGAGTAGTATAAACACTACTAGGATTAGTTAGAGAAATGACCTTTGTGTTGACCTTAGTCTTAAGGAACCCATAGAAATTCAAGGTTGAATACTAGGACTGAAACCTTATCCTATGTCGGATAACCAGAGTTTTACGCCAGAGACCCTTTACCCTTGTTGGCGTAAAAGCCAAATGACTTTCTTGATTGGCGTAAAAAGTCATTTATGCAGAAGATTGTCCCCTTTACGCCACAGTTATAACAACCGCTACCCGCGATCCCTTAGTCTTCCTTATCCTACGTCATGAGAGCCACATAGGTAATTGCCCTGTGTGAACTTGATGATTCTAAAATAACCAGCGTAGAGTAACCTGATTAGACGTAATATAATGATAGGATGTGAGCGTATTGTTACAGCCTTAGCTTCCCCCAAGTATGACCAAATCCCGTGTGTTAAAGGCAGAGATACACCTGGAGCCCTGTGCAAAAAGAAACAGCTTTTGACGGGACATCTGATTTTGTCTCACCTCGAGCGTAAATAACTTGTATCCAATCAGTCACTAAACGACAACCTGGACCTCCGTGCTTTATTCATTATCAAACCGTCCACTCGATCGTTGTACAAGTACTTTTGTCAGACGTCAGGATTCACTAATTCAACTGACAAACTTATGAGTTCCTTGTACAATTTTACGCTGTAACGTATGCTAGACTTTACACAGGAGATTTTACGCGCATACTTTTTACGCTGGCAGATTTTACGCAAAATTTTTAGGCGAACTTTACGCAGGCAGACTTTTATACAGACTTTACGACTCGCTAAGTTTAGGCGCAGATTTTAGCGCAAAACTTTTACGCTCAGACTTTTACCCAGACTTTCACACAGACTTTTACGCGCAGACTTTTTACGCGGACAGCTCTGAAGCTCTATCTTACGCTTCACTGTTTTACGCGGATAGCTCTGAAGCCATGCGTTACGCCAAATGATTTTATCCCTGCTTTACGCAGACAAACTCGAACCCTTGCTTTATGCAAACTTTCTTGAAATCTTTGTTTTAGGCAGACAACCTATAGTGTTTAAATAATTATAGAACTTAGAAGACCATACCTCTTTTGGGTCAACTAGCGACTTAGACAAGGAATTAGAATAATAACTGTAGAGATTGTAGAGTCTTGTCTTTTTGTGAATTTGAATTGTTTTATACTTCTCATATCATAATCTAGCGTACTTATATTTACTATACTACCTTGACTTATACTGCTACTATAGCCTAGTTTTGCAAGCTTATTCTTTATCAAGCTTGTTCATGATATATGTATTATTGGAATACTATACTAATACATTTCAGAATTAGTGTATTACGGTCTGATCAACCATAGTGCACTTGGTTCGCCCTTCGCTTAACTACTTTACGTGGATTGAGATATATAGTAATTAGTAGACAGATGGACTTGCCCTCTAGATATATCTGAGCATATCGTATCAGTTACCTAACTGTGCTGATACGAATATGTGAATAGGGATTACCAGAATAGGATTTTAATTCACAACTGCCTTAACAATTCCCCTTTGAATTCTTTAAAATGCCTTGACCCTCATACTTCTAATCTATTACCTCCCCCTTGAACTCTTGATTATTGTTTTCCGTCTTCCCTTATTTTGGAAGGACGAAACCTCGTACTTAGTATGAATACGAAGTGTATTGTTTCTGTAGCCATTTTTATTTGTTTCTTGGGTAATTACCAAACCCTATTTTTGGATTAGATTTCAGTATATAAACTGTGCTATCTTTAAGAATGACCTTCACTACCTACCTACCTACGTTTTATTACGTTCCTAATGCGTGCATCACTGTGGCAGTATAAAAAATTTGCCTCGTAACTTGGGTCAAGTTCAGAACTCAAGTGATACAATGATGAATGTATCATTTTGTTGTCAGGAGTCTAAATGGATTTCACTCGAATAAACAATTGATTGACTCCTGAAAGGATAGCAGCACCTATGACTAGGTTGACTTTTTAGGATTAAGAATTCCTATGGACCAATGAGTGTCAAGTCGCTTTCGAGGAGTTGAAGAAGCGACTGACCACAACACCTGTATTGACTATTCCTTCCAGATCAGGCGGATGTGATCTACAGACGCATCAGGAATAAGTTTGGGATGCGTATTAATACAAGATGGCAAGGTAATGGCATATGCATCCAGACATTTATGAGTATATGAGAAGAATTTGGAACTTGAAACCGTCGTAAGTACTCTGAAGCTATGAAGACATTACTATTAGGAGACGAATCGTAAGATTTTACGGCATACCAGTCAGCATTTTTACCAGACAAGGATTCGCATGATCGGAATTGGTGGTCAATACTGTAGAGACAGTTAAGTAAACACAAGGACACTTGCGAGCAGTGCAAGACAGACAGAAGCAGTGGGCAGACCGTCATCATCGTCCCTTGGAATTCAAAGAGGACGATCATGTCATCTTGAGGATATCACCTACTAGAAGCACCATTCGATTCGGAGGACGCAGCAAGTTGAGTCCAAGGTATATTGGACCAGTGACGTGCTAGAAAGAGTAGGAGTAGTAGCATATCAACTTGCGCTACCACCTTCACTTGAGAGAATACTTGCTGTATTCCACATATCGCAACTCAGGCGATATGTGACAAACAGCAGTCATGTTCTCAACCATTCAGAGATCACCTTTAGGCCGAGCCTGTCATATCAGGAGCAGCTCTTAGTAATACTAGATCATCGAGGAAAGATATTGAGAAATCAGTCTATTCCCTTGGTCAGCGTGGCATGGAAGCATGACGCACCAGGAGAATCTACTTGGAAGCGTGTGGACGATATGCATAAACATTTTTTTCGAACCTATTCGTAACCAAAATATAAATTATTTTATTAAATTATATCTTATGCCGTCTTTGACTTCTATTCTGACTTAGTTTTAATTTCGAGGACAAAATTTTTATAAGTTGGGTAGATTGTAAACTCCCTCGACCAGATTTCAGCATTTTAGGATTATTTTAACAATTTAGGATTTATGGCAATATTTTAATTTATTTTGCTTACATATCCTATTGAGTAACCAAGATATAAATTACTTTGTTAAATTATATCTTATGCCTGATAATTATTTATGTTTTTGTGTGCGCCTAGGTGTGACACATCGTGTCATGTGTTAAGTGATTTTATTTGGGTTATGCATCGAGAATGCCTCCAAATTCCTGAATGTGTGATATTATAAATATGAACATTGTTTTCCCAACACGGGCATGATAAGAGAGTCAAATCACCAAAGTGTGGCTAGGATATTTGATTGTATGAATGTTGCATACACGCTCGGGTGAATCCAGATTTGACTTCCATGGATTCGTATCTAGTATGCCTGTACCTTGTACGCCATCTTAAGAAAAATTCTTATGTGACCACGCCTTGCGATTTCAAATACAACCTAGGGCTAATTAGGTAACAAAAAGTGGTTGTAACATTTGGAGGGAACGATATCCCGAGATCATGCCAACGAACCTTCCTACAGAGATTCATTTGAAGTGCATTCATTGTGGGCTGGCCATCACAGATACTGTATATCATCTGCCTTAGTGGAGTCAGTATCTGACTTATTATAATGCCGAGCCACTATTTTAATATAGGAACATTGGAACTGCTAATACCGTATCTTTAGCGCAGTGGCCCTATGGAGGACTGGTGCATCTTGCAAGTGCTTATTTTATTATATTGGTTCGGTTAGCTCATGTTCGGCACTGGTGTGATCTGGAAATATTTATTATGCATTATTCTGAGATAACCTCAGACTCCACAAAATAGCAAGCCGTACAAATAATTGACCGATATAAGAAATAAAATTGTTTATGATTGTATTAATTTAGTTAGTAGCCTAGGAAAATGGATTATCATAGTGTGTGGGTTCAACCCTTGTCCTTGTTTGGTTGTAAGGTTGAGCCTTAGCACTAAGATATGCCATAGACCTAAGCTACGACACTGAACCTATGTAATATTATATTATTTTCTATGGATTTTAATTTCTCCATTTCGTTCTTCCTCTGTGATACTTGCTATTTGGAGTCTAACCCCACTGGTTTTGCATGGCCAGGTTTTGATCCAGCACCTGAGGATCTAGCGTTCCTTTCCCCAACTCATGGCACACACCAGGACTATGGTCGCAGGGGATAGCGAGTGGATTTTTTTCTTCCCTGCTCGTCTTGTACAATTACTTCTTTTTGGCGTTTAGCTACCGGCACATGTTAGCCAGCTCGTCTGGACATTAGTTTCCTTATATTATTGTATTAAATCAGACTGCAGCTGATCACTGTCATGTTCTTTTGCTACTTTTCCAGCTTCTTATTTTTGTACAGCTGGACTCCAGAATATTTTGAGAAAGCGTTTGGGACGCCTTATTGTTTATCATATATGCTCTATGCTTACTGTTTCTTGTTTGAATGATTGAGACATAAAAGTTCTTGACCATAGGAGACTTAATTGTAGCATGCACCCCCTTGTCTTATACAACCGTGATCGCCGTACGGCATATAGTACTTTGTACGGGGTAGCTGGCCATGTCCGTCTCCATATTCTGGTACTTGGGCGTGACAGTTTAGGAGAGTGAGTTAGTTATTGAGTTTAGACTATTTGACTTGAGTCATTAGTTAGTCATGACTAGATTAAGTCTATTAAACCTATTTAGACTCAAGAATAGAATATTCCTTCTAAAGGATTAGTTGATCCTATTCATGAGAGAATGAAAGGGGCCTTTGTGTCAATTCAAATATTCTTCAACCTAACCCCAACCTTATTAAGAGACTATATAAGCCTCTTTATTCATGAATAGCCTCCATTTATTTTCTTAGTTAATTCATCCCAAAATTTGGAAGCAAACCATAATCCACCCATTCCCAAATCTTATCCTTCTTATTTTTACTCCAAGGAGGCTAAGGAGATTGGCATTGCTAAAGGAGCACTTGAGGAGGGCAGCAATGGCTTGAGGATTGTGTCCAACCTTCATTTATGTCCATTTAGTGGTGATATATTAGAAATCCATCTCCTAATAGGTATAATTCTGAAATTTTCTTCTAATTATGTTCTAATTGTTGTATTTGACCATTAGGAATATATCCATGTATTAGGGCTACCCATAGGATAAAGTTTTGGCTTCTAACAATCGCTATTATAATTGTTACATTGAGTTTTGTGTCCAATTTAGGAAAAATCCAAGATTGGTGCACAAAATTTTTGTCATTTGGTTTATTAGGTCTAATTAGACTTAGATTGGTTGTGTGAGGCTAGCTACATGTCCACAATTGGATACGAGTAGGACATATCTGTAGAAGTATAAAAAATCATGCAGGCCGCATAAAGGTCATGCCCCCTCAACAAGCCGCAGAGAAGCAACATGCGACCCGAATAATCAAGCCGTAGAGAAGCCAAATGCGGACTGATCAGTCAAGCCTCAGAAGAGCCACATGTAGCCTAATCAACAAAATCTTAGAAAAGTCGATAGTATACCATATGCTGCCTGAACGACCACAAAGCAGGGAGGCCACATAAGGACCCTCTGACACAAATTCCGATATCTATTAGAAGCTCTGATACATCACTTATCACTCTGATACGCTTCGAGACTCGTAAAGACGACGGCTCAGAAAAAGACAACAAGTTATATCAGTACATTAATTGCTTCGACAAACATGCCATGCCACGTGTTCCCTCGTATACGGCTATGCCTTATGCAGCCTCGCCAACATACGGCCAGAGTGTCCATTCAACCAAGGCCCAAATGAGAGCACGTATGCAGATAGAAGACCCATGCGGCCTTGCCATCATGCGACCAGAGGGACCATTCTACCAAGGCCCAAATGAGAGCAAGTATGCGGCTACGAGGCCTATACAGCCTCGCCATAATGCGGTCAGAGTCCAGACAACCAAAGGCCAAACAAGAGCTCGTATGAGACCGCGACAATATGCGGCCAAGATGCTATATGGCCTCCATCTCACAAGATTTTTCCATTACAACTTCAGAAATCTTTACAAAGTTAGTGCTACCACGTGTCCAGCTGACCAAGTCACGCACACAACGGGTTAAAAATAACCCCGAGATCTCTTTAAAATCATATCTCAACCAAGAATACGTGGCAATAGGCCCATGGCATGCGACGATAGTTGCAACCGTATTCTGTTGAAGGATCCTTATACGGCCACCAAATTGAGGCATATGCGGCACCCATAGCCCATCAGCACGATGGCTATAAATAGGAGCAACAAGAACGTTCTGAAGGCTGAATTTTTTTTTCTTCTGCTTCAGAGAGAAAGGATACCACCCCCGGCCAAAACAGAGAGAGAGAGCATACCGAGATGATCAAAGAGAGAATGTAAGCTTCCTCACCCTGCATCTGATCGTCCACGGAGTAAAGGAGATGTCATAACACTCCTTATCCATCACCATATCCCAGAATCAAATATATTGTACTTAGATTGTCCCTCTAGGACCCCTTTGTACTTTTTTTTATTTGTTAGATAAATCAAGCTCTTTTTAGAACTTTCAAATTTAATGGCGAATAAGATGGCGACTCTGCTGGGGATGTATTTCTCTATTAATGAGAAAGCTATGGCGTAATTCGACGCAGCCAAGCTCAGGTCCACTCAAAGGATGCTGGTGGTCCGCTTTGATCAGCAGGCCTTCGAGGACATGCTCTCCGGGGATTGCGTGAGTCCTTCTCCAAGGCAAGCAAAGCCCAAGAAGACCTGTAGGACATGGGTAGCAAAGGCCACTGTGTCTCACCCAACTATGGAGCTTGCGCTCCCCGTCTCTCTCCCAGCCGCAGGGACCGCAAATCATGCGTCCACTGACTATGCGGCAGCCTCTTCCAACCAGAAGGGTGCTCACCACTTGAAGACCCGCAGGACGTGGGCAGCCAAGGCCATCGTGCCTCGCCCAACTGTGGCATCCTTCACCTCTCTCTCAGTTGCTGAAGGCGCTCGCCAGACGTCCCCCCAGGCTGTCTATGCGGTATCCTCGCCTGACGCAAAAAACACTCAGCACCCAAACTCTGGCAGAGAAAAACACTATAATTCCAGATGTTCGGGCGCTGATGCAAACACTATACGGCCAAGGAAGAGGCCGCATAAGACTCACTATGCGGCATCGGTTGACGGTCACAGGCAGATGGCCGTATGCGACTCTGTTAGCAGCCGAACCTCTATTTTTTGACCGAATCTCATGCAGCGATGAGCCTATGTGCCATGCTGAGAATGGTGAGAATCCAAACTTGGACTCTTCGTACTAAGCTCCTACGGGTGCCAAGTCGAAGAAGTCTGGGACAGTACGAGCTCGTCATGCTCAAGAAACTATCCACTTGGCTGACCGTCGGAGGGCACCGCTAACTATTATGTGGGCCCCTGATAGAAAGCTGTATAATATCGACCCGTGCGTCCAGTCCTTAGCGGCAAATGGACAAGGTCTGTCTCCAAAGTCTTCCACTGACGATCTGGAGAATGTTCTTGTACAAATCCAAGATCAGGAAGCAAAAATAACACCCATGCACCCGTGCGCTCGGTCTACCCGGGTTCATCAAAAGGGTGCAAAGGTGAGCCAACCCTCAGCTGACTTGCAATATGATCAATCACAAGCGCAAGGTAAGAGAGGCAGCTACGGTATATGCCAAAGTCATCATCAACTACTGCTATAACAAAGTGGCAGTACCTACAAGCTGGTAGTCAGCATTCCAACGATTGTACCTGACGGCACCTATCCGTTAATAATCCACGGATCAGGTGCAAACACCCGAGTAGAATGAGATACCATTTGTTTTATGTTACTATACTCAGAAGGACTCCACCGTACGGGAAAGGAAGCCAAGCACCTCCAGTCCGTCAATCTCAATCAGCGCATTGAGAAGGCGATTACCAGAAGGACCAGCAGCGGGACCTACCAAAGGAGTTTTCTAGGACACCCGCTCAAGGAAGAAGCTATCAGTCGCTAGGGGTAGCTCTCCCTCAGAACCTGTGAGGGTTACACAACCTGGGGGTAGTAATCCCCCAGACCTATACGATAATCCGGTGTTCCGAGGAGATAAGGATTCCCAAGAAACGGATGTTGAAGCCCCTAGGGATAGCCACCCTCAAAAATAAGACGATGCCTCCTACGCTGGGGGTAGTACTCCCTCTGAGTCTGAACAGGTCACGATACTGCTATAGAAGCATAAAAAATATGCTGGAAAATTATACGCTTGAAACCCCCAACATACATGAAGCCCGCATAAAACGGAGCTTCAGCGCTATGTGGCATAAAATATGGCTTCAGAATAGTCCGCGTAAGGCAGCGCTTCAAGGCTGTTTTGGCGTAAAAGGTTGCTACACCTCCCTCCGACGTAAAATATGTCTGCTTTTAATGCAGCGTGAAGTTGTACGAGAAACTCTTCGTATTTCTCGAATGAACCTGTCAGACAAAACAGTGAACCTGACTCCTGACAAAGAGTACTGCACGACGATCGAGAGGACGGCTGTAATGATGATTCTGCACAGAGGCCCAGACTATTGTTTAGTGGCATATCCTTGATACAAGTCATTTTTACACATTCAAGGAATACGTTGCCTATTCTACACAGGCAGAGATGAGTTTTTACGCTCAAGATGAGACGAATTCAGATGCCACGTCAAAAGCTGTTTTTCGTACAGAACTCGAGGCATATCTCTGTAGTTAATACGCAAGATGGGGGCAGATCTCTGTATTTAATGCATGAGATTTTGTTCTATTTTTAATGACTGGGAGAGCTAAAACTAGGGCTAATACGCTCACATCACTATCCCTGCATGTTACGCCAACCAGACTATTTTCAACTATAGGAGTACGCCATATGCTATCTCCTCGAAATACGCCAACTCAGGCTATATTTGCAAAGGTACGTGATAAGGCTATTTGGCCCAGAATACGCTCAAGACCTCAGTCAGGAAGGATAATTGGCTAGTTTATGCTGGTTACCTATTATTTATGCAGCATCAAGCTTTACGCAAAATTTGGCTTTTATGCCAACACGACAGCTATTTGACTTTTACGCCAACAAGACAACTACTTGGCTTTTACGCCAACAAGATAGCTACTTGGCTTTTACGCCAATAAGACAGTTATTTGGCTTTCATGCCAACCATCTTTACGCGAGGGGCAGTTACCTACGTGGTTTGCATGCCGTGATCTTCGATAAGCGATTATACACGTTACCTCATAATAGGACACGCGTCACACGCAGATTCAGGAGATCATTTAGACGTGGGTAGCAGTTATTGTAACCGCCGCGTAAAGAGCGCCACTCTCTTCACAGTTTGGCTTCTACGTCGACTGGACAGTTACTGTGACTGAGCTCTATAAATAGAGACTTCCGGTCACAGGAGAGAAAGGGGTCGAAATCAAGGAAGATAATCCAGAAGATCGAATCAAAAGAGAGAGAAAGCATAAAATAGAGAGTGTTGGTTGACAGTTTAATCCCACTCGCAATCTTTGAAGCTTCTTCTTCTACAGCACATCTACGTCATCGTGTGGTCCAAGGGACAAAGTGATCGACCGCAGATCAGACTTCTATAGCAATATTTCCCCAGAATTATTTTTTTATTGTACTTAACATCCTCGTATAGGATTAATTGTACTCTTTTTCTTGTTTGTAAATAAAGAAAGGGTTTCGTATAAACCTAGTTTCATTCTTTTGTTTATCATCAAAAAACTGATTCCTGACAAAGAGTACTGCACGACGATCGAGAGGACGGCTGTAATGATGATTCTGTACAGAGGCCCAGACTGTCGTTTAGTGGCATATCCTTGATACAAGTCATTTTTATGCGTTCAAGGAATACACTGCCTATTCTACACAGGCAGAGATAAGTTTTTACGCTCAAGACGAACAAAATCAGACGCCACGTCAAAAGCTATTTTTTGTACAGAACTCGAGGCATATCTCTGCAGTTAATGCACGAGATGGGGGCAGATCTCTGCATTTAATGCATAATATTTTGTTCTATTTTTAATGACTGGGAGAGCTAAAACTAGGGCTAATACGCTCACATCACTATCCCTGTATGTTACGCCAACCAGGCTATTTTTAACTATAGGAGTACGCCGTATGCTATCTCTTCGAAATATGCCAACTCAGGCTATATTTACAAAGGTACATGATAAGGCTATTTGGCCCAGAATACGCTCAAGACCTCAGTCAGGAAGGATAATTGGCTAGTTTACGCTGGTTACCTATTATTTATGCAGCATCAAGCTTTACGCAGAATTTGGCTTTTACGCCAACATGACAGTTATTTGGCTTTTACGCCAACAAGACAACTACTTGGCTTTTACGCCAACAAGATAGCTACTTGGCTTTTACGCCAACAAGACAGTTATTTGGCTTTCATGCCAACCATCTTTACACGAGGGGTAGTTACCTACGTGGCTTGCATGCCGTGATCTTCGATGAGCGATTATATACGTTACCTCATAATGGGACACGCGTTACACGCAGATTCAGGAGATCTTTTAGATGTGGATAGCAGTTATTGTAATCGTCGCGTAAAGAGCGCCACTCTCTTCACAGTTTGGCTTCTACGCCGACTAGACAGTTACTGTGACTGAGCTCTATAAATAGAGACTTCCGGTCACAGGAGAAAAAAAGGGAAATCAAGGGAGATAATCCAGAAGATCGAATCAAAAGAGAGAGAAAGCATAAAACAGAGAGTGTTGGTTGACAGTTTAATCCCACTCACAATCTTTGAAGCTTCTTCTTCTTCTACAGCACTTCTTCGTCATCGTGTGGTCCAAGGGACAAAGTGATCGATCGCAGATCAGACTCCTATAGCAATATTTTCCCCAGAATTATTTTTTTATTGTACTTAAAATCCTCGTATAGGATTAATTGGACTCTTTTTTCTTGTTTGTAAACAAAGAAAGGGTTTCGTATAAACCTAGTTTCATTCTTTTGTTTATCATCAAACACAAGATGGCGACTCTGCTGGGGACTACTTTTTCATCTGACGAGAAAGCCATATCTCAACACGATGTTGTATCCGTCAGATCGACGAAGAAGACTTTGGTCGTCCAATTTGACCAATCTGCTTATGAAGACATGCTTCGCGCAGGGTGTAGCTCTCATCCCCTCTTTGTCCAGGATAATAGGAAGCTGCATAAAGTATGGATGTCCCGCACATCCTCTACCCTTCCTGCAAGCTCTCTCTCTCTCTCTGATTAACAAGGTTGTGACATCATAACCTATACGCCTTGTGCATAAAAACCCGTCTCCCGTCTGTGATATGGCATACAAAACTTTTGACAATGCCCTAGTGCCCTAGTGCACGTAAAAATATGTCTCCCATTTGGGACGTGGCAGACAAAGCTTCTGGCAATGCCCTAGTGCCAATCCAGAAGTCTAGAACACGCCCTGCGCATAAAAATTTGTCTCCCGTCTGTGACGTGGCAGACAAAATTCCTAGCAAGGCCTCAGAGTCCGCACAGAAATTTCAAACGCGCCATGCGCGTAAAAATACATCTCCCGTCTATAAGGAGGCAGATGGACCCTTGGATCACATCAAGGGAAAATGAGTGGCGAATCTCCCAACCTCTAGAGTTGTACACTGTAGAAGCATAAAAAATATGCTGGGGAATCATATGCGTAAAACCTTCAACATGTAGGAAGCTAGTGTAAAATAGAGCTCCAGCACTGGATGGCGTAAAATATGACTTCAGAGCCATTGGCGTACAGCAGAGCTTCAACGCTGTTCAGCGTAAAACATAGCTCCGAAATAATCCGCGTAAAGCAGTCCTTCCAAACTGCTTCGGCGTAAAAAGGTTGCTACATCGCCACTTTGGCATAAAACCTGTCTGCTTTTAATGCAGCGGGAAGTTGTACGAGAAACTCTTCGTATTCCTCGAATAAACCTGTCAGTTGAAGCAGTGAACCTGACTCCTGACAAAGAGTACTGCACAGCGATCGAGAGGACGACTGTAATAATGACCCTGCACAGAACTCCAAACTGTCGTCTAGTGACATAACCCTTGATATAAGATATCGTTTACGCATTCAAGGAATACGCTGCCTATTCTATACAGGCAGACGTGAGCTTTACGTTCAGGATGAGACGAAATCAACCGCCATGTCAAAAGCTGTTCTTCGTACAGAACTCGAGGTACGTCTTTGCAATTAATGTGCGAGATGGAGCCAGATCTCTGCATTTAATGCACGAGATTTGGTTCTACTTTTTGATTGGATGAGCTATAATTAGGGCTAATACGTCCACAACACCATCCCCGCACATTACGCCGACCTGGCTATTTTCAGCTATAAGAGTACGCCATATGCTATCTTCTCGAAATACGCCAACTCAGGCTATATTTGCAAAGGTGCGTGATAAGGCTATCTGGCCCAGAACACGCTCAAAACCTCAGTCAAAGAAGGATAACTGGCTATCTTTACGCTGGTTACCTATCCATGCAACATCAAGCTTTACGCAGAATTTGGCTTCTACGCCAACATGACAGCTACTTGGCTTCTACGCCAACATGACAGCTACTTGGCTTCTATGCCAACATGACATCTATTTGGCTTCTACGCCAACATGACAACTATTCGACTTCTACGCCTACTCGACTTTTTACGCCATCTGAACAGCTATTTGGCTTTTACGCCAACGAGATAGTTATTTGGCTTTTATGCCAAACATCTCTACGCAAGGGGCAGTTATCTACGTGGCTTGCATGTCGTGATCTTTGACGAGCGATTATACATATTACCTCATAATGGGACACGCATCACACGCCGATTCAGGAGATTATTCATACGTGGGTAGCAGTTATTATAACCGCCGCGTCACAGCTTTCTCCACTGTTCGGTTTCTACGTCGACTGTAGCCAAACTCTATAAATAGAGACCTCCGGCCACGGAGGTCTTGGGTCGAAGAAAAGGTCGAAGGTCGAGGATTTTTCAAGAAAAGAGAGTATATCTAGAGAGTTTTTTGGCAACGAGAGTTCAATCCCTCCTGCAGTCTTTGAAACTTATTTTTCGTCTTCTACAGCACTTCTTCGTTATCGTATGGTCCAAGGGACAAAGTGGTCGACCGCAGATCAGACTCCTATAGCAATATTTTCCAGAATCAATTTTTTGTACTTAACATCCTCGTATAGGATTAATTGTACTTCTTTTTCTTGTTTGTAAACAAAGAAAGGGTTTCGTATAAATCTAGTTTCAATTTCTTTCGTTTATTATCAAACACAAGATGGCGACTCTGCTGGGGACTACTTTCTCATCTGACGAGAAAGTTATTGCTCAACATGATGCTGTATCCGTAGGATCAACGAAGAAGACTCTGGTCGTCTAATTCGACCAATCGGCTTACGAAGACATGCTTCGAGCAGGGGGTAGCTCTTATTCCCTTTTTGTCCAGGACAATAGGAAGTTGCGTAAAGTATGGATGCCCCGGACATCCTCTACCATTCCTACAGACTCTCTCTCTCCGATCAACAAGGTTGTGACATCGCAACCTGTGCTCCCCGCGTGTAAAACTGTCTCCCGTCTGTGACGTGGCAGACAAAGCTTCTGGCAGTGCCTTAGTGCCAATCCAGAAGTCTACTCCGCGTCCTGCGCATAAAACTTTGTCTTCCGTCTGTGACGTGGCAGACAAAGCTTCTGGCAGTGCCTTAGTGCCAATCCAGAAGTCTACTCCGCGCCCTGAGCGTAAAATTTTGTCTCCCATCTGTGACGTGGCAGACAAAGCTTCTGGCAGTGCCTCAGTACCAATCCAGAAGTCTACACTGCACCCCGCGCGTAAAACTCGGTCTCCCGTCTGTGACGTAGCAGACAAAATTTCAGACAATGCCTCAGCGCCAATTCAGACATTCCAAACGCGCCCCATGCGTAAAAATACATCTCTCCTCTACGATGAGGCAGATGGTCCTTACAATCAACGCAAGAGAAAACAAGTGGCAAACCTTCCGACCTCTCGGCTTTTACGCCATCAAGAGAAGAATTTGCCTGTTCTTCAGATTACGCGGAATGCTGACAGCCGATTGAGGGCTTCCTTAGTTTTACGCCAACCTGTAAAAACCTCCAGATTACGCCAGGATAAGCCTCTCAGCGTAAAGAAGATTCGGTTTGTGGGAAGATATGCTCCTCATGGATTATGTGCTACTCACATGGCTGAATTTCTCTATTCATATGGCAGAGAAAGTGTTCTGGTTCCTAATCTTCACAGGCCCACTGATATAAAAAGGCAGAATAAGCCTTCTTCTTCTTCTGCTGCTGATATCACTGAGTTGCGTGATTTCTTGGTCCATAAATACAAAGACAAGGGTCAAAATCAAGATTCAGCGCCCTTAACTACCAAGCGTGGGGAGATCATATGGAAGGATGCGTCAACATCTAATGTCGTCACGACAGATGGGCCATATGAAGAATCTGTCTTCATTATTCCACCTACTCGCAACGATCAGCATCAAATAATCTTCGGTCGAATGCGGAATAGACCGATTGTACAAGAAGATTCTCACGAGTCTGATGCTGGAAGAATGTAAATCCACAGATATAGCCCACAGGCTTTAAAGATTATATAAAGCATGGGTTATGATTTGAAGTTGAAACAAGGCCTCAACTATAGAAAAGGCAGACGAATACCGTTGCATGGTAATCCTTATTGTCAACAAACTCGTTTTGGGTTGGGGTATACCGCATCTATTGCAAACTCCAAACCTCTAGAGTCAGATCCTGTAATACCAGAGGCAGGTCCTTCTAAATCAACTTCAGTGGATAAACGCTACGACATGTCTGGGGGTAGTCTACCTCGACAAAATAGGGCAGCATCCAAAGCTAGGGGTAGAATTCCCTCTGAGTCCAAAGATGATGCAACGATGACCATCTTCCCGGAAGACCGTAAAACTCAGGCATCGGGAGCCCGAAGGCCGAAGAGCACTTTCTCCTTCAATGAAGATGACATCATTAAAATCTTCAATATATTGATGAAGGAAAACAAACTTCGACTACCCAACATCAGATATCCTGAAAGGGCTGGCAAAGTCGATGACCCAGATTATTGCCTCTTTCATCGGTACATTCATTACCCCACAAGGACATGCTATGTACTAAAAAAGAAAATCCAGGAGTTGATCGATGCCAAAGTCATCACTTTGCATTTATAAATGAGGGAACGATCACTACAAAGTGATTTCACTCTAAGGTGACAATTTGCTCCCTCAAGAAGTACCGGACGATGAGTCCCTAAAGTTTCCCCAGCAGATTCTTCAGGTCTATCCTCAGCAAAATCACTCCACAGTAAATTTTTGGACATGAGTTCACGTCCATATTACCTCTGAACTATTGTCCAAACATTTATTTCCCCAGCTGAATTTGCCATGTCCAAATAACCTCTGAGCAAACCTCCCAGTTTATGGCTATAGATGAGTTCACATCCATATTACCTCTGAACTACGTCTTTCCACTTTCTCCAGCAGAGTAAATCTTTCACTACGAAAATGACTATCTCCACTGAGTCATATCTTACCACGTCCTCATTACCTCTGAGTAAGATATTTTCAGAACTTATCCATGTCCACATTACCTCTGAGTGAAGTTCTTCTCCTCGACTTCCAACTATCACGTTCGTATAACCCCTGATAGTGCTAGTTGTTTCAGCTTATTATCTGTACTTAAGGTACGCCATGGGTAATAAGTCCATAACCCGAATGTACAAATTGACTCTTAATTTTTTATCCCCAGCAAATGCCTATGTGCAATATTTTCTCCTTCGTTACAAATTCTTGTAAAGAGCCATCATCCGTATCCGGAAGTCCCGAGTACACAATGGATGATGGATCCTCAAAATTCCCCCAGTGGAGCAATCCTTAGGTTTAATCGCACCATTCGCAAAATGACTATTTAAACCCGTCTTATTTTACGATAGCCATGGTCATATTACCTCTGAGCTATCGTCCCATCAATCTCCCCAGTGGAGCGATCTTGGGTCTATTTTCATGTTTGGATAGACCACACTTAATGAATCACTCTTTCAAAGAGTTTTTTGGACACTAGTTCACGTCCATATTACCTCTGAACTGCTGTCATAATATTTCGCTCGGGCTGAGTTTGTCATGTCCATATTACCTCTGAACAAACCCTCTGAGTTTTAGCTATCGATTGTCATGTCCATATTACCTCTGATATCGGTTGTCATCTCAACTTAGCACCCGTACTTAACTCTAAGTACTCCAGTGGTGTTAGGTCCACAAAAACTGCCACGTCCATATTACCTCTGGCAGGGCTTGTCCTAAAACTTATTACTTGCACTCTCGTGCACAAGAAGTAATAGGTCCACCAAAAAGAATTTTCCTGTAGAATACTCGCAATGAAAACGAATTTTTTATGTCCATATTACCTCTGAACTATCCTTATTTTCCCCAGCGAAGAAAAAGTCAGTCCATGTTCATAATACCTCTGGACTACGTATCTCGATATCCCCCACAGAGTCATATTTTACCACGGCTATATTATCTCTGGCGGGACTTGTCTCAAACCTATTACTTGCACTCTCGTGTGCAAAAAGTAATGGGTCCACAAAAAATCCCCTAGCAGGATGTCTTTACCAGCCATAAAACCTATCACGTCCATACTACCTCTGATAGGGCTTGTTTTGAACTTATTATTTGTACTCAACGTACGTAACAAATAATAGGTCCACCAAAGATCCCCCAGTGGGATATCCTCAACAAACACGGTATCGTACTATGTCCATATTACCTCTGGTACGATGTCCAAAATTCGCACAAACAATCATAAAGAAATGGAGGGTCCTTATATGATTGCAAATGGCGCTTATAGATTAGCCAAGTCTAAAAAAAATAAAAAATAAAATTATAATGGCTACTATCAACTCTAAATTCCCAAAGAAGTACTATACTTGATCTCCTTTGCTTAACGGAGTATAATGAGGATCTTATTCTGACGATACCATGCACAAAGGTTAGCCGGATCATATTCTATCAGATTCATATGACCTCTTAATGGATATGCTTAACTAATTTGTAAACCTATCATGTTCATATTACCTTTGATAGTGTTTAGTATACAAATTTAGTTGGATTATATTCTATCAGGTTCATATTACTTCTGAATAGATTTACATTCAGCAAAACCTTAACGAAAGTATGTCATGTTAATGATACCTCTGATATCACTTTCACCCTAGCCTATCATTTATATTCAAAAATGATGGGTCCACAAAGTCAGATAAAGTCTCTTTATTATCTCCGGAAAGAGCAAATTACATAGAAAAGCAAAAAGTACATCATTGGGGAGGAGCAGTCAAATCATGAATCTGTTGCACCAAAACGGCCATCCTCTCATTCCTGGAGTCCAAGATGTTAGTGCACACCCGCTCTAGTCGTACCTCGTCATCGCTCAGGAGGGATAGTTCAGACCGAGCTTCAACAAAACCAGCGCGGATGACGCCCGCATGAACCAAGTTCTGCTGAGCTGTAGCCGCTCGGCCCTTCAACGCATCTCGAGATGCCAATGACTGAAGAGCCCACTCCTTTGCCTGAACGAGTTTAGCTTCCAATTTATGGACCCTCGCTTCATTTCCCTCATGTTCGGCCTCGCACTTCGTTAGATGAGGAATAACCTCCTCCAAGACGGCTTGTTCTGCATCCATCTCCTGCTGCTGTGTATGGATAGATTTATTCAAGAATTCCATCTGTTCAGCAAGCTTCGCAGTCAAGGAGTCGTACTCAGCCTGAATCATATCGTCGATGTTGCCTCGAGATAGCTGCAAATATTCGTTAATGGGTTGTTCTAAACTATTAACTATTTGCTCCAGCGCATCACCTCTCCCAACATCGTTGAAATTTCTGATTGGCGCTATCGCAAGCTGGGAGGACGTCAGCAGATTATCGAAGCTTAAGTTCTTCTCCAGCACCATGGAAATCAACTCCTTCAAACTGCGGTAGAATAGGCTGGTATATTGTTCAATCAGCATATCGAAGACCGGATGCACTCTAGTAGTGGATGCGATACCAGGAAATCTCCTTCCAGGAATGATCACGGAGGATGTTGCCACGGCCGTTGCCTCTATAGATGGCACTATAAAAGAATGAACACCAGCAACGGTAGAAGTTGCTGGCGTACTCAACGAAGGAGGCACAGTCGCGATGATGGGCTCATCCTCCTCTGAAGATATCTGAACTGTCGTTGGCGAGACGACACCCGAAAATGTTGCGGACGAAGGATCGGCAGCTTCAAAGCATGCCTCTTCAATATCAAATGCCACTGTTTCATCGGCAGGATCCGTAACAAAGTCAAAGGTTGCGTCAGCTCCGCCCTCCCCTGAGATGTCTTCACCTAAAGAAGACAAGAGAAAGTTAATATCAATTTGATGTTAATTTTCCTAAAAAGGCATAAAGACAATATTTACCCATGGCCGATGGTATATATATCGCGTCCGCAGCCAGAATAGCTAAATCATCTCTTAATGATGCTAGACAAGCTGTCATACCTGGAGAGGAGGGTGCACCAACTGACACTGGCGGGTAGTCTTCCCAGTCTTCACCAAGATCCATTCGAGGCTCATCGGGTGGAATCTCACTGGAAATACTTACAGACAAAGTAGGGGTTACTCCCATTATTTGTCTGGATAAAGGTATCCTTAATATGCTCGACCTCGAAGGCGATCTCGTAGCACTACCAGAAGCAGTAGTAGCAGCAGCGATCTCGAGCAAAGAATCTTCGGCACTGCCAGCTGGAATTATGGAGGTTTCCTCTCTAAAAGTCGAAGGATCTCTGATCAAAGAATCATCCCCAACAGGGGAGACGACAGGCTCGCTCCTAGAAGCCCCCCTAGTGGAAGCCCTTTTTGGACCTCTGGCAATTTTCTTCTTGCGGGGGGAAGGCTCTTTCAGAGTAGAAGCCTTCCGTTTCTGAGGGATAACGAGAGGCTCTGTCGGCGGGGCTATTATGCCTCTCGGTATTGTTAACAAGAACTTGTCTGCCCCGGCGGTGTCTTCATTCTCATCCGAGGAAATAGACGGAATATCCTTCCTTCCACTAGACCTATGAGAGGGCATCCTAAAACTTCCATGCACATTAAAATTATGATGGAAGCTATTGATGGACGCATAGAACTGCGCATACGAGTGCAGAATACGCAACTCCATAGAGAGAGAAGTCGCGGGCACAGCAAAAGTTGTACCAGTACAGCATGTGATGAAGTACCGCCATCCTCTGGCTCCATCAATAAGTCCACCTTTGGACTTGAAGCTGGTAATGGCATTTCCCACATAAAACTGGTCGTACACAAACTGCCTGGCGAACCGACTGGACAAATAAGGCTCCAGGTAGCAGTGGTCATCGCTTCTGTACAACAAATGGGAAGGTCTAATGCAGACCAACCAGTAGAAGGCTTCAGGAGAAAGAATGGTCCTCCCATGGCCACCATCCTTAAGTTTCTTCCCCTGTTGATTAATATGTACAGGGGGGACGATACAGAAGAGCTTCCAGCTGTGGGCAATATTTAACGCCCGCCGGCAATCTATGACGGTCGTCACGTTCCAAGAGAAATACTTGTAATTCAATAAGAAGTTATTTCCCGAACCGTTGGCAGGACCGGGAGACATCACCCTGGTGTTGTGAAGAACAAACCATCCCATCAAGTATAGGAATGGTAATTCCACTCGGGGAAAGCTTTCATGCTGCGTATCATCATCTAGCAGCCCATCAGTAAGGGCCCTCAGGCCTGCTTGTATTCTACATACCATAGCAGGAAGCAGGCCCAGTCTTGCTCCGAACACCAAATGCACTGCAGGCCATAAGGTGTTGCGATGGATGCGATCTGCAGACGCGATGCCAGGTACTACCCAACGGTGAAGCCAGACGGAGAGGAAGCCATCCAATTGAGCTTTCCTTGACAGAGGCTTACGACAATGCCTCAGATAACTGAAGGCTTTTGTGCCTGCAGGGTAACCCTCTATCTCCTCGTCAAAAATTAGATCTGGAGCCCATGCATCTTTAATAAGGTCATCGACCGTGTTAGCATTGAGCATGCTCAGGAGGTTCAAGGGCCTATCTCGGCTATCTACCACCTTGTCCGGCTTAATATTTCTGGCCTGATGGAAGAAAAGATAGGTTGCCCACTTGTTGATGTGAGCCAAGTCAGAGGGCTCCTTGTAGAAAGCGGTACAGGCAAGATAGTGGCACATCAGCTCCTGATATACTGCTACTGCTCGAGGGTTTGTATCCCTCAACTCCCTGTTTGTAGGGACGTACTCTTCATAAGGAGCGTCCCCCATTGGCAGCTTTAAAATCTCTGCCATCTCATGAAGGGCTAAGCCCAACTCACCCAGCGGAGTGGCAAAAGTCCCAGTGAGCGAGTTGTATCGCTCCATCAAGGCTAAGAACAAGTTAGGGTTGATAGGCAGCCCAACACTTGTGGCACTCACGGCCGCGAACAAACCAATACTTTCTAGCTCCATCTGGAAGTGCTTCAGGGCCCAGGCAGTCAAACTGGCCCATCGAAGAATCCCCCGGCTAAGCCATCCACTGGTCCGAGGGTTGACCCTGGGGTACATTCCTCCCTGCCCTATAAAGTCATTGCAGAAGGTCGATATTTAAACCGGCTGGATCAGCGAAGTGTCCTCACTCGGGATACTACATGGCAGCAATCCCCTAAAGGGCATAACAGGGCCCGAAAAGGGCATAACAGGGCCCGAAGTACGACTCATATAGGCCCCCCAGTCGTATTCTTTGTTGTATAAGATCTTCCCCGTTCGGCCGTGAAGATCGGGAGTCAGGGTCCATATCATCTTCCTAGGATGTGCGGCGTGGAAGAACGCAGAGATAGGGTAATCCTTGAGCATCCGGGGCAGATACATGACCGTGCCCTCAACAGTAAACACCCAATCCTCCTTTTTGGGTTTACTCTGGGACTGTTTGTCGATAACATCCCCGAACAAGAAGCCTGGCTTCTTATACTCTGCCCCGTCTATGTATGTTAGAAGCTCCCCACTGATCATACTCAACCGCATGCGTTCTCCTTGGGACGAGATCAGGGTTCCCCTTTCTTCAGGATAATTGGCTCCAGAAATGGGGAATGTCACATGTGACAAGTTCTCCAAATAGTTTGAGTTCAACATCCCGGCAGCAGAGCCCATCACCTCAGCCAAAAGAGGGATCTGCAAGTTCACTACAAAATGCAAGAAAATAAGTCAGTTTCTACACTAGACGATACACTCTTGCAGTTTACCCCAAAGATTATCAGTCTGAGCTTTTACGCCAAGACTACAAAAACTTGAGTCTTACGCTGGAACTTATTTCCGAGGCATAAAATTCAAGGTTGGCAATATATACCAAAATCTAACTGTCTGAGCTTTTACGCCAGATTGACAAAATTTGAATTTTTTTACGTCGGAATTCACATCCAGTGAGTAAAATTCAAAGTTTGCAGTATACGCCAAATTTTGACAGTCTGAGTTTTTAGGCCAGACTGCAAAAATATAGAGTTTTTACGCCGACACATTAGGAATGTGCGCGTAATAATAAAATATCTTCGTACATCATCCTCCTTGAAGAGGCTCTTAGCACAAAAGATGACCTTGCGCGTGCACGTACAACGTGTGCGAAGAATTTTTCCTCCCGAAGTCTTTACCTGTAATGTCCGGAGCACAGCCCGACGGTGGAGCGCTGCGTTCCGATCGAGGCTCGTTCAGCCTAATGGAAGTTGCTCGTGCTTGAGCAGTGGAGCGAGAAGAGGAAGCGACCTTCTTTCCCTTAGCAGTGGAAGCAAGTTTAGGTGCCATGGCGATTCTGAGTTCTCAAGAAAGAGACGAAGAAGAAGGGTTCTTGAAAAGCAAGGGTTTTATGAAGACAGATAAAAGTTTTCTCTCTCAGGACCTTGGGCTATTTATAGAGTTCGGATAACTCTTTGAATCACTAACCAAATCCAATATTTAATATTCGGTTATGATTTGGGACCACGTCATCCTATTATTTGGGAAAAAAGAAGACGGATAGTCAGTGGATCCAGAATTTACGTGCAGAGCAGATCTATGATTTTACGCTAAAGAGCTTTTACGCTTAGAAGCTATAAGTCTACGGTTTTACGCTCAGAGGCTATAAGTCTATAATTTTATGCTCAGGAGCTTTTATGCTCGAGAGGCTACAAACCTACGATTTTACGCTCACAGCTACAAATCTATGATTTTACGCTCGGAAGCTTTTTACGCTCAGAGGCTACAAATCTACGATTCTACGCTCAAAAGCTACAAACGGCCAATTAAAAGGGTATACGCAGAAGATGCTCCTTTTTGGCTACAAAATATTCCAAGTGCCTGAAAACACACAGAGTTCAGCATTGAAGATGACTCTTCTTCTTGGGTCATTTGGAAGTTCATCCAAAGTCCAGTCAGAATATTTTACAAAAGTTCAAGTATGGCTTGGTCGACAGAAATTTCTCGCCTTTTTAAGGGTTTTTCGGAAAAACCATTCTTGAAGATGATAATCTAAACACAAATTCTTTGTATCAGAGAAGTGACAGTTCAGAATTCTATGCGACTCCTCGTCCAAAATAGCATGACAGTTTGGATCTTCAACTTAAATGCTAAGGAATTTTCTATGCGTCTTTAGTTACACGTAAAAGACGGGACGAGATCAGATACTCTTTTATCGGAGTCGGTATAAAATTATTCAGACGTGCCAAAGTTGCACACTATTCAGACTTTCTCACAGCAAATATGGCAAATCATCAGATGCGTAAAAGAAGACAATTCTATTAATCATGATTACATATGATGGAAATCCAGTCTACAAAGGGTTTTTCATCTTCATGATTACATATGATGGAAATCCTTTTTCTATAAAGGGTTTCTTATTTTTATTTAAGATCACACCAAGAATCTGTTTTGCCAGGTTCTCGTATTGGTGTAGATCTTTTTCGTCTTCTACAGCAGTTAATCGGCTTCCGCGGCCGATTAACAAGAAAATAATTAATGGCGGGAGGATACAGAACTGGGCATGTATCAATTTCGTAAGCCCACCTTCCATACACCATGGCAGGCATGCCCTAGAAATTGTGTTAGAGGTTCAGACCCAACACAATACTCGAAGACAGGGCCAAGCTATCTGCCTTCGTCCAGCACCATGACAGGAGAAAATATAGCTTGCAAGCTATGTGGTCCAATACGACCCTTCCTTTCTCCTGGATGAATCGCCATATGAAATTGATGATCATCCCGAGCAAAGGAAGCTATGATATCCTTCCATGATCTATCGTTGCAGAGGATATTTGCTCAAAGATGCCTCTTTTTACGGCTCCTTACATGCTGGAAGAACATGATCTTCTTCTTCCTTAAGTCAACCCGATGAAGCTCGGCAACCATCTCTTTGTGGTAAAGGAAGTATGGAAAAAGCAGATTAACCCATTCGCCTTTATATAGGCAGAGAAGAACACACCGAATCCCAATAAACTCCTAAAAATTTGTCGAGAAATCAGCCTCGCGGAACGAGTCAAACTTGACCGTTTTATGCTTCATTCAAAGTATTTCAAATTACGAGGAATTTGAAAACTTTGAAGGGGGTCTTGTAGAAGCATGAAAAATACTCTGGGGAATCATACACGTAAAACCTTCAACATGTAGGAAGCTAGCGTAAAACAGAGCTCCATCACTAGATGGCGTAAAATATGACTTCAGAGCCATTGGCGTACAGCAGAGCTTCAACACTGTTCAGCGTAAAACATAGCTCTGGAACAACCTGCGTAAAGCAGTCCTTCCAAACTGCTTCAGCGTAACAAGGTTGCTACATCGCCACTTCGGTGTAAAACCTGTCTGCTTTTAATGCAGCAAGAAGTTGTACGAGGAACTCTTTGTATTCCTCGAATGAACCTGTCAGTTGAAGTAGTGAACCTGACTCCTGACAAAGAGTACTGCACAGCGATCGAGAGGACGGCTGTAATGATGACTCTGCACAGAACTCCAGACTGTCATCTAGTGACATAACCCTTGATATAAGACATCATTTACGCATTCAAGGAATACGCTGCCTATTCTACACAGGCAGACTTGAGCTTTACGTTCAGGATGAGACAAAATCAACCGCCACGTCAAAAGTTGTTCTTCGTACAGAACTCGAGGCACGTCTCTGCAATTAATGTGTGAGATGGGGGCAGATCTCTGCATTTAATGCACGAGATTTGGTTCTACTTTTTGATTGGGTGAGCTATAATTAGGGCTAATACGTCCACATCACCATCCCCGCACATTATGCCGACCTGGCTATTTTCAGCTATAGGAGTACGCCGTATGCTATCTCCTCGAAATACGCCAACTCAGGCTATATTTGCAAAGGTGCGTGATAAAGCTATCTGGCCCAGAACACGCTCAAAACCTCAGTCAAAGAAGGATAACTGGCTATCTTTATGCTAGTTATCTATCCATGTAGCATCAAGCTTTACGCAAAATTTGGCTTCTACGCCAACATGACAGCTACTTGGCTTCTACGCCAACATGACAGCTACTTGGCTTCTACGCCAACATGACATCTATTTGGCTTCTACGCCAACTTGACAACTATTCGGCTTCTACGCCTACTCGGCTTTTTACGCCATCTGAACAGCTATTTGGCTTTTACGCCAACGAGACAGTTATTTGGCTTTTATGCCAAACATCTCTATGCAAGGGGCAGTTATCTACGTGGCTTGCATGCCGTGATCTTTGACGAGCGATTATACTCATTACCTCATAATGGGTCACGCATCACACGTCGATTCAGGAGATCATTCATACGTGGGTAGCAGTTATTATAACCGCCGCGTAAAAGATGCAGCTCTCTCCACTGTTCGGTTTCTACGTCGACTGTAGCTAAACTCTATAAATAGAGACCTCCGGCCACGGAGGTCCGGGGTCGAAGAAAAGGTCGAAGGTCGAGGATTTTTTAAGAAAAGAGAGTATATCCAGAGAGTATTTTGGCAACGAGAGTTCAATCCCTCCTGCAGTCTTTGAAGCTTCTTTTTTGTCTTCTACAATACTTCTTCGTCATCGTGTGGTCCAAGGGACAAAGTAATCGATCGCAGATCAGACTCCTATAGCAATATTTTCCCAGAATCAAATTTTTATACTTAACATCCTCGTATAGAATTAATTGTACTTCTTTTTCTTGTTTGTAAACAAAAAAAGGATTTCGTATAAACCTAGTTTCAATTTCTTTCGTTTATTATCAAACACGCCACCAAGAGAAAAAGATTACGCGTGACGCTAGTGGCCGTTTGAGGACTCCCCCTGTTTTACGCGAACCTGTGCAAAGCTCCAGATTACGCCAGGATAAGCCCATCCGTGTAAAGAAGACCCGTTTCATGGGAAAATATGCTCTTCAGATGGATGATCGATCGTATGCTACTCACATGGGCGAACTGCTGTATACTTATGGCAGAGAGAGGGTTATGGTTCCTAATCTCCACAGGCCTACTGATGTAAAAAGGCAGAATAAGCCTTCTTCTTATTTTGCTAATCTCCCTTATTTGCGTGATTTCTTGATCCAGTAACGCAAAGATAGGGGTCACAACCAGGATTTAGTTCCCCTAACTACCGAGCGTGGAAAGATCATTTGGGAAGTAGCGTCAACACCTAACGTCGTCATGACATATAGGCCACATGAAGAATTTGTCTTTATTGTTCCACTGACTCGCAATGATCAGCATCAAATAATCTTCGGTCGAATGCGGAATAGACCGATTGTACAAGAAGAATCCCACGAGTCTGATATTAGGAAAATGCAAATCCACAGATATAGCCTACAAGCTTTAAAGATTATACAAAACATGGGTTATGATTTAAAGTTGAAGCAGGGCCTCAATTATGGAAAAGGCAGACGAATACCGTTGCATGGTGATCCTTACTGTCAACGAACTCATTTTGGGTTAGGGTTTACCGCATCTCTTGCAAACTCCCAACCTCTAGAGTCTGATCCTGTAGTACCAGAGGCAGGTCCTTCTAAATCAACTTCTGTGGCCAAAGGCAAACAAAAAGAAGAAGAATAACCAGACAATGACATGGCTGGGGGTGGTCTCCCTCGACAAAACAGAGCAGCATCCAAAGCTGGGGGTAGAATCCCCTCTGAGTCCGAAGATGATGCAACTGTGACCATCTTCCCTGAGGACCATACAACTCAGGTATCGGGAGCTCGAAAGCCAAAGGGGACTTTCTTCTTCAATGAGGATGACATCATTGAAATCTTCAATATATTGATGAAGGAAAACAAACTTCGGCTACCCAATATCAGATACCCTAAAAAGACTGGCAAGGTCGATGACCCAGAATATTGTCTCTCTTATCGGTACATTCATCATCCTACGAAGGCATGCTATGTGCTGAAAAGGAAAATCCAGGAGTTGATTGACACCAAAGTCATCACTTTGTATTTATAACGAGAAGACGGTGTCTCCTCAGATGAGCAACCTTCAGGACCATCCCCACTCAGCAAATCACTCCCCAAAGACTTTTTTTTTGGGCATGGGTTCTCGTCCAAAAAAAATTTCCCCTCCAGCTGAGTTTGCCATGTCCAAGTGACCTATGAGCAAACCTCCCAGGTTGTTGCTATCGATCAGTTCATGTTCATATTACCTCTGAACAAATCTTCCGAGTTTTAGCTATCAATTTCCATGTCCATATTACCTCTGATATCGGTTGTCCTCTCAACTTAGCACCCGTACTTAACTCTAAGTACGCCAGTAGTGTTAGGTCCACAAAAACTGCCATGTCCATATTACCTTTGGCAGGGCTTGTCTTAAACTTATTACTTGCACTCTCATGTACAATAAGTAATGGTCCACCAAAAAAAACCCTGTGGGATGCCCGCAATGGAAACAAATTGTTCATGTTCATATTACCTCTGAACTATCCTCATTTTCCCCAGCGGAGAAAAAGTCAGTTCATGTTCATATTACCTCTGAACTATATCTCTCCACTATCCCCACAGAGTCATATTTTACCGCGTCTATATTACCTCTGTCAGGGCTTGTCTTAAACTTATTACTTGCACTCTCGTGCACAAGAAGTAATGGGTCCACAAAAAACCCCTATAGCAGGATATCCTTACTAGCAACAAAACCTATCACCTGATTGGGCTTGTTTCAAAATTATTATTTGCACTCAACGTGCGCAACAAATAATAGGTCCACCAAAAATCCCCCAGTAGGATGTCCTCAACAAAACACGATATTGTACTACGTACATATTACCTCTGGTACGATGTCCAAAGTTCACACAAACAATCATAAAGAAATGGAAGGCCCTTATATGATTGCAAATGGCGCTTACAGATTAGCCAAATCTAACAAAAATTGGTAATGGCTCTTATCAAACGGCAAATTCCTGAAGAAGTACTATACTTGATCTCCTTTGCTTAACGGAGTATGATGAAGATATTATTCTGACGATACCACGCACAAAGGTTAGCTGGATCATATTCTATCAGATTTATATGATCTCTTAATGGATATGCTTAACTAATTTGTTAACCTATCATGTTCATATTACCTCTGATAGTGTTTGGTATACAAATTTAGTTGGATTATATTCTATCAGGTTCATATTACCTCTGAATAGATTTACATTCAGCAAAACCTTAACGAAAGTATGTCATGTTAATGATACCTCTGATATCACTGTCATCTTAGCCTATCATTTTTATTCTAAAGTGATGGGTCCACAAAGTTAGAAAATGTATCTTTATTATCTCTGAGAAACTATAGGAGAAAAAAAAAGTACATCATTGGGGAGGAGCAGTTAAATCCCTTATCTGTCGCGCCAAAGCAGCCATCTTCTCATTCCTGGAGTTCAAAATATTGTTGCGAGCCCGTTCCAGCCTTGCTTCGTATTTGCTCAAGCGAGATAGTTTGGACAGAGAATTAACAAAACTTGCGTGGATGACACCCACATGTGTCAAGTTCTGTTTAGCTGTATCCACTTGGCCCTTTAGCACATTGCTGACTACCGATGTCTTGAGAAGCCTCTCCCTTGCCTGAGCGAGTTCAGCTTCCAATCCTCGAACCCTCGCTTTATTTCCCTCAAATTTGTCCTGGAACTCAGCTAGCTGAGGAATAACCTTCACCAAGACAGCCTGCTCTTTATCCATCTCTTGCTGCTGTTCCTGGATGGATTTGTTCAAAGATTCAATCTGCTGAGCAAGTTCCGCAGTTAGAGAGTCATACTCAGCTTGAACCAGGTCATCAATGCTGCCTTGGGATAGTTGAAAATATTCGTTAATGGGTTGTTCTAAACTATTAACTATTTGCTCTAGCGCATAAGCTCTTTCAGCGTCATTGAAATTTCTAATCGGCACTACAGTAAGCTTGGAGGACATCTTCAGAGCATCAAAGTCTAGGTTCTTCTCCAGCACCATGGATATCAATTCTTTTAAAGTGCGATAGAATATGCTAGTATATTGTTCAACTGGCATAGCAAAGATCGAATGTACGCTGGGAGTGGCCGCCATATCGATAAATCTCCTATCCGGAAGGACTGTAGAGGATGTTGCCACAGTCGTTGCTTCAACAGATGGCACGACAAAAGAAGAGTCTCCAGCAATGGTTGAAGTTGATGGCATACTCAACAAAGGAGGCACAGTCGAGATAATGGGCTCATCCTCCTCTGATGTTATTTGAATTGCTACTGGCGGGATGACACCCGAGAATGTTACGGATGAAAGATCGGCAGCTTCAAAGCATGCTTCCTCGATGTCGAGCACTGCCATTTCATTAGATGGATCAGTAACAAAGTCAGAAGTTGTGTTAACTCCGCCCTCCTCAGAGATGTGTTCGCCTGAAAAGAAGACAAGAGAAAGTTAATATCAATTTGATGTTAATTTTCCTGAAAGAAGCGTAAAGACAATATTTACCCATGGCCGATGGTATGTATGTTGCGTCTGCAACCTGTATAGCTAAATCATTTCTTAATGATGCTAAATAAGCTGTCATGCCTGGAGAATAGGGTGCACCAACTGACATTTAAGGATAGTCATCCCAGTCATCACCCAGATCCACTCGAGGTTCATCGGGTGGAATCTCGCTAGAAATACTTACAGACGAAGGAGGGATTATTCCCATTATTTGTCTGGATAAAGGTATATTGATTCTTAATATGCTCGGTCTCGAAGGTGATCTCGAAATACTACCAGTAGCGGTAGTAGCAGCAGGGATCGCGAGCAAAGAATCTCTAGCACTGTCAGCCAGAACTGTGGAGGTTCCCTCTCTAAAAGGCGAAGGACCTCTGATCAGGGAATCATCCCCAACAGAGGAAACAACAGGCTCGCTCCTAGAGGCCCCCTTGGTGGAAGTCCTTTTAGGACCTCAGACCGTCTTCTTCTTACGGGAGGAAGGCTCTTTCAGAGTGGAAACCTTTCGCTTATTGGAGATAACGAGAGGCTCTGCTGGCCGTGCTATTACGCCTCTCAGTATTATCAACAAGAAATTGTCTGCACCGGTAGTGTCTTCACTTTCATCAGAGGAGACGGATGGGTTCTTCTCTCTTCCAGTAGACTTATGGGAGGGCATCCTAAAACTTTCATATACATCGAAATCACGATGGAAGGTATTGATGGACGCGTAAAACTATGCATACGAGTGAAGAATGTGCAACTCCATGGAAATAGAAGTCGCGTGCATAACAAAGAATGCACCAGTACAACCCATGATGAAGTACCGCCATCCTCTAGCTCCATCAATAAGTCCACCTTTGGACTTGAAGCTGGTGATAGGATTCCCCACGTACAACTGGTCGTACCCAAATTGTCTGGCGAACCGGCTGGGCAAATAAGGCTCCAAATAGCAGTGGTCCTCACTTCTGTACAGCAGATGGGAAGGTCTAATGCAGACCAACCAGTAAAAGACTTCAGGAGAAAGAATAGTCTTCCCCTAACCTGCATCCTGAAGTTTTGTCCCCTGTTGATTGATATGTACGGGGGGGGACGGTACAGAAGAGCTTCCAACCATTGGCAAAATTTAATGCTCGCCGATAATCTATGACGCTAGTCACATTCCAAAAAAAATTCTTGTAATTCAACAAGAAGTTATTTCCCGAACCGCTGGCAGAGCCGGAAGACATCACTCTGGTGTTATAAAGGATTAACCATCCCATCAGATATAAGAATGGCAATTCCACTCTGGGAAATCCTTCACGATGTGTATCATCTGTAAGCAGCCCATCAGTAATGGCCCTCAGGCCAGCTTGTATTTTGCATACCATGGCAAAAAGCAGGCCCAATCTTGCTCCAAACACCAAACGCACTGCGGGCCATATGGTGGTGCGATGAATGCGATCCACAGACGCGATGCCAGGCACTACTCATCGGCGTAGCCAGATAGAGAGGAAGCCAGCCAATTGAGCTTTCCTTGACAGAGGCTTTCGACAATGTCTCATATAACTGAAGGCTTTAGTGCCTATAGGATAACCCCCTATCTCCTCATTGAGAACATAATCTGAAGCCCCTGCGTCTTCAATAAGATCATCAACCGTATTGGCACTAAGCATGCTCAGGAGGTTCAAAGGCTTATCTCTGCTATCTACAACCTTGTCCGGCTTGGCATTTCTGGCCTAATGGAAGAAGAGGTAGGATACCCATTTGTTGATATAGGCCAAATCAAAGGACTCTTTGTAGAAGGTAGTGCATACAAGATAGTGGCTCATCAGCTCCTGGTACACTACCACTGCCCGAGGGTTTGTATCCCTCAGCTCCCTGTTTGTGGGAACGTACTCTTCATAAGGAGTATCTCCCATTGGCAGCTTTGAAATCTCTGCCAACTCACCTAGTGGAGTGAAGAAAGTCCCAGTGAGCGAATTATATCGCTCCATCAAAGCTAAGAACAAGTTGGGGTTGAGAGGCAGCCCAACACTAGTGGCACTCACAGCCGCAAATAAGCCAATACTCTCCAGCTCCATCTGGAAGTGCTTTAGGGCCCAAGCAGTTAAACTGGCCCATCGAAGATTCTCGGGGCTAAGCCATCCACTGGTGTGAGGGTTAACCTTAGGGTACACTCCTCCCTGCCCCATAAAGTTATTGCAAAAAGTCATTATTTGAACCGGCTGGATCAGTGAAGTGTCTTCACTCGGGACGCTGCCCGGCAGTAATCCTCTGAAAGGCATAACAGGGCCTGAAGGACTGCTCATAAAGGCTCCTCGGTTTAATTTTTTCTTGTATAAGATCTTCTCTGTCCGTCCATGAAGGTCTGGAGTCAGAGTCCACATCATCTTCCTAGGATGTGTGGTATGGAAGAATGTCGAGCTAGCGTAATCTCTAGACATCCTTGGCAGATACATGACCGTGCCCTCAGCAGAAAACACCCAATCTTCCTTCTTAGGCTTAGTTTGGGATTTTTTATCAATAACATCCCCGAATAAGAAACCTGGTTTCTTATATTCAGTCCCATCTATGTATGTCAGGGGCTCCCCACTGATCATACTCAGCAGCATTCGTTCTTCTTGGGACGAGATCAGAGTTCCCCTTTCTTGAGGATACTCGATAACCAAGAGATGGGGAATGTCACATAGGACAAGTCCTCTAGATAGTTGGAATTCAGCATCCCAGCAGTAGAGCCCATCACTTCAGCCAAAGGAGGGATCTGCAGGTCCACTGTAAGAAGAAAGAAAATAAGTCAGTTTTACGCTAGACGCTACACTCTTGCAGTATACGTCAAAGCCTAACAGTCTGAGCTTTTACGCCTGACTACAAAAACTTGAGTCTTATACTGGAATCTATTTTTCAGTGCGTAAAACTCAAGGTTTGCAGTATACGCCAAAATCTAACAGTCTGAGTCTTTATGCCAGACTGCCAAAATTTGAGTTTTTTTATGCTGGAATTTATATCCAGCGCGTAAAACTCAAAATTTGAAGTATACGCCAAATTTTGACAGTCTGAGTTTTTACGCCAAACTGCAAAAATATGGAGTTTTTACGCTGACACATTAGAAATAAGGGCGTATTGTTGCGCATACACGTACAACGTGTACGGAGGGTTCTCTATTCATCCGAAGTCTTTACTTATGATGCCCGGAGCGCAGCTCGACGGAGGAGCACTTCGTTCAGATCGGGGCTCGCTCAACCTAATGGGGGTTGCTCGTGTTTGAGCAGAGGAGCGAGATGAGGAAGTGACTTTCTTTTCCTTAGCAGTGGAGGCCTGTTTTGGTGCCATGGCAAATCGAAGTTCTCAGAAAATAGACGAAGACGAAGAGTTCTCAAAGAGACGAAGGGTTTTGCAAAGACAGATGAAGGGTTTTTCTCTCTCAAGACCTTCGGCTATTTATAGAGTTCAGATAACTCTTCAAATCCCTAACCAAATCCGATTTTTAATAGTCGGTTATGATTTGGGACCACGTCAGCCTATCATTTAGGAAGACGGACAGTCATGCTGCGTAACGGATCCAGATTTTACGCACAGAGCAAGGATCCATGATTTTACGCTCAGGAGCTATTACGCTCAGAGGCTACAAATCTACGATTTTACGCTCATAAGCTTTTACACTCAGAGGCTACAAATCTACGATTTTACGCTCAGAGGGTACAAATCTATGGTTTTACGCTCAGAAGCTTTTACGCTCAGAGGATAAAAATCTACTGTTTTACGCTCAGAGGCTACAAATTTATGATTTTACGCTCAGAAGCTTTTACGCTCAGAGGCTACAAATCTACGATTTTTTGCTCAGAGGCTACAAATCTATGGTTTTACGCTCAGAAGCTTTTACGCTCAGAGGCTACAAATCTACGATTTTAGGCTCATAGGCTACAAATCTACGGTTTTATGCTCAGAAGCTACAAATCTATGGTTTTACGCTTAGAAGCTTTTTCTACGCTCAGAAGCTACAGATGGCCAATTACAAGGGTTTACGCAGAAAATGCTCCTTTTTTGCTACAAAACATTCCAAGTGCCTGAAACACACAGATGTCAGCATTGAAGATGACTCTTCTTCTTGGGCCATTGGAAGTTCATTCAAAGTCTAGCCAGAATCCTTAACATCTAAGTTCAAGTATGGCCTGTTCGGCGGACATTCCTTGCCCTGTTTCGGGGAATTTTTGGGAAACCATTCTTGAAGATGATATTCTGAACAAAAATTCTTCATATCAGAGAAGTGACAGTTCAAAATTCTATGCGACTCCTCGTCCAAAAATAGCATGACAGTTGGATCTTCAAGACAACTTAATGCTAAAGAGCTTTTTACGCATCTTCCGTTACGCGTAAAAGTCAAGACGTGACCGGATAAGCGTTTACCAGAGTCAGCGTAAAATTACTCAGACGTGTCGAAGCTGCACATTATCAGCAAATATGGCAAATCAGCAATATTGAGTAAAAGAAGACAAGTTTATTAATCATGATTACATATGATGGAAATCCAGTTTACAAAAGATTTTTCATTTTTATGATTACATATGATGAAAATCCTTTTTTACAAAGGATTATTCATTAACATTCACGATCACGATGGGAATCTATTGTGCCAGGTTCTCATTTGATGGAGATCTTTTTCTTCTTCTACGGCACTTCATCGATTTCTGCGGCCGATGAACAAGAAAATGATTAATGGCGGGAGGATACAGAACTGGGCTTGTGTAAATTATTCAAGCCCACCCTCCATACGCCATGGCGTCCATGCCCTAGAATTGTGTTAGGAATTCAGACCCAACACAATACTGGAAGACAGGGCCAAACTGCCTACCTACGTCTAGCTTCATAATAGGAGAAAATACAGCTAGCAAGCTGTGTGGTGCGATGAGACCCTTCCTCTCTCATGGACGAATCGCCATATAAAATTGTTGATTATCCCGAGCAAAGAAAGCTATGATATCCTTCCATGATCCATCGTTGCAGAGGATATTTGCTCGAAGATGACTCTTTTTATGGCTCCTTACATGCCGGAAGAGCATGATCTTCTTCTTCCTCAGGTCAGCCCGATGGATCTCAGCAGCCATCTTTTTGGTGAAGGAAGTATGGAAAAACAGGTTCACTCACTCGCCTTTATATAGGCAGAAGAGAACATACCAAATCCCAACAACTTCCTAAATATCTCCGAAAAATTAGCCTCGCAAAACGAGTCAAATTTGACCGTTTCATGCTTCATTCAAAGTATTTTAAATTACAAGGAATTTGAAAACTTTGAAGGGGGTCTTGTAGAAGCATGAAAAATATGCTGGGGAATTATACGCGTAAAACCCCCAACATACATGAAGCCTGCGTAAAACAGAGCTTCAGCGCTGTGTGGCATAAAATATGACTTCAAAGATGCCCGCGTAAAGCGGTGCTTCAAGGCTGTTTTGGCGTAAAAGGTTGCTACACCTCCCTCCGGCGTAAAATATGTCTACTTTTAATGCAGCGTAAAGTTGTACGAGGAACTCTTCGTATTTCTCGAATGAACCTGTCAGACAAAACAGTGAACTTGACTCCTGACAAAGAGTACTGCACGACGATCGAGAGGACGACTGTAATGATAATTCTGCACAGAGGCCCAGACTGTCGTTTAGTGGCATATCCTAGATACAAGTCATTTTTACACATTTAAGGAATACGCTGCCTATTCTACACAGGCAGAGATGATTTTTTACGCTCAAGATGAGATGAAATCAGATGTCACGTCAAAAGCTATTTTTTGTACAGAACTCGAGGCATATCTCTGCAGTTAATGCGCGAGATGGGGGCAGATCTCTGCATTTAATGCATAAGATTTTATTCTATTTTTAATGACTAGGAGAGCTAAAATTAGGGCTAATACGCTCACATCACTATCCCTGCATGTTACGCCAACCAGGCTATTTTCAACTATAGGAGTATGTCGTATGCTATCTCCTCGAAATACGCCAACTCAGGCTATATTTGCAAAGGTACGTGATAAGGCTATTTGGCCCAGAATACGCTCAAGACCTCAGTCAGGAAGGATAATTGTCTAGTTTACGCTGGTTACCTATTATTTATGCAGCATCAAGCTTTACGCATAATTTAGCTTTTACGCCAACACGACAGCTATTTGGCTTTTACGCCAACAAGACAACTACTTGGCTTTTACGCCAACAAGATAGCTACTTGGCTTTTACGCCAACAAGACAGTTATTTGGCTTTCATGCATATGCCTCCCGGAGTTCCGGATTCTGCCTTGGTGGACATTTGTAGGAAGAACCTTCTTCCGCTGATCTTAGTGTTCACGGGACCATATCAGTTCCATGATTGGCCCTCATTTATCATATCAGCGGTAGCCGCTGAAGATAACAGTCGGAAGGCTCGTGACAATGGAATCATGATCTCTACCTCTGATAGAGGGAAGCGGTCATCATCCAATAATGACCATACTCGTAGTTCCAAAGGAAAAGAAGCTCTGACGATCAACACGTCCAGGCAACATACTCCAGTGACTACGCAGACGAATCCTGGGACTTCCAGGCCTAAAGAAGAATATTCTTTTGACGATGACGATATTCCGAGCATATTCGATTGTCTAGTCAAAAGTGACAAGCTTACTCTCCCTGAGGTAAAGCGGCCAAATGAAGTTGGCAGTACCAATAACCCTAAGTACTGTATTTTCCACAGATACGTACATCACCCCACAAAGGCATGTTATGTACTAAAAAGGAAAATTCAGGAATTGATCGACGCCAAGGCCATCACTCTGCGTAATAGCGAGAAGATGGTCACTGCCAACACGATCTCTCTCCAGTTTGGCAATCTGCCCCCTCAGGAATCCTCCCCCCATAACGATATAGAACCTATAGCACAAAAATTCTTAGAAGCTGTACTTCTATCATCCATATGTGTGGGAAGTAGCATCAACATCTAATGTCATCACGACATATGGGCCATATGAAGATTCTATCTTTATTGTTCTACCTACTCGCAATAATCAGCATCCAATAGTCTTCGGTCGCATATGGAATAGACTGATTGTACAAGAATATTCTCACAAGTCTAATGCTGGGAAAATACAGGTTCACAAATATAGCCCACAGGCTTTGAAGATTATGCAAAGCATGGGTTATGATTCGAAGTTGGAGCCAGGCCTCAACTACGGAAAAGGCAAACGAATGTCGTTGCATGGTGATCCCTACTGTCAACAAACTCGTTTTGGGTTAGGTTATACCACACATCTTGCAACTTCCAATGACTCTGAGTCAAATGAGGAGACTATTTCCTCTTCTCAAGACGATTTGTCATCCTCCGATTCATATGGTGAACTCGAACAGGCATTATCAGTAAATACGGTATTGACAGATTCTCTCGAAGCAGAGGAACAAGAATCTGAACCGTTTGAAAATGAATTCTGGGAACAGCAAATGGATATACAATAGGAACTTCAGTTCGAGCAAAGAGAACCACCCACTGAAGATAAAGTTATCCAAGTCAATGTTGGGGATGAATTTTTACCAAAGCCGATATTTATCAGTAACAATCTTTCCGAAGAAGAAAGGGAAGAAATGATCCAGCTGATAAAAGAATATATTGATGTCTTTGCGTGGAATTATGAGGATATGTCGGGTCTTGATCCAAAAGTGGCTACCCATAAACTCAACATACTGCCCAATTCAAATCCTGTAAAGCAACACCAATGTCGGTTTTGCCCGGATATGATGGCTGTCATTGAAGCTGAAATACATCCTGATTGGGTCGCTAATGTTGTCCCGGTTATGAAAAAAAGTGGAAAAGTACGTGTTTGCATCGACTTCCGAGATCTAAACGCGGCCTGCCCTAAAGATGAGTTCCCTCTTCCTATTACAGACGTCATGATCGATAATACGTGCGGTTTTAAGCGCATGTCTTTCATAGACGAATTTTCAGGATACAATCAGATTAAGATAAATCCTGAAGATGAGAAGCATACTGCCTTCCGTACACCATTGGGGGTATATTGCTATACATTTATGCCTTTTGGATTGAAGAATGCCGGGGCTACTGTCACGACCCAGTCCCAAAATACGTAGGACTAGGAATACGTAACACGCCCAGCCGTATGTATACGAACTCCAATATATGGAAACCATATACATACGTACGCTGTACAAGAATATCCAAATCCACCAGTGGTAATATACTGTCACAACAAGTCACACACAATCTATATCTCATCCATAAATATCAAGGAATACTGTAAGTACTGGAATATAAGTGTTGAGTCTGAAATGTCATAGTATAAGCCAGATATGTCTGGTGGGAACAAACCCACTATAAAACTAAAATAAGAGTGCTGGAAATAACATGACTAGAGCATCGGCTATCTAGATAAGGAGGCTCCAGCTCTAGGTAGTAAGTCTACCTAAAATCAGAGGAACTCGGATGGCAGCACCTCTAACTCCTCCTCGGAAGCGTACCTCGTCTCCTGCCCAGGTCCGTATACTGTGGGATAGTACGCCTCATCTAAATCTGGAAGGGAACCAGGTCCTCAGTGGGATATAACAAGATACATAAAAGCATGCCATATATAAATACTGAATAAATAAATAATGGTGTGCTAACCATCTAAGTGAATGCAATATGAAGACCTCATAGTACGTATGGGAAAGTGTAGGCTAGACATATGCTGACTTAATTCACCAATCGTCATGACTGGCTAGTATATGCCACATATGCCCCCAGAAACATGGGCACTCTACAATCGTCCATCTCCGAGGAGCATGGTATCCGAAGGTATAACGTCAATGAGGTGGGTGTCCCATACGCCTACTAGTTTTCCTCCCCGCCCAATGCGGGTATACCGGTCGAATACACAACGAGCATACCACGTAGCTATATGCCAAGTCATAATTTTTTAGATATCCTTATTACGTGCTAAACCTTGATGTGTCTCATGCACCGGTAGCTAATCGAGTACGCGAACCCGCATCCCAACATGAATTTTTAATTGTGATGTGTATACAAGTGTCAGGTCTAGGAGGATATCCGAATAACCTAGTATTTATTGGTGAGTCCAATAATATCTAAGTCAGTTATACTATGTATCAACATATTTGTTGATTTTATCCGAGGCAATCTCAGGCGCACACAGTTTATGTATTCTGCAACAGAAATATATATGCAATAATTTATAATTTAAACAGTATAATTTGGCAAGGTATACTTGCCGAGTAATGGTGCAAGCTTCTACAGCAGTGTTCTAAGCTTTAGTGAAAGAAGTGGATTAGAGTTTGGGAAATATTGTAATATATATAGGGATAAGGAGGCAGTGGGGAAACTTAGGGATTAAGAATTTCTGCTGCTGTTGCTTTCATCCTTTCATTGGTTTAGGTTTTGGTTGGTCTGCCATTGGTTTAGGTTTCGGTTAAGGTTAGTTTAGGAATAATAGATAGAGAGGCGGTGGAGGATGATTCATGGGGGATGAGTCATAAGAGGGTTGTTTTACGCACGATGACAGAAATTATGCGGTGGAATTGGTTTACGCGTGGTGGTTGCTTTACGCGTGGTTTTAAACTTTATGCGCGGAGGTTGTTTTACTACTGCTGCTGCTGCGGTTTACGCAGGCAGGAGTATACGCAGGGTGATGAGTTACTGCTGATATTTTCTTACTTTACGCGGGGTTGGTTAACGGGTTGCGGGTTTGGTTTTTGGGTTTGATCCCAAGGGGAATTCTATTCTAATAAAATCTATTCTCCCTATTTAGCTCATAACTAATAAGTAATAAAATCATTTTCTGAATTTAGGGGTTTTACATTCTACCCAACTTATAAAAATTTTATCCTCGAAATTAAAACTAAGTCACGGTAGCAAGTACGAATGGTAGAAGATATATAAATTAATATGGTAATTTCATACCTTGGTCTGTGAACAGGTTTGGATAACGTTTGCGCATGTCGTCTTCTCGCTCCCAAGTGGATTCTCCTGATGCGCCATGCGTCCATGCTACGCGAACCAAGGGAATAGATTATTTTCTCAATACTTTCTCTCGATGATCAAGGATTTCCACGGGTTGCTCTTGATATGATAAGCTCGGCCCAATAGTGATTTCTGAATATTCTAGGACATGACTGCTGTCTGCCATATATCGCTTGAGTTATGACACATAGAATACGTCATGTACTCCCTCAAGTGAAGGTGGTAGCGCAAGTAGGTACGCCACTTCTCCCACTCTCTCTAACACGTTAAATAGTCCAATATATCTTGGACTCAACTTACCGCGTCCTCCGAATCGAATGGTGCCTCTGGTGGGTGATATCCTCAAGAAGACATGATCGCCCTCTTTAAACTCTAAGGGACGACGATGAAGATCTGTCCATTATTTTTGCCTGTCTTGTGCTGCTCGCAAGTGTCCTTGGATCTTTTTTACCTTCTCCACTGTATGAGCAATCAATTCTGGTCCTAGAATCTGTCTTTCACCCACATCGCTCCAACATACTGGGGAACGACACTTTCTCTCATACAGTGCTTTGTAGGGAGCCATTTGAATGCTCGCTTGATAGCTATTATTATAGGAAAACTCGACCAAATGTAAATGGTCTTCCCATGATCCACTGAAATCAAGCATGCATGCTCTCAATATATCTTCCAGTGTCTGAATAGTACGCTTGGATTGGCCATCTGTCTGTGGATGATACGATGTGCTGAACTTTAGGCGGGTACCAAGACTCTCTTACATACTTCGCCAAAAGTAAGATGTGAACCTCGTATCCCTGTCAGACACGATACTAACTGGTACTCCGTGCAGTCACACAATATCTCTCATGTACATGTCTGCTAAGTCCTCTGTGGATTGCCTAACTCTGAAGGATAAAAAGTGGGCAGCCTTGGTGAGTCGATCTACGATCACCCATACCGCATTACGACCATTAGGACTCCTTGGAAAGCCCGTAACGAAGTCCATAGTAATGTGCTTCCATTTCCACTCAGATATTGGGAGTGGTTGGAGTAAGCCTGCGGACCTCTGATGCTCAGCCTTGACTTGCTGACACACCAGGTATTTTGCTACAAAGCAGGCTATCTTTCTCTTTATTCCATGCCACCAATAGTACTATCTCAGGTCTCTATACATCTTCGTGCCTCCTGGATGAATAGAGTATGTTGAACTATGTGCTTCTGACATCAGCTCTTGACGAATTTCTCCATTTGGTACATAGAGACGATCTCCACATCTTAAAGTCCCGTCCTCGTGTATGCGTAATCCTGTCTGGATTTTGGCCTCGGTTCTTTGTCGAAGCCTCTGGAATTTGGCATCTGTTGGTAGGGCAGCCTTGATCCTTTCGACTAATGTTGATTGCAACTGATAACTTGACAACTGGCCGTCAGTTCCTGGCATAATAACTTCTATACCCAGTTGTTCTAGGTCATTTAATAGATGTTGCTGGGTAGTCAAAAAGAATGCCATGGGCCTCCTGCTTAAAGCGTCGGCTACTACGTTGGCTTTTTCCAAATGGTACTGCAGCTCAATCTCAAAGTCTGACATTACTTCGAGTCAACGTCTTTGCCTCAGGTTCAAGTCCTTCTGGGTGTAAACGTACTTTAGGCTTTTGTGATCAGTGAATATCTCCACTCGTTCTCTGTATAGATAGTGTCTCCAAAGTTTCAAGGCAAAGATGATTGCCGCAAGCTCTAGGTCGTGAGTGGGGTAATTCTTCTCATGGGTCCTTAGTTGTCTAGAGGCGTAGGCCACAACCTTCCCATCTTGCATCAAGATGCAACCTAAACCTTTTTCGGATGCATCGCTATAGATTACGAATCCTCCGGATCCTGAAGGTATGGTTAAGATAGGTGCCGTAGTCAGACGCTTTTTCAACTCGTCGAATGCTATCTGACACTCTTTTGACCAGATGAACTCCTGCTCCTTGTGAGTCAAGCGAGTCATCGGCTCCACGATCCTTGCAAAGTTCTCTATGAACCTCCGATAATATCCGGCAAGTCCTAGGAAACTTCTCACCTCTGAGACGTTGGTAGGGGTCGACCACGTTTCTACTGACGAAATCTTCGCTGGATCTACCGAAATACCCTCTCCTAAGATAACGTGTCCAAGGAAAGCGATACGATCTAGGAAAAACTCGTATTTACTCAGCTTTGCATAAAGCCTCTCACGCCTTAGTGTCTCTAACACTAGCCTCAAGTGCTCTCCATGCTCCTCTTGGCTCTTTGAATACACCAAGATGCCGTCGATGAAGACTACCACGAACCGGTCCAGATACTGATGGAATACTCTGTTCATTAGGTTCATAAATACGGCAGGTGCATTTGTCAATCCAAAAGGCATTACTAAGAACTCGTAGTGACCATAACGAGTCTTGAATGCTGTTTTTGGAATGTCTTCTCTCCGCATGATAGCCTGATCTCAAATCTATCTTTGAGAACACTACTGCTCCTGTCAGTTGGTCGAAAAGATCATCAATTCGTGGCAGGGGGTACTTGTTTTTTATTGTCAAAGCATTTAGGGCTCTTTAATCAATGCACATTCGAAATGTCCCGTCCTTCTTTGGTACAAACAACACTGGTGCTCCCCAGGGTGATGCACTAGGACGAATAAATCCCTTAATCTGTAACTCCTCTAATTATAGCTTCAGCTCGTCTAGCTCCTTTTTTGCTAACCGGTATACATTTGAAGATACCGACGTTGCTCCGGGCACTAACTCAATAATGAACTCTACCTCTCTATCAAGCGGTAGGCCTGGCAACTCCTCCGGAAATATATCCTCGAATTCTGCAATAATAGCTAGTGGAATTGTCTCCATAGCCATGTAAGCTCTAGGTATCTGGCCTACTCCTTGCTCGATGGTGCCCCACATGTACTCGAACTCCGGTTGATCTAGTGGTCTAAAAATGACGCTACCCTTTCGGCAGTCTAGTATAGCATTGTACTGGCTTAACCAGTCCATGCCTAAGACAACGTCGAAGTTTGGCATTGGGAGTACTAAAAATCGGGCTTTCATCTCCCTGCTACACACGACTATGGAGCACGTTCTAATAGTGCTGGTAACCGCTACTATGCCTCCTCCGGTAAGAATCTTCTAATTCTTAGGCAAGGGGGAAGTAGCTACTCTATGCATGTCTATAAAACTACTAGATATAAAAGATAGCGTATCGCCAGAATCAAATAATGCAGTTGCAGGTATTGACGCAACTAAAATGGTACATGTAATAGTTTCCCCTTCTGGTTCCTCCGTAACTGTAGCTAAGGTAAAGGCCTGTCTGTGCCTTTGCCTGGCTCGGTCAAACTGAACCTCCTATGGGGCCAAGGGTGGTCCCTTCTAAAATCCTCCTGGGGCTGGTGGATGCTAACCTCCGATCGGGGGTAGCAGCCTCTGGGCTGGTGTTGTTGGCCCTTGTCTAGTCTGGAGTGCTGCCACTCTGCGTTGTGGGCAGTCTCTGGCCAGGTGTTGACTTGCTCTATATATCATGCACAGTCCATGCTTTTTCTGGCAGTCTCTGGCGAAGTGTCCCTTCTTGCCACAATGGTGACAAGTCGGAAGCACCTTGTGCTGATATGACACTGTGCTTTGTTGTGCCTGTATTCCTGGACGATGGATTGGCCCTCCTACTCGGGGCTGAGTTTTGGCTGGTATGGTCGTGTTGGAGTGCCTCACTTCTTGGCTGATGGCCTCCTGGATTCTTACCTCTGAAAGAACCTCCACATAAGAGATCCTTGACTGTGTGGTGGTATACCTTTATAGCTCGGAGGTAAGGCCGTGATGGAACCTACTGGCCTTCTCCAGCTCGTTAGGTATCAGGATGGCACCAAATCGACTAAGTCGACTAAACTCTGCGTCGTAGGCATCCACGGTCATAGTCCCTGGTTCCAGGTATAGGAACTAGGAGTATAGAGCATTTCTGACCGTAGCCGAAAAATACTTTGCATTGAAGTACATTAAGAATTTCTTCCACGTCTAGTTTTTTTCGACGCTGCGCTCTATGGAATCCCACCAGTGATGGGCGTTGCCTTTGAGTTGGGCCCTCACCACGGTCATCCAAAGATCTGGATGCAGTTGTGAACCTTCCAGTAGAATCTTCGTGTTGGAGACCCAATCTGATATTTCCTCCGGTGTATTGCTGCCCAAAAATATTCCCGGGCCCATCTGGCGAAAACCTCGAACAGTACCAGCTAGTTGGACAGGTGCAGGTGCTGGATTAGATGTTCTCTCCAGAGCTGTCATCAAGCTCTGCCTTAAAGTCTCAGTCTGATGCCATTGTGCCTGCATTATGGCTTGGAAGAATTGAAACATTTGTGGTTGTCCCTCTAGTTGTGGTATTAGGGCTGAAAAGGATGGGGGTGGTGGCAAAGGTGTATCTGCCTATTGTGTTGGTGCCTGGAAGGTCTGTCCTTCTGGCTGGGCTAGTGTAGCCTTCTGAGTTGGACCATTGTGGAGGTATGGTGGATAAACCGGTGTCTGTTTCGGGGACTGGTCTCTCGGGGTAGTCGGGGTTTTATCGACATCAGGCGAGATATTTGTTGCCTTGTCAACCCTATCATCTGTGTGTCCACTGGGTACGTCCATATTTTTGGGGGGAAAGAAACAAACAGGATGCAAGCATTTAATAGAATGTTTGCATAAAACAGGATTTCAAGGTTGTTCGCGTAAAACAAAAATTCAAGAAGTTTGGCGTAATTTAAGACTTTAGAGCTGTCCGCGTAGAATCGAGATTCTAGATAGTCTGCGTAAAGTAGGGATTCGAGACTGTCTGCGTAAAGCAGATATAGAGATTTTGAAATTGTCTGCGTAACACAGAGTTTCAAGCTGTCTGGCGTAAAGTAGAGATTTACTATCTGGCGTAAATCATGGCTTCAGAGCTATCTGCGTAAAAGTCTGCTATACCTTCCTGCGTAAAGTCTGCCTAAAGTCTATACGTAAAATCTGTGTGCGTAAGGTTTACCTGTGTAACATCTAACATACGTTATTTTTATTGCAGCATAAAGTCTGTATGAGGAACTCTTTGTATTCCTTGGATGAATTTGTCAGATAATTCAATGAACTTGACATCTGACAAAAAGTACTGCACAATAATCGAAAGGGTGGCTGTGATGATATTTCTGTACAGAGACCAAGGTTATCGTTTAGTGACATATTTGATACACCACTCAAGGGAAGAAGGTTTTGAGTCTCCTGAATACGCTGCCTATGCTATATTGACATAAATGAGCTTTTACGCTCAAGTTCAAAATGAGTTTTTACGCTCAAGACAGAAATGAGTTTTTACGCTCAAGATAAATCAAAAAAATCAGAAGTTAGGTCAAAAGCTGTTTCTGCACAGGGCTCTAGGCATATCTTCTGCATGAGATTTGTTTTCTCCTAAAATTTTGTCAAGTCCGAGAAAGCTAAGACTGTAGCTAATACGCTAATATCACCTATCCTTATTATTTTATGCCTAATCAGGCTACTCTACGCTGGTTATCTATTATTCATGAATCCTCAAGTTTCGTAGGGGTAGTTACCTACATGGTTTGTATGACAGGTCATACGCAGGATTTAGGAAGACTAGGGAAACGAGGTCAGCAGTTATCATAATCGTAGCGTAAAGTAGGCAGTCTTCTACAGAGTTTGGCTTTTACGCCAACAGATCAGTTTCTTGGCTTTTACGCCCACAATAGTTAATTGGTTGATCTATATAAATAGAGGCCCATGGTCACAGAGTAAAGGGTTTCTGGCATAATATTCTGTTTATCCAAACAGAGGATAGGTTGAAGGGAAGAATAAGGTTTTAGTCAAGAGCGGATGAGATCCTTATGCTATTCCTATACGCAGGCTTGTTTTGGTACAGTTATGTAACCAAGACAATATATTCTTGACCTACATGGGCCACCATTAAAAATATGTCACGCCCCAGTCCCAAAATACGTAGGACTAGAAATACGTAACACGCCCAGCCGTATGTATACGAACTCCAATATATGGAAACCATATACACACGTACGTTGTACATGAATATCCAAATCCACCAGTGGTAATATACTGTCACAACAAGTCCCACACAATCTATATATCATCCATAAACATCAAGGAATACTGTAAGTGCTGGAATATAAGCGCTGAGTCTGAAATGTCATAGTACAAGCCACATATGTCTGGTGGAAACAAACCCACTACAAAACTGAAATAAGAGTGCTGGAAATAACATGGCTAGAGCATCGGCTATCTAGATAAGGAGGCTCCAGCTCTAGGTAGTAAGTCTACCCAAAATCAGAGAAACTCGGATGGCAGCACCTCTAACTCCTCCTCGGAAGCGTACCTTGTCTCCTGCCCAGGTCCGTATACTGTGGGATAGTACGCCTCATCTAAATCTGGAAGGAAACTAGGTCCTCAGTGGGACATAACAAGATACATAAAAGCATGCCATATATAAATACTAAATAAATAAATAAGGGTGTGCTAACCATCTAAGTGAATGCAATGTGAAGACCTTATAGTACATATGGGAAAGTGTAGGCTAGACATATGCTGACTTAATCACCAATCGTCGTGACTGGCTAGTATATGCCACATATGTCCCCAGAAATATGGGCACTCTGTAATCGTCCATCTCCGAGAAGCATGGTATCCGAAGGTATAACGTCAATGAGGTGGGTGTCCCATACGCCTACTAGCTGTCCTCCCCACCCAATGCGGGTATACCAGTCGAATACACAACGAGCATACCACGTAGCTATATGCCAAGTCACAATTTTTTAGAAATCCTTATTACATGCTAAACCGTGATGTGTGTCTCACGCACCGGTAGCTAATCGAGTACGCGAACCCGCATCCCAACATAAATTTTTAATTATGATGTGTATACAAGTGTCAGGTCTAGGAGGAATATCCGAATAACCTCGTATCTGTTGGTGAGTCCAATAATGTCTAAGTCAGTTATACTATGTATCAACATATTTGTTGATTTCATCCGAGGCAATCTCAGGCGCACACAGTTTATGTATTTTGCAACAAAAATATATATGCAACAATTTATAATTTAAACAGTAGAATTTGGCAAGGTAACTTGCCGAGTAATGGTGCAAGCTTCTACAGCAGTGTTCTAAACTTTAGTGAAAGAAGTGGATTAGAGTTTGGGAAATGTTGTAATATATATAGGGATAAGGAGGCGGTGGGGAAACTTAGGGATTAAGAATTTCTACTGCTATTGCTTTCATCCTTTCATTGGTTTAGTTTTGGTTGGTCTGCCATTGGTTTAGGTGTTGGTTGGTCTGCTATTGGTTTAGGTTTCGGTTGAGGTTAGTTTAGAAATAATAGATAGAGAGGTGGTGGGGGATGAGTCATGGGGGACGAGTCATAAGAGGGTTGTTTTACGCGCGGTGACAGGAATTATGCGATAGAATTGGTTTACGCGTAGAGGTTGCTTTACGCGTGGTTTTAAACTTTACGCGCGGAGGCTGTTTTACTACTGCTGCTGCTGCGGTTTACGCGGGTAGGAGTATACGCGGGGTGATGAGTTACTGCTGATATTTCCTTACTTTACGCGAGGTTGGTTAACGGGTTGCGGGTTTGGGTTTTGGGTTTGATCCCAATGGGAATTATATTCTAATAAAATCTATTCTCCCTATTTAGCTCATAACTAATAAGTAATAAAACCGTTTTCAGAATTTAGGAGTTTTACAGCTACATATCAGCGAGCTATGAGTAACATATTCCATAAGCATTTATGCAAAATGGTGGAATATTATGTAGACGATATTGCTGTCAAAAGCCTTCTCAAGGATAATCACATCCAAGACTTGAAGACAGTATTCGAGTTGATGCGCCAACATCAACTCAAAATGAACCCCACAAAGTCCTTTCTTGGTGTATCTAGTGGCAAATTTCTGGGATTTGTCATTACCGCTAATGGCATTCAAGTTGACCCTGATAAAGTAAAAGCTATCCTGGAAATGCAACCGCCTCGTAATCTGAGAGAACTTAGGGGATTTCAAGGTCATCTAGCGTATATCAGGAGATTCATATCCAACCTCTCCGAAAGATGTTAGCCTTTTTCTCATCTAATGAAGAAAGGTGTGTCATTCGTATGGGACGAATCCTGTCAGCAAACATTTAATGATATCAAACGCTATCTTACTAATCCTCCAGTTTTGGTGCCTCCCGTCATAGGAAGACCATTCTTGCTGTATGTTCGAGCAATGGATCATTCTTTAGGGGCTCTTCTCGCATAGAAGAACAATGAGGGTCACAAACAGGCTATTTACTATCTAAGCAGGATGATGGTCGGAGCTGAAAACAGGTATAGTCCAGTGGAAAAAGAATATCTGGCCCTAATATTTGCCATTCAGAAGACGCGACATTACGTGACGGGCCAAACTATTCATATCATCTCCAGAATCAATCCTCTTCGGGTATTAATGAATAAGCCGAGTGTTCTTAATTCCTGACTCGCGACTTGGGCAATGCTACTGACACCGTATGATATGGTGTACATCCCTCAGAAGTCCATAAAAGGTCAAGCCTTGGCTGATTTCTTAGCTGCCCATCCAATTTTGGAAATCTTATGAGGACATTCTCGACGAAGTTGCAGAATATAATTCGGTAATGGAAGGTGATACATGGCAGCTATTCTTTGATGGTGCTTCCAGAACTAGTCCTAAGGGAAACGTAGTTTTAGGAGTAGGAATTGTCCTGGTAACTCCTGATAAACTCGTCATCTATCGAGCATATTCTCTTAGCTAACCCTGCTCTAATAATATGGCAGAGTATAATGCTCTACTAATCGGGCTTCAAGTCGCTAAAGAATTGGAGGTTGAATACTTGGAAGCTTTTGGTGATTCTCAGTTGATCGTCAATCAGGTCAGAGGAATATATGAAGTCCGCAATACAGACCTTATTCCTTATCACCAAACGACGATCGAGATAGCCATGTCTTTCAAAGGATTCTTTTTAGAGCATGTGCCTCGATCTCAAAATTTGGAAGCTAATGCTCTAGCCAGCCTAGCTGCAGATCTAGCTATTCCTATAAGAAGGCAGGATTCGGTGATCCTTCTTAACAGAGATTTATTCTGTGTGAAAAATAATTTTCACATAGAATGCAGCTACGCTATAAACACGACTCCTCCTAAGAGAGACTGGAGAAGTCCCTTTATAGACTTCGTGTCATACGAAATCTTACCAGAGGATCCTAAAGAAGCCGTATCTATCAAGAAAAGATCATTACGTTTCTATTTTGATGCTTCTTCACAAAGTCTATATCGTCGAATATACGATGGACTATTGTTATGATGTCTCTCTGATGATGATGCAAGGGGGGTTATCCGAGAAGCTCATGACGGGGTATGTGGAGCACACCAACCCGGTCCTAAGTTGCAGGATCGTATCAGGAGGATGGGCTACTACTGGCCTACTATGATTGCAGATGCTGTGAAATATGCAAGACAATGCAAAGCATGTCAGGTTCATGCGAATTTTATACATTAGTCTTCTGAGTATTTACATCCTACTATTGCATCATGGCCCTTTGAAGCATGGGGTATGGATATCATTGGTCTTATTCATCCTTCGTCTTCTAGAGAACATCGGTTCATATTGGCTATCACCGATTATTTCTCCAAATGGGCGGAGGTGATCCCTCTTGCTGGGGTAAAGACGTCCAACGTGATCAGCTTTATCAAGCACCATGTAATTTATCATTTTGGGATACCCCGAAGGATAATTCATGATAACGGGCCTCAATTCATCAGCCAAACGTTTCACCGATTTTGCGATAAGAATCGGATACAGAATATGGCCTCGACGGCTTACAATCCTGCTGCTAATGGTTTGGCGGAAGCCTTCAACAAAATCATCATCAAACTCTTGAAAAAGTTCGTCTCTTCGAACAAAAGAGATTGGAACGAGAGACTGGGGGAATGTCTCTGGGCATACCGCACAATGGTACGAACGCCAACGAGTTGTACCCCATTTTCGTTAGTTTACGGGTGTGAAGCAGTTCTCCCCATTGAAGTTCAAATTCCATCACTCAGAATAGTAGTGGCTAATGAGTTGACTCAGAAAAATAATGATCGTTTAAGACTTCAAGAGCTAGAAGGATTAGACGAGAAACGCCTTCAAGCTCAACAGCGTATCGAATTCTACCAGGCACGCATCTCCAAAGCTTTTAATCAAAAAGTGAAGGAAAGAGTGTTCAAAGTTGGTGAGTTAGTTCTAGCTATGAAAAGGCCAATGATCATTACACACAAAAGTAAGGGCAAATTCTAGCCCAAATGGGAGGGTCCTTATGTGATTGAAACAATATTTTCAAATGGTGCTTACAGATTAGCCAAGCCTAATAGAGATTTGATAATGGCTCCTATCAACGGCAAATTCCTGAAGAAGTACTACACTTAATCTCCCTTGCGTTAATGGAGTATGATGAAGATCTTATTCTGACGATACTACGTACAAAGACTGGTTGGATCATATTCTATCATGTTCTTATGGCCTCTGAATAGATGTGTTTAACTAATTTGAAACTTCAAAACCTATCATGTCTATATTACCTCTGATAGTGTTTTGTATACAAATTTAGTTGGATCATATTCTATCATGTCCATATAACCTCTGCATAGATATATCCAGCTGAACCCTACCGAAAGTATATTATGTCCATATTACCTCTGATATCACTTTCATCCTAGCCTATCATTTATATTCTAAAATAATGGGTCCACAAAATCAGAAAATGTATCTTTATTATCTCTGAAAAACTACAGGAGAAAGAAAAAAAGTACATCATTGGGGAGGAGCAGTTAAATCCCTGATCTATCGTGCCAAAGCAGCCATCCTCTCATTCCTGGAGTTCAAAATATTGTTGCGAGCCTGTTCCAGCCTTGCTTCGTCGTTGCTCAAGCGAGATAGTTCGGACAGAGAATTAACAAAACTTGCGTGGATGACACCCACATGTGTCAAGTTCTGTTTAGCTGTATCCACTTGGCCCTTCAGCATATTGTGGACTACCGATGTCTTGAGAAGCCTCTCCCTTGCCTGAGCGAGTTCAGCTTCCAATTCTCGAACCCTCGCTTCATTTCCCTTAAATTTGGCCTGGCACTCAGCTAGCTGAGGAATAACCTCCACCAAGACAGCCTGCTCTTTATCCATCTCTTGCTTTTGTTCCTGGATGGATTTGTTCAGAGATTCTATCTACAGAGAAAGTTCTGCAGTCAGAGCGTCATACTCAGCTTGAACCAGGTCATCGATGCTGCCTCGGGATATTTGCAAATATTCGTTAATGGGTTGTTCTAAACCATTAACTATTTGCTCTAGCGCATTAGCTCTTTTAGCGTCAATGAAATTTCTAATCGGCGCTACAATAAGCTTGGAGGACATCTTTAGAGCATCAAAGCCTAGGTTCTTCTCCAGCACCATGGATATCAATTCTTTCAAATTATGGTAGAATATGCTAGTATATTGTTCAACTAGCGTAGCAAAGATTTTATGTACGCTGGGAGTGGCCGCCATATCGGTAAATCTCCTATCTGTAAGGACTGTAGAGGATGTCGCCACAGTCGTTGCTTCAACAGATGGCACGACAAAAGAAGAGACTCCAGCAACGGTTAAAGTTTATAGCATACTCAACAAAGGAGGCACAGTCGAGATAATGGGCTCATCCTCCTCTGATGTTATTTGAATTTCTACTGGCGGGATGACACCCGAGAATGTTACAGATAAAAGATCGGCAGCTTCAAAGCATGCTTCCTCGACGTCGAGCACCACCGTTTCATTAGATGGATCTGCAACAAAGTCAGAAGTTGTGTCAACTCCGCCCTCCTCAGAGATGTCTTCGCCTGAAAAAAAGACAAGAGAAAGTTAATATCAATTTGATGTTAATTTTCCTGAAAGAAGCGTAAAGACAACATTTACCCATGGCCGATGGTATGTATGTTGCGTTTGCAGCCTGTATAGCTAAATCATTTCTTAATGATGCTAAATAAGATGTCATACCTGGAGAAGAGGGTGCACCAACTGACGTTTGAGGATAGTCATCCCAGTCATCACCCAGATCCACTCGAGTTTCATCGGGTGGAATCTCGCTGGAAATACTTACAGACGAAGAAGGGATTATTCCCATTATTTGTCTGGATAAAGGTATATTGATTCTTAATATGCTCGGTCTCGAAGGCGATCTCGAAACACTACCAGTAGCGGTAGTAGCGGCAGCGATCGCGAGCAAAGAATCTCTAGCACTGTCAGCCGGAACTGTGGAGGTTTCCTCTCTAAAAGGCGAAGGACCTCTGATCAGAGAATCATCCCCAACAGGGGAAACAACAGGCTCGCTCCTACATGCCAAAAAGTGTACCTAGAAAATGTATTGAAGTATACCCGCACTAGTAGCTAGTTAGTTATCAACAAAATAGGTTCAAGATTATCGTACTTGAGTGACAGAAATAACATGCTCAGGCGTTCATGTACGAGTGCTCAAGAGGTTGTGTCACGACCCGCACCCGAAATTTGGACATGTGTCGTGGGTACGTCCAGCCTACGCCGCAGCATCGACGGTAGAACGTTGTCTAGGTCTCAATAATATACTAAACAATACTCATAACCTGTCAATGATATCAACTCCAAAAGAAGGACAATATATATCTCACAATAGCTTATAATGCAAACTCAAGCACAACAACTATAAGAGTATAAAGGCACGATAAAAGATAAGAAAATGACTTAGTTAAACACCATGTCTCAAAATAAAGATAAACCACAGTCTAGCTGTCTAGCATAAAGTCTCCACAAGTCCCAACATAAACTAAGAATAAGTCTAAACATAAACTGAAATAAACCTCAAATAAGTCTCAATGCATAAGATAAATACTGTCTAGATAGCTGCAGGTAGTGTCTTCTCTAAAGGAATAGTCTCCTCTAAGATCTCTGGTGTGTAGTCTGCATCTATACCTGGTCCGTAATGTGTGGGACAGAAGTCCTCAAGATCCTCTGGAAAAAAATATTCAGTAAGGATTGGAGCGAAGTACAAGTACTAACAACAGTTCCACATATATTGACAAAAACTATAACACAGTGTAAAAAATTACAAGATAGATATGAATACTGGAAATAAAAAATACTGGAATAAAGAAGTACTAAAATAAAGGAATACTGGAGCATATCATCATCAATGTACATCTAGCAATGAATAGGAATATAAGTGCATGCTAGAACAATGAACTAGAATATAAGTGAGTACTAGAACATAAGGAATGCTAGATCAATATACTAGAGATACATGTCAAGAACATCAAGCTAAGTGTGTAAAACATCAACATATCATGTGATCATCTTGGGACTGATCAAGCTTGTTACATATGATTATCTATGATTCATGTAAGGTCAGGCTAACCATCCGGATAGCTATGATGCGAGCAATAGTCAGGCTAATCACATGTAACAGGCTATGAGGCATGTAATGGTCAGGCTGTACCGACGTGAGGTGTGGGTGAGCTATGATGCATGTAGAGTTGGATATGATCACATAAGCTACTAATATTTCTCCGTTTCCCCAGCTAGAACGATGGATTCCAATCACGACTCCTCGTGATAGGTCTCGATGATGCCAACTCGTGTACACAACAGTGTCAGAATCATGTACGCTATACAACTAGAATTATAGAGATAATCAACATAATAAAAACTGTCAGAGAATGTACTCACATGTGGTCCTTAGCTGGCAATACCAATGTCCTATTTCCGGGATCTCGTCTGAATTATCCAACAGTCCTATAGACATTATTTAATGACAATATTGCATCAGATATTACACTAACACACACAATCAAAACACAATGAACTCAGAGACTACGCTAGGGGGTGACACTTGTCATCTACAGGGTCAAGTGTGCGTCTAGTTGCACCGGTGTCACGTCTGTAATTGCTGTGCATAACAGACAGACAAATAATACGGGTCTTGCTAGTACGTCAGTGTATATATGGCAGTCTGCTAACAATTCACATGGTCCCAGGTCAATGTAACTACGGGATATCCGTAATTACACTCGGGTCACCTAGTACATATATAATTATACATAGTCTTAACTAGCATATAACATTAATACTTATAATATATATGTACACCAAATAAATACATATACCATATATATATGTGTATATATACTAATTGAATTCATATACTATATATATATATATATATATAGTATATGAATTCAATTAGTATATATATATTCATATACTATATATATATATATATATATATATATATATATATATATATATATATATATATATATATATATATATATACCAATTATATACATATTAAACATATACTAATGGAATACATATACTATACATATATACTAATTGAGTCCATATACTATATATATATATATATATATATATATATATATATATATATATATATATATATATATATATATATATGTATATATATATATATGTATATATATAGCAATTATACATATTAAATATATACTAAATACATATACTAATACATACACCCTCATACCAAATATACAATATGCGTATATTAAACCATAACTAAAAATACGTATGCATACTAATGAGAACTACGCGTATGCGTGTACGTGTACATGTACGCAAGAGGGAGAACTCAAACCTATATACACGGGACGAGGCGTTCGTGTCGAGGTCGTCGACGGGGTGGCAGCGGGGTGCTCGGTTCGGTCGAGCGGGTCAACTCCGGCGAAGATGGCGAGATGACGGCGTCAGGTTTAGGCTCCGGTGGGTCTCTATCGAGTGTAGTAAAGGAGAGGCGGACTGACGGCGTCGGGGTTGCTCCGGTCGGCTTGCAGGCGGTGAGATGGGGAGAGAACGGCGAGACTGGGCTGCTCCAGCGTTCATTCGCGGGTCATCGAGCGGTGTGCAGGTGAGTGCAGTACTTTCAGGCCAGTGCAGGCGGATCGACGGCAGCGGGTCAGCGGCTTCTGGCGGGGGTTCTGGTCGACGAGGGCGGAGGAAGGATAGGCGGGGGTGTGCTAGGTGCAGCGGGTGAGTCGAGGATGGCGAGCGGGTCTCCGGTCGACGTGGGCTTCAACAGCGGGTTGGCGGAGGGCTCTGGTCCGACGGGGGATAGTAAACTCCAGCGAGGTTCGTTCGGAACTCCGTCGGGTGAAGGATGGGGGGATGATGGGGGGAAAGTTAAAATGGGAGGGTCGGCTGCTACTTAGGTTTTTAGGTTGAAGAAATTAAAAAAAAAGGAAAAGTAAATAAAGGGAAAAGGATATTTATATTTGTATGGTGTTGGGTTGACCTAGAAATTTGGTCCATACTCCTTGGGAAAAGGGCTTGTCATGGAGATATTTCAAGGACTAGGATTCAATGGATTCTAAATGGATGGCTATGATTTCATTTGGTTTAAAGTTTGGAGGGCTATGGTTTGAGGAGGTTGATATTGAGTTACACACTCCCAAAAATTATGGAAAAATTCACATGAAGAAGAAATGGGTTTCTTCACGTGTTATGTCCAATAAGGTGACACCTTAATGCACTTTTGCATAAAAGTGCCCAACAATTGGAAAATTGCACAAAGTTAGGTTTATGGTTTAATTTAATTAAAATAAATATAATTGGTGTTCTAAAATTAATTAGAAGTATATGGGACTGAAATTAAGTGGGACACAAGTGTCATGAATGAAGAAGACTCAGAATAGAATATTATCATGCTTTGGGTTGCTCAAAATGGGTCGAGATTATATCTCCAATTTCGATTAGAATGCACAAGGATACAAAGTTGGATTTATATTGAATTAAATATAGTCGTTTGCAACGAATATTGTGCGACTAAAATAAAGTACATCATGGCATAGTTATGAGTCACACAAAGATCAAAATAAAAGTCTGGCACGTCTAGGATAAGGGTATGAAATATTTTGGAAGGCAATGGCAAGTGTAGCGCTCTAATTATCGAAGCAACGGTAAGGTACAACAATCAATAAAATTACAGTAATTAAATATAAATAAATGTCATGCAATCATTAACACATTAAATTATGAAAAGACGAAAATACCCCTATTCTGAAAAATGGTAGTGACAAGTCTACCCTCCTTAAAAGAATTTCGTCCTCAAAATTAAAATAAACTAGCACAAGAACAAACAATCAAACAATGAATTATACCTCAAGTCTCGAAGAGATATGGATACTGCTCACGCATTTCGTCCTCTCTTTTCCAGGTTGACTCGCCTGGAGAGTGATGTCTCCATGCAACACGAACCAAAGGAATAGTCTGGTTCTGCAATACCTTCTCTCTACGATCCAAGATCTCTACGAGTTGTTCAGTATAGCTGAGCGTCGGTCCAACCTCGATCTTCGAGTGATCTAGTACGTGACTAGGATCTGCCATGTACCATCTTAGTTACAACACGTAAAATACGTCATGCACTCCATTTAGAGCAGGCGGTAAGTCCAGTCTATAGGCTACTGCACCGACCCTTGCAAGAATACCGAAAGGTCTGATGTATCGTGGACTAAGCTTTTTGCCTCTACCAAAATAAATCGTGCCCTGTATCGGAGAAATCCGTAGGAACACAAAATTGCCAACCTAGAATAAACAGTCTTAACACGCAAATAAAATAAAACAATCACAAACTAAAAGAAACAACAAACCTATACCTGGAACTCTAGGGGTCTACGGTGGCTATCAGCCCAATGCCGCTGTCTGTCCTGCGCCACTCGCAGTCTGTCTCTGATGAGTTTCACCTTTTCTGCTGCATCCACGACCATTTCTGGTCTTAACAAATCTCTCTCTCCAACATCATCCCAAGATAATGGTGTACGACACCTTCGTCCATTTAAAGCCTCGAATGGTGACATCTCAATGCTGGCCTGGTAGCTGTTGTTGTAAGCAAACTCTACTAGGTATAGATGGTCCTCCCAAGAACCTCCGAGATCCAAAACGCAAGTGCGTAGCATATCTTCAAGAGTCTGAATAGTCCTTTCAGACTGTTCGTCTATCTGGGGGTGATACGCGGTACTGAACTTGAGCTGAGTGCCCAAGCTAGCCTACAGACTCCTCTAAAAGTGCGAAGTAAAACGACTATCCCGATTTGAGATGATACTCACATGAACTCCATATATTCTGATAATCTGCCGTACGTACATCTCTTCTAGCTTCTCTGTCGATGTACCCACTTTGAAAGGTAAGAAGTGGTCTGATTTGGTCAACCTATCCACAATGACCCAAATCGTGTCATTTTCTCCTGGAGAATGTGGAAGCCCTGAAACGAAGTCCATAGTCACGTGCTCCCACTTACATTCTGGAATAGGTAAAGGTTGAAGCAATCCTCCTGGCCTCTGTCGATCTGCTTTTACCTGCTGGCACACTAAACATCTGGATACAAAGCATGCTACCTCGCGCTTTATACCATACCACCATACGTGCTCCCTCAAATCTCGATACATCTTGTTGGCACCGGGATACATCGAGTACTGAGTGCGGTGTGCCTCCTGCAAAACCTTTTCGTGCAGTTCTCCATTCGGCACATACATCCTCGTGCCATGCCGTAAAGATCCATCATCCGTAATAGTGAAGTCATCTGTCAATCATGTCCGAACTTGTGCCCTGATACTCCTCAGAGTCTCATCATCATACTGTGCAGCTCTAATTCTATCCATCAGCTCTGATTGTATCTGCAATCCCCACATCTGAATCTCAACACCTGGAACTAGTACTTCAATTTCCAAGCTCTCTAGATCGGCCAATAAGTGTCTATCTATAGTCAAGTACATAGCCATCGGATACCTGCTCAAGGCATCGGCGACTACGTTGGCCTTTTCTGGGTGGTACTGTAATGATATATCAAAGTCTTTCATCAACTCTAACCACCTTCTCTGCCTCATATTCAGCTCCTTCTGTGTAAATACGTACTTCAAGCTCATGTGGTCTGTGAAGATCTCCACACGCTCTCCGTACAGATAGTGTTTCCACAGTTTTAGAGCGAAGATAACTGCTGCTAACTCCAAATTGTGGGTGGGGTAGTTCTTTTCATGAGGGCGTAATTATCTTAAGCATAAGCAATTACTTTCCTGTGCTGTTGAAGAACGCATCCTAAATATTTTCCTGAAGCACCACTGTAGATAGTGAATCCACCTATCCCTGACGGCAATGTCAAAACTGGCACTGTCGTCAATCTCTTCTTCAGCTCATCAAATGCGGCTTAACATTTCTCTGTCCAGACAAAATCTACATCTTTCTTGGTCAGCCTAGTCATCGGCTCTGCAATCTTGGAGAAGTCTTATACGAACCTCCTGTAGTATCCTGCTAGTCCGAGAAAGCTCCTAATTTTAGCTACCGTACTGGGGGTAGCCCATTACTCCACTGCCTCTATCTTCTTTGGGTTAGCTGAAATTTCGTCACCCGTCACCATATGTCCAAGGAATTCAACCTTGTCAAGGAAGAACTCACACTTTGAAAGCTTCCCGTACAACTCTTCCTTCCTGAGAGTCTCCAAGACTAGTCTCAAGTGCTCTTCGTGCTCCTCTGGGGTCTTCGAATACACAAGAATGTCGTCAATGAACACTACTATGAACTTGTCAAGGTACTGATGGAATACCTTGTTCATCAAGTTTATGAATACTGCTGGTACATTGGTTAAACCAAACGATATTACTGTAAATTCAAACTGGCCATATCTGATCCGAAAAGCTGTCTTCGGTATGTCTTCTCTCTTCACCTTCACCTGGTGATAGCCTGACCTCAAGTATATCTTTGAAAATACCTTTGCTCCACTCAATTGGTCAAAAAGATTATCTATCCTCGACAGCGGGTATTTGTTCTTGATAGTGAGGTTGTTTAGAGCACTATAATCGATACACATGTGTACCGTGCCATCCTTCTTCGGTACGAACAATACCGGAGCTCCCCATGGCGATGAACTGGATCTAATAAAACCTTTGTCCTGCATCTCCTCAACTTGCGTCTTCAGTTCTACCAACTCGTTGTTGTTGACTCTATAGACATGTTATGAAATAGGCTCTGCTTCTGGTATAAAGTCTATAGAGAATTCAACATCTCTGTCTGGCGGCAAACCTGGCAACTCCTCTGGAAATACATCCAGGAACTCCACTATCAGTGGATGTGGTAACTCCTCTTCTTATTTCCTGGCTCCGCAAAAAGTGCCTCTGCTCTGCTCCGCTGCTCCTCTGGCTACCTCGAACTCTGGCTCTCCTGGCGGTCAAAATATTACTCTGCCTCCATGACAATCTATAGAAGCATGGTGTTTACTCAACCATTCCATTCCGAGTACAATATCGTATCTCGGAAGTGGCATGACGAGTAAACTCACACTCAACTCTCGGCCCTCCAATGACACTCTTCGATCCTTGCAATAATCACGGACTAGGATAATGCCTCCTCCTGTCGTGATCTTACAAGTCCTATTTAATGGTTTTGTTTCTAAATGATGCTTAAGAGCATAAGATACAGATACCAAACTATGGGAAGTGCCAGAATCAAATAATGCAAGTGCTGGAATAGAATCGAGAGAAACTGAACCTGAAATCACATCTCCAGCTGGCTCGGTCTCCTCGATCGTCATGGCGTATGCGCGTCCCTGTGGTACTCCTCTTTGCTGATGCTGGTGCTGAGCAAACCTCTGCTGCTGTAGTGGAAGTGGAGGTCCCCTCTGTTGGCCTCCTGGAATAGTAGGTACTCTGGCTGGTCCTCTCTAAGCGGTTGTTCCACCCTGACGAGTCTGAATAGATGGGTAGTCCCTAAGCTGATGTGCTGATGATCCACAGGACAAGTATGTACCCAATCTCTTCCTACAGATGTCTCTGGTATGTCACATCTTTTCGCAATACGTACACTAGGCAATGGGCTGATTCTGTCTTTGTGGCTGCTGCTGCTGGATGTGTCCATGAACTGGTGTCTGGTGTTGCTGATGCTGCTGCTGGTGCGGCCTCTGTTGTTGTTGAAAGTATGGACACTTGGCCGGTCCTGTGTTACCACCTGTTCCTCTAGAAGTTTTGTGTCCTCTCTTGGGCCTGAGGTCCAAGTCATCTTCAGCAATCTGGGCATCCATCAGAATACCCTCAAATATAGCAGTACGTCGTCCCAAAGTACGAGACTTGATCTCTCTATTCAATCCCTTCCTGAATTTCTATGCTCTGTCTCCTGGGTCTCGAATCATCGATGGTGCGAATAGACTCAAACGACAAAACTCTGCGACGTATTCGTCAACTAATATGCTCCCTTGGACTAAGTCATGGAACTGATTTTCCAATGCTCCCAAAGCCACGTCAGGAAAGAACTTCTCCTTGAAGAGATCCTTGAAGTCATCCCAAGTAAGTCCTCCATCAGTGAGTCTCGGCTCTGTACGATACCACGTCAGCGCGATATCAAACATCTGACTGCCAGCGGCCTCGATCTGAAGAATCTCCAGAATCTGCTCCAAACTCAAGTTCCTCTCTATATCTTCTAACCAATCGTCAGCATAGAGTATCCCCTCAGTGCCTTTAAAATCTCGAGGCATCATCCTCTTAAAGTCCACTATAGTACCTGGCCTCTGGTGCTGCTGGCCAGGATGCTGTTGTTGTCGTGCTACTCTCTCCACAGCCTAGAGAGCCACCTGATGAGCATTCTCCATGCTCTCTCTCTCATCAGCTCTGTCTGTGCCTGGTGTGCCTCTGCTTGCACCCTCTGAGACTCATCTTGAACATGCTGAGCTTCTGTTGTTACTCTCTGGGCCTCTAACATACCCTGGATAAGGGTGAACATATGTGCCCCGTCAGTGGGCACACCTGTAAACCCCCTGAATTTTTAAAATTTTAAAAACTGGATTTTTTACAATTTTCTGGAATTTTCTGGGAATTTTCTGTAATTTAAAAATAAGGTTTTAATTATTGAATGATTTTTAATTAATAATAAACAATATTAAAATATTATGAAAATAATATTTTTGGGTGTAAAATGAAAAACTGGACTTAGGGCAATTTTTCTGGAATTTATTGGGCCCCGGACCTATTTTTAAACACCTAAAAACTATTATATATTATTAATTAATTATTTATTTAAATACCTATTTAATTAGATTTTATTTAAAATTTAAATTTAAACCCATTAACCGAACCCAGCCCGCGGTCCGGCCCATTGGGCCGAACCCAAACCCAGCCCTGGCCCAAACCGAGCCCAGCCCCTAGCGGGTCGGGTCGGGCCCCCAGACCCGCACCCGACCCTACCCGACCCACTACCGGTCACCCCCAACCCCGTCCCCCACGATCCGAGAAACCCGCCGCCCGCCGAAAATCCGGCCGCCACGACCGCCTCTCCCTCCGACCCTCCCGGCCGCGTCCTCCCCGCCTTCCCCGGCCTCACGACCGCCGCTAGCCCCTATAAGAACCCCCTCGCTTCCTCCTCCGCCCTCACTACCCTAAACCCTAACCACCCAACTCCGGCGAGCCCCGTCCGGCGACCCTCCGCCTCAGCCACCTAGCTGCCCCCGCCGGACCACCCGCCGTCCCTCTTCTCCTCCTCCTCCGTCGGCCTCCGGATCGACAGCGGCAGCAGCAGGCCGCAGCAGCTCGAGCCGAGCCGCCTCCGGCCACCGCAGCGCCGACGAGCCCGGCCACCGCCTCGCCGCGCTGCGCTGGTCCCCTCCGCCTCCGCCTGGCCGCAGAGCCGCCGTCCCCGCCGCCGGCCGAGTCCCCTAGCCCAAACCCTAACCCTAGAGTCAGCCCTGTGTCCGACACGAGTCGGACACGTGTCGGACACGGTTCGACCCCGGTTTCCGGGTCCCCTTCAAGTGCGTGTAACTTTTTATTCGTAGCTCCGTTTTCGATTTCGCAAATTGCGTTGCGAAGCCTGTATGACCCTCTCGGTGTCCGGACAAACTGTTCGGGGCATCGCGTCCTGTGGTGATCGCACACCGCGATCCAAAAACAGGAAAAACCCAGACCCTGTTTTACCCCGGAACTGGGTACGCCCCGCCAAACGGGATGACTTGGTCGCGCGCGGTCTTTATAGATACGTGCGCCTCGTCGATATGGACATGTGGGATTTCGCGGAAGTCGATTTGGGTATGCGTGCACACCGGAATCAACGCGTATCCGCGGACATCGCCCCGTATCCGTACTTTCTGGAATTCACCCTAACTTTGTGTACACACGTCGGATCGAGACGAAACTTACGCCATCGGACTCGTAGCGATACGCTGGTCCTGTGGGTCAAGTTTGGTTCGATTTTGAGAACGTTGACGAAATCGCGTGTCGTGGGCCCCACAAGCCCCGCTCGACGGACGATTTTGTGTTCGGCTCATCGGAATTCAAATCTGAAAGTTCCGTTGGATTCGTATCAGTGTTCCTGACCTGTTGACACTAAGTTTGGTGAATTTGGAGACCATTGACCCTGACGCGTTTTTCGGCGCAAAGCGGGCCCACCGGTGGACCCCGTTTTAGCCCGAAATTGCCGTTTTTGCCCTTGTCTCCAAATTGGACCCAAGGACAGGCGTTCCTAGCTGATTGATATTTTCTGGATCTGATGGTGATGTTTGTTTCAGCAACCGGAGTACCGCCTGCAATTCCAACTGAAGTCAGAACTGCAAACATAGCCAGAACCACAGGCAAGTGTACCTTGCCAAACTCTGCAGCTTGCTACTTATTTTTCTTGACTTGTTTATACATTAGTGGGCAAGTAAAGCTTGCCAAATCTCAGTAATTCTTGACATAGTAGCTTACTTGATTTCATTAAATGTAACTTGTTCCAAACTGCTTAACCTAGGAAACGGGTGACGTGCTTAGTGTCCGATCATAGTCGGGTGCCAACTCCGTACGCGGAGTTGTGTAACGTCACATAGGCATGGTTATCGAGACCCGATAATTCTCGTACTTGTCTTCTCAAGTAATCCAGAACCTAGGACACTTGACACTATTCATGAGACAGAGTCTTCCTGAGACATTCATGGTGATTCTGTATAGGTTACAGGACTTGACAGTGATATTTTATAGACATTATGACTTGCTGCATTAGCTATGATCCCGCTGACATGGACATGAGACGTTATGGTCATGATATGCGTGATTACATTGGGTGGGGAGAGACACACAGGCTACAGGTTGATTTTATATTATGCCGGCGTCGTAGTCTCCCATTGAGCTAGACAACTACATGATATCACTGCTACCGGCTCCCCGACACAGAGCTTATAGTAGTTTCAGCCTGAGTTCTCGTGCTGCTCTCATATTGCATCTCACTTAGCTGGTTACATAGTTTGCCCTATTGCTTATTTAATTCCTGCACCGTATTTATTTTGGCTTGTATTTTCTGTACCTTGCTGTCCCCTGAGGACCTAGATCCGGATTATGTCCCCAGGTACAGCTGAAGAGAACTACCCAGAGGTGTACGGTACTGGAGCACTCCTTGGAGCAGAACAAGGAACAGAGGACGAAGTAGTGGCCGAAGATTTCTCCTGAGCACCGGCTTCAACAACACAGTATTTCCATTTTCAGCATTTCAATTCCTGTCTATTTTTCCTTAATTGTAACAGGATAATTCTCGGATTTGTTTCCCGAGACAACCTTATTGGTTATTGCATATTTATTCCCATTGCATTATTTCTGGAAATTAATCTGTGTTATTCTGTGGATGAGATTAGTAATACCTGAGACTTGTAATTAGTATTGCTAGACTACAGCTTAAGCATGCCCTGATGGATCCATTAAATTGGGTTGTCCATCGGTGCGTGCTGCTGGCCATTGCTCACGTGCTCAGTCCCTCGGCATTTTGGGACTGGGGTGTGACAACACCTCCGGGAATCGGAGTCGGTGGTGGTGGGAGGTTGTCCGTCACAGCTGGGGCAATCCTCTGAACAGGTGGAAGAGGAATCCCATTAGCTGCAGATACTCCCATATGAACAGGAGATGTAGTAGGAACTCCAGATGTCTGTTCGTCAGGTCGAGAGGTGGTAGACCTCTCTGAAGCTGCTGCTCCCAATCTCAAAGACCGAGTCTTCGGCGGCATCCTGAAGACAGATCGAAAAGAATCAATTAAGGTAATAGATACAATATCATCAAGGAAGGACAATAAAATTCTAAAAGAAATAATCATTCGGAGTAGCATTGTAAAGATCAGAATTTTCCTAGTGTGATTAAGCATACTCTCATCCTAAATCATATTTCCTATATCCTATCGCAGGCTCGCAGTAGTACAACTAAGTTGTCGCACTACCACGATATCGCACAACTTGCGAATCTAGACCTGCATGGGCCACCACTAAAAATGTGTCACGACCTGCACCCAAAATTTGGGCATGAGTCGTGGGTACGTCCAGCCTACGCCGCAACATCGACGGTAGAACGCTGTCTAGGTCACAATAATATACTAAACAATACTCACAACCTGTCAATGATATCAACTCCATAAGGAGGACAATATACATCTCACAATAGCTCATAATGCAAACTCAATCACAACAACTATAAGAGTATAAAGACACGATAAAAGATAAGAAGAATGACATAGTTAAACACCAAGTCTCAAAATAAAGATAAACCACAGTCTAGCTGTCTAGCATAAAGTCTCCACAAGTCCCAACATAAACTAAGAATAAGTCTAAACATAAACTGAAATAAACCTCAAATAAGTCTCAGTGCATAAGATAAATACTGTCTAGATAGTTGCAGGTAGTATCTCCTCTAAAGGAATAGTCTCCTCTAAGATATCTGGTGTGTAGTCTGCATCTATACCGGGTCCGTAATATGTGGGACAGAAGTCCTCAAGATTCTCTGGAAAAATATATTCAGTTAGGATTGGAGCAAAGTACAAGCACTACCAGCAGTTCCACATATATTGACAAAAACTATAACACAGTGTAAAGAAATACAAGATAGATATGAATACTGGCAATAAGAAATACTGGAATAAAGAAGTACTGAAATAAAGGAATACTGGAGCATATCATCATCAATGTACATCTAGCAATGAATAGGAATACAAGTGCATGCTAGAACAATGAACTAGAATATAAGTGAGTACTAGAACAATAACTAGAATATAAGGAATGCTAGATCAATATACTAGAGATACATGTCAAGAACATCTAGCTAAGTGTGTGAAACGTCAGCATATCATGTGATCAGCTTGGGACTGATCAGGCTTGTTATATATGATTAGCTATAATTCATGTAAGGTCAGGCTAACCATCCGGATAGCTATGATGCGAGCAATAGTCAGGCTAATCACATGTAACAGGCTATGAGGCATATAATGGTCAGGCTGCACCGACGTGAGGTGTGGGTGAGCTATGATGCATGTAGAGTTGGGTATGATCACATAAGTTACTAATATTTCCCCGTTTCCCCAGCTAGCACGATGGATCCCAATCACGACTCCTCGTGACAGGTCTCGATGATACCAACTCGTGTACACAACAGTGTCAGAATCATGTACGCTATACAACTAGAATTATAGAGATAATCAACATAATAAAAACTGTCAGAGAATATACTCGCCTGTGGTCCTTAGATGGCAATACCAATGTCCTATTTTCGGGATCTCATTTGAATTATCCAACAGTCCTATAGATATTATTTAATGACAATATTGCATCAGACATTACACTAATACATACAATCAAAACACAATGAACTCAGAGACTACGCTAGGGGGTGACACTTGTCATCTACAGGGTCAAGTGTGCGTCTAGTTGCACGGGTGTCACGTTTGTAATTGTTGTGCATAACAGACAGTCAAATAATACGGGTCTTGCTAGTACGTCAGTGTACATATGGCAGTCTGCTAATAATTCACATAGTCCCAGGTCAATGTAACTACGGGATATCCGTAATTACACTCGGGTCACCTAGTACATATATAATTATACATAGTCTTAACTAGCATATAACATTAATACTTATAATATATATGTACACCAAATAAATACATATACCATATATATGTGTGTATATATACTAATTGAATTCATATACTATATATATATATATATATATATATATATATATATATATATATATATATATATATATATATGTGTGTGTGTGTGTGTGTGTGTGTGTGTGTGTGTGTGTGTGTGTGTGTGTGTGTGTGTGTGTGTGTGTGTGTATTAATATACCAATTATATACATATTAAACATATACTAATGGAATACATATACTATACATATATACTAACTGAGTTCATATACTATATATATATATATATATATATATATATATATATATATATATATATATATATATATATATATATATATATATATATATATACCAATTATACATATTAAACATATACTAAATACATATACTAATACATACACCCTCATACCAAATATACAATACGTATATATTAAACTATAACTAAAAATATGTATGCATACTAATGAGAACTATGCGTATGCGTGTACGTGTACATATATGCAAGAGGGAGAACTCGAACCTGTGTATGCGGGATGAGACGTTCGTATCGAGGTCGTCGACGGGGTGGCAGCGGGGTGCTCGGTTCGGTCGAGCGGGTCGACTCCGGCGAAGATGGCGAGATGACAACGTCAGGTTCAGGCTCCGGCGGGTCTCCAGTCGAGTGCAGTGAAGGAGAGGTGGACTGACGGCGTCGAGGTTGCTCCGGTCGGCTTGCAGGCGGTGAGATGGGGAGAGAACGGCGGGACTGGGCTGCTCTGACGTTCAGTCGTGGGTCGTCGAGCAGTGTGCAGGCGAGTGCAGTGCTCTCAGACGAGTGCAGGCGGATCGACAACAACGGGTCAGCAGCTTCTGGCGGGGGTTCTGGTCGACGAGGGCGGAGGAAGGATAGGCGGGGGTATGCTAGATGCAGCGGGTGAGTCGGGGATGGCGAGCGGGTCTCCGGTCGACGTGGGCTTCAGCAGCGGGTTGGCGGAGGGCACTGGTCCGGCGGGGGATGGTGAACTCCGGCGAGGTTCGGTCGGGACTCTGGCGGATGAAGGATGGGGGATGATGGATGAACAGTAAAGATGGGAGGGTCGGCTTCTACTTAGGTTTTTAGGTTGAAGAAATTAAAGAAAAGAAAAAGTAAAGAAAGGGAAAAGGATATTTATATGTGTATGGTGTTGGGTTGACCTAAAAATTTGGTCCATACTCCTTGGGAAAAGGGCTTGTCATGGAGATATTTCAAGGGCTAGGATTCAATGGATTCCAAATATATGGCTATGATTTCATTTGGTTCAAAGTTTGGAGGGCTATGGTTTGAGGAGGTTGATGTTGAGTTACACACTCCCAAAAATTATAGAAAAATTCACATGAAGGAGAAATGGGTTTCTTCACGTGTTGTGTCCAATAGGGTGGACACCTTAATGCAATTTTGCATAAAAGTGCCCAACAATTAGAAAATTGCACAAAGTTAGTTTTATGGTTTAATTTAATTAAAATAAATATAATTGGTGTTCTAAAATTAATTAGAAGTACATGGGGCTGAAATTAAGTGGGACACAAGTGTCATGAATGAAGAAGACTCAGAATAGAATATTATCATGCTTTGGGTTGCTCAAAATGGGTCGAGATTGTGTCTCCACTTTCGATTGAAACGCACAAGGATACAAAGTTGGATTTATATTGAATTAAATATAGTCGTTTGCGACGAATGTTGTGCGACTAAAATAAAGCACATCATGGCATAGTTATGAGTCACATAAAGATCAAAATAAAAGTCTGGCACGTCTAGGACAAGGGTGTAAAATTTGTTGGAAGGCAATGGCAAGTGTAGCGCTTTAATTATCGAAGCAACGGTAAGGTGCAACAATCAATAAAATCACAACAATTAAATATAAATAAATGTCATGCAATCATTAACACATTAAATTATGAAAAGACAAAAATACCTCTATTCTGAAATGTGGTAGTGACAGGTTGTGCAAGAGTTTAAGTGAGTATTGGTTCAAAGTCATGTCGATACATTCATGAGCTTGTGTTTAAATGTATAAAACTATGGTTCACAAATGAGGGAGTTTATAGATAGTACTAAAGCCTAGATCCCTCCAAGGATCTCCTCCTGATCCATAGGTGCATCTGGACCTAACTCGCCTACCGAGTCATTCTACGACCCATATAGGTATGATAAAGATCATCCTCACTTCCTAATATATCAAAGTATACAATCAGAAAAGGAGTAAAGCACAACTACACAATAATGTTACAAAATACAAAATAAAGCTACAGAAGAAAAAAAATACAATAAGAAAAGATAGATAATATGATACAACAAATGTTTGAACTTTTTGGATGCTTCATCTTTCTCCTTGAGAAGGTAGATGAAAGAGTACATCGTATATTCATTGATGGAAGTAAGAAATACTTCATGCCAACCTTCATAGTGACGTTTTTGAAGTCACAGATGTCGGAGTATAACAACTCCAAAAGATTTGTATTTCAGTTCATCATTTTAAATGGTTTCCTTTTTTTTTTTGACTGCGCACAAATTTCACATTACCCTACCTCCTTACCTCCATATTTGGAGATAAGACCTAAGTTAGACATCGTACTCACTATTTTATCGTGAACGTGTCCTAGCCTATGATTTCATACCTCAAGAAAGTAGCCTGAAGTAGTTATTTCATTGATACATTAAGATGGATCTACAAGCTAAATTTTAAATATTGCTTTGGTACAAAAAACTTTTGCCGAAGTAAGCACCTATGTAGGACATCACTATTTGTCCATTGTTGATGTCTATTCTCATACCAACATTGCACATGAGGCTTTCAAATACCAGTTTCTTGATAACAACATGTACATGCTTCACATTTTGTAGAGTAAGCGACTTTCCAAAGTTAGTTTCAACACCACTGTGTCGACGCTCTTTACTTCATCTTGAGACTTTTTTGCCATAGTCACCTTCTTGAAAAAAATGTTCCTAAGTAGCAACCAGATCCTTCATAGAACAAACATAACGAGAGGCTTCAATGTCTACACACTAATCATTTTAATAGCAGGCGTTTCAACCTACAAAACCATAGCAATTAGGTTAAGTTGACCTTACGTTTGTTCCTTCTGCTTTGGTTTGGATTTGCATTCTCTTTTGGTGTCCTTCTTGTTACAATTAAATAATACAACATCTTTCTTGGACTTTTGACTTTAACTCCTTAGGCTTCACCTTTAGGTTCTTGAAGTTTAGAGAATTCTGATCTCTAGACTGGATCTATTTGCCTTAGCAAACTGTTTGGATAGAGAGTCCACTTTGATCTTGTTCCTACCTTCATCCTAAATACAAATGAATCATATAAGATCTTCTAACTTCACTTCTACCTTCTTGTTGTATATATCTATCGTGAAGCGATCCTAGCTTGTAGGAAGTTTAGATATAATTATTCCCATCATAAATTTGTCAACAAGAGACATACCTCTCCTTACAGCTTCTGCTAAAGCTTTGTGATCTCTTTCGCGTGGGACAACACAGTCTTTTCGACTTCAACATTCATTCACATGAATTTTTTGGGGAGATATATTTTTGATATATTCTCATCGTCTGTGTACTGCTTCTCGAGAGAGACTCATATTTCTCTAGCATTTTTCTTCTTGTTGTAGGATTCAGCTAAGTTGTCCTCCAAAGAGTTAAGATTAACAATTTGGAGATATTATTATCTCTCTTTCATTGTTGTTGAACGGTTATCTAGCATCGATTGCTTAAATATTGTCTGTCTCTAGAATTACATGTTCTATTTCAGATATAACGTGTCCAAATTGATGAGTTAGAGATTGAGGTTAATATTTCTCTTCCAGTTATTATATTGCTTATCATCAAACTTATGAAGCTTATCAAAGCTAGTGTCCAGAAGATTCATACGGACTTACATCACGATGACGTGATAAGATATTTTTGCAACTTGTGAATTTTACAAAGAATCTCACTTTTAGAGTGCTGTAGAGTTTCGAACAAGTCTCAAGGACTAAAGTAGAAATTTGTTGTAAATCAAAGTAGAATAATCCGCTAGTAAGCTGTGTGAACTGCTATAGAAATAGTGAACAATAAAAATCGCTAAAGAGATGCTAATAGAATTAGAAAATCGGCCTATTGGAATGGTTGGCACCATCTTTGCTCAAAATAAGATTTGATCATAGTTTGTCAATTTGCTCCCATAAACCACCAAGTCTCGTCGAACTTCTAGAATGCTAATATTGTTATCATCTCCTTTATCGAACAAATTGTTGTTACACCAGAGCTATGGCACTCGGACAAGCATTGTTGCACTAAGTACAGAAAATCACTAACTACTTGAGAGCATTGTTGTGCTAAGTGCATGAAGTATCGATTGCTAGGGATATTTCTCTTTTTGTTTTCTCTTCTCCATTCAAGGGTCATCCCTAACCAAGTACTAGTTTACTCCTTTCATAGGAGAGTAATGACAGTATCAACAAAAAGAGTAACTCCTTAATTTATATGGTCAATTACTAAATCAATCAGTGAAATGCTTGTGGCAAGAATCGCGTGCGTAACTACTGCGCCCTAACCGCACATCATCGTGCCAGCCTCGTACACACCTCGGCCAGGCTTGTACCCACCTTGCCCAGCCAACCACTTACCAACCCTGCAGCCATCATGGCACCAACTACAAATATGTAAAGTACTAATACGTCATCAAAGTATAACTATGCGTCATTCGTCCGACAGATCTAGCTACGAATAAATTCTTTTAAGAATTGGTGATAAAAACAAATATTAATTTTGCAAGATTAAATCTTTGTCTACTAGTAAAACCTACCACTATCTTTACCACTTCAACTAACATATCATATTTATACAAATCAATAAATAAAGAATTAGATATTAAAATAGCGTACGCATATAAGCTTGATCCAAAAGGACCGAATCATTAGTTGACCGAACCCCAACACCAAAGTACCATCTTCTTGTTGCGCACAGTGGAAGCAATAATGGAATACGAAATCAAACGAGACAAGAAAAGAAATAAGACACGAGATTTACGTGGTTCGGAGAAATAACTCCTACGTCCACGGTGGTGCAGCCAAGTATTTCTTCAAAAATACACAAGAGGATTATAAGGTGTTCTTCATCTCAAGTGTCTCTCTTTTCTCTCTAATTTTTTGCACACTCCAAACAAATAAAATACAAGCCTATTTATCGGCACAAGTAGATGAATCTAGATACATGCAAGAATGTATCATACTTATGAGGATTATTATTTCTTTGACTGAAGTTGGAGAGACATGGATAGATTTATCAATGAACTAACAAGTTCATGCATCATCTTTAATTTGATTCAATGTATATTTCCAACAATCTCCACCTTGACAAAAAAAATTGGTATCCTCATAACTGACTTGGCTACAAACGGGTGCACCAACTATCCAATATTGATCTGGTCCAAGCAATGGACCAACTTATCTCGAGTAACCACTTTCGTTAACATGTTGGCTGGATTTTCGACAGCAGCTATCTTCAATAATCGAATATCACCTTCATTAATAATATTTAGAATGAAGTAAAATCTAACATCAATATGCTTGGTTCGGACATGATGAACTTGATTTTTTTTATAAACAAATAGCACTATGGCTGTCAGAAAACACCTCAACGTGTTTTTGAGCAAATACCAAATCATTCACCAAACCATTCATCCAAATAGCTTCCTTAAAAGCTTCAGTGACTGCCATATATATTCAACTTCAGTGGTGGACAATGCAACTGTGGATTGAAGCGTCGAACACCAACAAACGGGACCACCAGCCATATTGAACACATATCCAGTAGTAGATCTTCTTTTGTGAAGATCACAGGCATAGTCCGAATCCACATAACCAACCACTAATTTATCAAACTCTAGATCATTCTTTCTTTGAAATTTTAAACCAAGATCAACAGTGCCACAAAGATATCGAAGTATCCAATTCACAGCTTGCCAATGTCCCTTTCCCGGATTGTGCATGTATCGGCTAACCATACTAACAACATATGAAAGGTCAGGCCGAGTGCACACTATAGCATACATCAATGATCCAACAATATTTGTATAGGGAACATTTTCCATGTATCTTCGTTCTTCATCAGAAGTCGGGCATAAAGAAGCATTTAACTTGAAATGAGGGGCGAGCGGAGTACTTACAGGTTTGGTCGAACCATGCATATCAAATTTCTCCAAAATCTTCTTCAAGTATTGAGATTGTGACAACCAAACGGTATCATTAGGATGATCCCTCTTGATCTCCATTCCAAGTATTCATCGTGTCTCGCCTAAGTCCTTCATTTCGAACTCCTTTCTGAGTTGGGCCTTCAGTTTATCTATCTCCACCTTAATCTTGGATGCAATTAACATATCATCTACATACAAAAGCAAATAAATGTAGGAGCCATCATTAAGTTTCCGAAAGTACACACAATAATCAAATTGGCTACGAGTGTACCTGTGTTCCACCATGAACTGATCAAAAAGAGTATACCATTGTCGAGGAGAATGCTTAAGGCCGTACAAGGATTTTCGCAGTTTGCAAGCCCAATTTTCCTTTCCAAGAACATAAAATCCATCAGGTTGTGTCATATAAATTTCTTCATTCAAGTCTCCATGCAAGAAAGCCGTCTTGACATCAAGTTGGAAAAGCTCGAGATCAAATTGAGCTACCCACGCCAACAACACTCGAATAGATGAATGTTTCATAACAGGAGAAAAGATCTTGTTGTAGTCTATACCTTCCTTTTGAGCATATCCTTTGGCCACCAATCGAGCTTTGTAACGAATTTCCTGAGTGTCATCTTTCTTTGCATACACCCATTTGCATCCGATAGCTCTCTTTCCCTTAGGAAGTTGCGCCAATTCCCAAGTCTGATTCTTTTTCAAAGACTTTATTTTTTCGTCCATGGCCTCCTTCCATTTCGAGCTTTCCGAATCTTGAATAGCATCTTTGTAGCTATTCGGAATTCCTTCGATCACATGGAGTGCAAATGCAACCATATCATCAAATCGAGCTGGACGTTTAATTTCCTCTGAGGTCTATTCTTTGCAATAGACTCAGCTACCTCAGGTTCTCGGGTCTTTTCCTCGAGACATTCCTCAACCTGCATGATGTCCTCCACCTGATCGGAGTTTTCCTCATCATCAACCGGTTTATTTTGACAAGATTTTCCTACAGGAATAATCGGCTCAGGAGCAACAGTGACATTCTTAGTCTTCTTAGGAGGTTCATCGGTCTTTTTCAAAAGCATTACCGATTCGTCAAATGTCACATCTTGGCTCTTGACGATCTTCTTTGACTCCGGACACCATAACCTGTATGCTTTAACTCCTGAACTAAAGCCCATGAAAATGGCTTTCTTTGCTCGAGGGTCAAGTTTTGATTCAGAAATATGGTAATAAGTAGGGCAACCAAAAATATGCAATTGATCATAATCATTAACAGGTTTACCTGTTCAAGTGGTGCTTTACCCCCGTTTGCAACAGTAGGTAACTGATTCACAAGGTGAACTACATAGTTGATTGCTTCTGCCCAAAATGCTTTTCTCAAGCCTGCCTGAGACAACATGCGCCGAGCCTTTTCAACCAAAGTCTGGTTCATCCTTTCGGCGACCCCATTTTGTTGTGGATTTTCCGGAACGGTGAAGTGACGAACAATTCCTTCTTCTCGACATACTTCAAGAAAAGGATCAAACTTGTATTCTCCACCATTGTCCGATCGTAACTTCTTGATTTTTCATCCAGTCTGATTCTCCACCATCTTCTTCCACTCAAGAAAGATATCCATGACTTCATTCTTATGGCTCATCGGGTACATCCAAACTCGTCTCGAGTAATCATCAATAAAGGTGACAAACTACATTTTTCCTCCAAGCGACGCATTCTTCGTCGGACCCTAAACATCTGTGTGAACATAATCAAGGATACCCTTCGTTCGGTGTATAGATGTGTCGAACTTCACCCTTCTTTGCTTGCCAAAAATACAATATTCACAAAAGCTGATTTTACTGGTCTTAGCCCCTTTAAGCATGCATTATTTTATCAAAGTTTGAAGAGGCTTCTCACCGGTATGCCCAAGTCGCATGTGCCAAAGTTTTGAAGCATCAGATTCCTTGGAACATGCCGTAGCTGCATGTCCGACAATTGTGCTACCATTAAGGAAGTATAGATTTTCTTTTCGGGTCTCTTAGATCATCACCAATGCGCCTTTAGCGACTTTGAGAGTTCCATCATCCATGGTGATCCGATAGCCTTTCGATTCCAAGGCTCCAAGCGAGATGAGGTTCCTTTTCAATCCAGAAACATAACGAACATCTCCAAGTTTTCAGATTGCTCCATCAAACATCTTTAACTGAACCGAGCCAATGCCCTCGGTTTTATAAGTGTTGTTGTTGCCCATGTAGACAACACCACCATCGATCTTCTTGAAATTCGAAAACATTTCCTTGTTAGGGCACATATGATAGGTACACCCTGAATCAAGGATCCACTCATCAAGGTTACTGACCGAAAGTGACACGGTCAAAGCCTCGTCTGTATCACTTTCATCTTTCTGGACCACATTTGCCTTGGACTCCTTCTTCTTCATGTTCGGGCAGTCCTTCTTCCAATGTCCCTTTTGGTGGCAGTAGGCACATTCATCTTTATCAATCCTTTTGCGTTCAAATTTTCCCCTCGACTTCGATCGAGACTTCCCTCTACCATCATTTTTCCGAGAGGAAGTTCTGCCTCTAACAGTGAGAGCATCCGAGCAAGAATCTCGCTGGACTTGTTTGTCCTTCTTCCGTACCTCGTTATTCATCAAAGAATTACAAACATCGTTAAATTTTATCTCAGATTTACCATGTAACAAGGTAGTTGTCAAATATTCGTAAGACTCGGGTAAGGAATTTAATAATAACAAGGCTTTATCTTCATCAGAGATCTCAACATCGAGATTCAACAAATCAGTGATAATTTTATTGAAACTATCAAGATGCTCAACCATGGTCGTACCTTTACAATAGTCAAAGCAGAAGAGTTTCTTCAAGTAGAGTTGATTTTCCACGCTCTTTTGCATTTATTTGGCTTCGAGTTTATCCCAAAGATCTTTTGCTGAGGTCTCCTTCATGAACGGATATTTTTGGTCCGTTCCAGGACACGATCGAATGATCCCACAAGCTTGTCGATTAAGCTTTTTTTATGTCGAGACAGATACATCATCAGGCTTCTCCTCGAGTGTGAGATCCAAATATTGCAATACCAAAAGAACGAGTACTTCACCTTGCAAAATACCGAAGTTGTTTTTCCTGTCAAATTTTGAGACATCAAAACTCGAAGTTGACACCTTAGGTCGATGCAAGTTACTCGAAGACTCTCCATTTGTCTTTTTATCTTCATTCATTCCAATGAATTTCTTTTACCAAGTGTGTTAGACAAACACAACTACAATCTTGGAATGAAATTCCAAGCACAAATCAATGCCCCAAGATATTCAAAACCATGTGTCACGCCCCAGTCCCAAAATGCCGAGGGACTGGACACGTGGCAATGGCCAGCAGCACGCACCGATGGACAATCCAATTTAATAGATCCATCAGGGCATGCTTAAGCTGTAGTCTAACAGGAAATAGAACAATTGTTACAAGTCACAGACTATTCTAATCTCATCCACAACAGATAATCACAGATTTAATGCCAGAAATAATACAATAGAATAAATAAGCAAATCTCAAATAAGTGTCTCGGGGAACAATCCGAGAATATGTCTGATACATCAATGCAAATAGACAGGAAATAAAGCAACTGGAAATAGAAATAACTGAGTATATGAAGCCAGTACTCAGGAGAAGTCCTCTGGCACGATCTCGTCCTCAGGCTCTGGTACTGTTCCGAGAAGTGCTCTTGTTCCGTACACCTCGGGGTAGATCTCTTCGGCTATACCTGGGGACATAATCCGGATCCAGGTCCTCAGGGGACATAGCAAGGTACAAGAAATCTCATGCCAAAATAAATGCAGTACAGAAATAAATGAAACAATAGGGTAAGCTATATAACCATCTATGTGAAATGCAAGATGAGAGCATCACTAAAACTCAGGCTGAGCCACTACAAGCTCTGTGTCGTGGAGCCGGTAGCAGTAATAACACGTAAAGGGCCAAGCTCGGGTTTAGAGTCTTGTGCCTCACAATAATAGGGGTTTCATATATATATGATCAGCCTGTAGCCTGTGTGTCTCTCCCCACCCAATGTAATCACACGTCTCATGTCCATGACACGCAAGATCAATACTAATGCAGCAAGTCATATAATGTCTAGGAATATAATGTCTATGTCATAAACCTGTATCCTATACAAAATCACTACGAATATCTCAAGACGATTCTGTCTCATGAATAGTGTCAAGTGTCCTGGGTTATGATGTACTTGATTAGACAAGTACGAGAAGTATAGGGTCTCGGTATCCATGTCTAGATGACATTACACAACTTCGCGTACGGGGTTGGCACCCGAATTTTAATCGGACGCTAAGTAAGTCACACGGTCCTAGGTCAAGCATGCACAACAATATAAATGAATCAAGGAAAATATGTAACAAGACTGCAAAGTTGGCAAGGTACACTTGTCCACTGATGTATAAATAAGTCAAGAAAAATAAGAAGCAAGCTGCAGGGTTTGGCAAGGTACACTTGTCCACTGATGTATAAATAAGTCAAGAAAAATAAGTAGCAAGCTGCAGGGTTTGGCAAGGTACACTTGCCTGCTGTTTCGGCTCCAATTGTAACTCTGGCAGCAGTGTGATCTGTAGGTACTACTCCGATTGCTGAAATAAATATCACCATCAGATCCAAAAAATATCAATCAGCTAGAAACGCCTGTCCTTGAGTCCAATTTGGAGATAAGGACAAAAATGACAATTTCGGGTCAAAACGGGGTCCACATGTGGGCCCGCTTTGCACCAAAAAATGTGTCAGGGACAAAGGTCTCCAAATTTGCCAAACTTAGTGTTAACAGGTCAGGAACGATGATACGAACCCAACGGAACTTCCAGAATTGGATTCTGATGAGCCGGTCACAAAATCGCCCGTCAAGTGGAGCCTGTGGGGCCCACGACGCGCGATTTCGTCAACGTTCTCAGAATCGAACAAAATTTGGGTCACAGGACCAACGTATTGCTACGAGTCCGATGGCGCAAGTTTTGTTTTGATCCGACGTGTGTACACAAAGTTATGACGCGTTCCAGAACTGACGGATATGGGACGGTGTCGGCGGATACGCGTTGATTCCGGTGTGCACGCACATCCGAATCGACTTCTGCAAAATCCCACACGTCCGTATCAACGGCGCTCACGTATCGGTGAAGACCGCACGCGAACAAGTCGTCCCGTTTGGCGGGGCGTATCCAGTCCCGGGGTGAATCAGGGCGTTGTTTTTCCTGTTTTTGGATCGCGGTTCGCGATCGCCACAGGACGCGATGTCCCGAGTGGGTTGCACGGGCACCGAGAGGGTCACGCAGGGTCCGCGATGCAACTGACGGAATCGAAAACGGGTAAACGAGCAGGGAGATACGCGTACCTGAACAGGGTTCGAAAAAGCCAAAATATTCCGTGTCTGACACGACGCGACGGGGCCGTGTCCGTGTCCTGAGTCCTGTGTCCTAGGGTTAGGGTTTGGGGACGCTGCTGGCCGGAGCTCGGGAGGGACGGAGAGAGGCTGGGGTCGGGCGGCGCTGGCCGGAGGCGGCCGGGGAGCAGAGGCGGTCGAGGTAGTCGGCGGCGGCGCACGGGAGGCAGCGCAGGCGGCCGGAGGAGCTGCTCGAGGTCGGGGCCGTGCGGGGAAGAAGGAGGAGGGGGAGGAAGTCGCCGGGCGAGGCGCTAGCGAGGGCGGGGCACGGCAGCGCTGGTGAGGTGGGGCACGGCGGGTGGCAGTCGGAGTCGGGGCGGCGCGCAGTGGGTGGAGGAGCTTACGGTTCAGATGGGGGTGGCCGGAGGAGGAGCTCGGGGGGGGGGTTTATAGGTTCAGGGGGAGAGGGAGGGGCCGAAGGAGGCGGGCGGAGCGGGCGACGTTGCCGCGGGGTCGTGGGCGGGTCAAGCGCGGGCTCCGGCGACGTGGCCGGAGCCGCCGGCGGGAATTTCGGTGGAGAGAACGGGTGAGGGAAAGGGTCAGAACGGGTCGGACGGGTTCGGGTCTGACAGACCCGACCCGACCCGATAGCCAAACGGGTTTGGGCTGGGCTGAGCTTGGTTTGGGTTTGGTTTGGGTTGGGCTTGGTTGGGCTGGGCTTTAAAATAAATAAAAATAAAAATAGTTTTGAGGTGATTAAAAATAGGTCCGGGGCCCAATAAATTCCCAGAAAATTACCCTAAATTCAGTTTTTCATTTTACACCCAAAAATATTATTTTCATAATATTTTAATATATTTTAAAATCATTTATTTTTATTTAATGCCAAAAATACCTTATTTTTTAATTAGCAAAAATTCCCGAAAAATTCCAGAAAATTCCAAAAAATTCAGTTTTAAAAATATTGAAAATCAGGGAGTTTACACCATGGAGCTCTGATACCAATTGTTGCGCACAGCGAAAGCAATAATGGAATACGAAATCAAACGAGACAAGAAAAGAAATGAGACACGAGATTTACGTGGTTCGGAGAAATAACTTCTACGTCCACGGTGGTGCAGCCAAGTATTTCTTCAATAATACACAAGAGGATTACAAGGTGTTCTTCATCTCAAGTCTCTCTTTTCTCTCTAATTTTTTGCACACTCCAAACAAATAACATACAAGCCTATTTATAGGCACAAGTAGATAAATCTAGATACATGCAAGAACGTATCATACTTATGAAGATTAATTATTTCTTTGACTGAAGTTGGAGAGACATGGATAGATTCATCAATGAACTACAAGTTCATGCATCATCTTTAATTTGAGTCAATGTATATTTCCAACACTTCGATTGTTATAAAACATCGAGGAATTCTTTAGCCATAAATACTTTTCTTGACCATGCTAATGAAGAGGCCATTAAAGCTCCATCTCCTATCCTATTGTGACTTTGGAAAAATGTTACTGCCACATAGGACTGAAAATCCAACGAACGAGTTCGAACAAAGTGTGTTCGAATTTGGTTCGACTAAACTATCGAACGAGTTTGATTTGAGCCGAATTTAAGGTTGAGCTCAAAAATAATGTTTGAACTCGATTCAATTAGAGACTCGAAATGATCGAACTTGATTCGATTTAGCTTACGAGATCGGACGAACACGAACCGAGTCCGAGCCGTAGTCCGATTAAACTTGTCGTATAAATCATTTCAATGTGACTCTCAAGTCTTAAAGACTTTTTTGTTAAATTATTTACACTATTTACATCATAAATTTACAATTATATAAAGAACAAAAAAAAAAGTAAATTTTCTAAGACCAAATTTATGCATATCCATAAAAAAATATAACATATACTTGGGAAAGCCACAATACGAGCAATCGAGCCGAGTTAAAGCTCGTTCGCGAACAAGATCGAGTCGAACAACCTATGGTCGAATTCGGTACAAACACCACTTCGAACAGAAAAATCGATCGAGCTCGATACCGACCAACTCACGAACGAGCTTCAAACCGAACTTGGGCCGAGTCGAACGCGAGCCGAACACGAATCGTTTTACAGCCCTACTGTCACATAGGAATGATAAATTTTTATTTATAAATCCTTCTCCAATTCAATACGTGCGGCTGTGTTTGATTGGATTTTTTTTCATGGAAAATATTTCCATCACAATTATTTCACCAATTGTAGTGTTTGATAGCTTATATTTTTCACGGAATCATTTTCCAAAAAAAACTATCATTTTTCATATTTTTCTCCAAAATGGTGTAAAATGAAACTTGTCCAACCCATAGGAAAATATCATTTTCCATGGAAAAAAAATATTTCCGTGAAAAATAATGGCAATCAAACACCAAATTAAGTTTTTCATGATTTTTTTTTCAAAATTTCATGAAATTTTTTTCCTAGAAAAATAATTTCGTAGAATTAATTTATTTTCCACATATTTTCTACCTTGCAATCAAACGCATCCTTCAAATAAATTGTAAAGCTTACGTGACAAAAATTATAAAAGACATTATGAAGTTGATTATCTAGTTCTAAACAATACACTTAACAATATATTCATCTCCATGTCATCAATTATGAATAAAAATACAATAATTATAGTCTTACAACCTTTTTACAGCCGTCTAGGTGCCAGTTGCCAATTTGATCCCCTATTCTCTCCTTCCGAGAGGGGATCTGCTGTCCGGTTTATTCTGTCCGGAACAGTGTCCCCTCTCCTATTTACATGGTGGGACCCACTGTCTACTTAAAATACAAAAAAAAAAAAAAAAAAAGAAGGAAAGGGAACACTGTTCCGGACATAATAAACCGGACAGCAGATCACCTCTCTCTTCTTCCCACATGGAGAGAGGGGACCCAATTGACAACTGCTAACTAGACGATTGTAAAACTTTTGATTGTAATCCTAACATTTCTTTAAAAAATATTAAAATAAAAAAGAAGAAGTAGAAGATAAAAAATTATTTTGGAAGTCGGAAAGAAAAAAAAGCATTGTAATACTTTTGTAAAGAAGATTTTTCTACCACACTATTTTTGTAAAAATAGTCTTACCGTATAGGAAAAATATAGTTTTGTGTCTCGGAGATGCTCTTACACCTAAGCAAATAATCGCGCAAACCAAAGTCTTGAAATCACAAGCAATGGCTAGCTTTCTGCACTGAATACTCTCGTCAATGTTACAATGGAAGCATCAAAGCATGCATAGGTGATTCTCACACTACATGTTGAAGTCTTGAACCATTCGCCGAGCTCTTGACACCAGACACCATCAGAGAAGACATGCAAGTTGCAGATGCGACATGATCCCAGCGAGCAACAAGACGATAACGGACACAGCTTCAATTCAGATGAAGAATCCTCGCAATCATTTCCGACACACAACTCAAAAATAAATAAAAATACATGACGTAATACTGTAAACCAGTGTTTTAAAATTAATCGGACCGGACGTCAAACTCGAGTGATCTTGTGGTTACCGAGAAGAGACATAAGATCCTGACTGGATGACGAAAGATCGATGGATCGAGCCACGGAAACGTAATATTCTTTCTATTTATAAATGGTGAAAATTAAATACATTTGACCCAAAAGGCATAAAATTTAAAATTTGGACCAGACCAGTCGGGTGAACCAGTCAATCCGTAAGCAAGTAAAATTTTTGAGCTGATTTAATATCACGTTTTTTTTTCCTCCAAAAATTCGATTGACTGAACAGTTAGACCAACAATCGTGTAACCCAATTGGATATTAAACCGGTTTGATCCCAACTTTTGTTTTGGACATTACATATACGATAAAGTTAATATGTTTGCTTCTTGAATAATTTTTAGAACTTCTAAGTAATACATATGTAAGTGTGTATTATGTAATATATTCAATATAATATTGTAAGTATATATGGTTGGTTCAACCAGAATTATCCGACTGGTTGGATCGGTTTGGCCCAACCCAGTGCTTTGATGGGTCCGGTCAGATTTTTAAAACATCGGTGTCAACGGATACCAAGAATTAACATGTAATCAGAGGTTACTATAACTTGTCACGTTGGTTACATGTATAAATTTTTTTTTATGATATTATTAGAAAACTTAGATAAAAATTTAAATTATATTAGATTAAGATTTGATTATATTTTAATTATGATTTGTATAAATATATTTTTTGAATTTTAAATATGTGTTTAATTAGATAATATCATGTTATTAATTTAAATCTAATTTAAAATTTGAATATATTTTTGGATTTTTTTATATGTTTAGATGATTTTTAATTTTTTTTTACAGAAAAAAAAATATATACAATAAATATTTTTTATATTAATAATTAATGATATACAGATAGATTAGACAGATCATTTTTAGGCTTTTTTTTTTCAAATCTTACTATAATAGGTAGAGATATCCAAAATTCTCTAATCCAAGATTTTGTTATTTCTCAACCTAAAAACAATTGCAGAACAACTATTAATGTATTTAAATATATAAAAAATAATCTTTGATCACCGCAAGTTTCAGTTAGTATTAAATCATAGTTTAAAGTTTACCCATTCATCATAATTCAGTACAGCAAGGTTACATCCTCGTAATTGTTTCTAGTGTTGGGATTGTTGCATGTTAGTTATGATAGAAGATTCTGATAGGCACGATTCAAATCTTTTCTTGAAAACTTAGTTCCTAATCCAATAAAAAGAAGATAGACAAAAAAAAAATGCTTCTAGTAATATGTAGTCATATAACTATATTAAAATTTATAACCTATATTATTCTAGTGAGTATCTTAAAATCAATGTTCTTGGCAACCACCTCGACCATCTAGGTGATGTCTATGCGATAAACGGTCTCTTTCCGCACTGCTTTTCGGAAGACGATGGAATAGACGACCAACGAAACAGGACGTCCAGACAGAACAATATCTAACAAAATATTTTGGCCAAACAATTTTGTAAGCATTATTGACCTACAGTTCACTTTTACAAAACTAAAACTTAATAAACCTTTGTTCTACAACATATTTATACATAAAACATCCTTAAAATATACATATAATAATAATAAAAAAATATGATAAAATAGTAAAAAATATTCAAAATGTATTAACCATCTAGACGATAGGCGAACTCTTTCCACTACGCACCCGCCTAGCGTCGTTTAGAACCTTACTTAAAATGCACAATAATGCACAATAAATACCATGATATGTTATACCATTATTTATTACATATACGCATCGATATACCATTATTTATTTACATATACGTATCGGTTAGACAACCTATCGCTTGTTATGCATAGGTTGATGGGATATGATACTTGTATAGCGATAGCTAGATACGATACTTATATACTGATAGCTGGTATCAATTTTTTCCTTCAATCATATTTACTTAGAAATATATATTCTCGATCTAGACAACACTCCTAAACATGAAACAAATAAAAAATTTATTATTATTATATTGAAAAGTATAGATCTAAACTCCACAAGATAGACACCATATAACATATGTGAGTTGACAACCTAGCTGTAACTAAAATTAATGCTGCGTCTGTATCACATTTCAATGCCGGACACACATTTGACACAAGCCGAACATTTACAAATACTTGGATTGGATGTTTCGGCCATTACCGAATCCGTTCGGTAACTACCAATTGGATACAGTTAACCATGGTATGAATCCTGAGCAACTCGGCATTTTCGTGATTAAATATATGTATTTATTAAGATCTTACACATGAATTTTTTTTTAACCGAAACATCGTGTGTCTGTGTCAGAGTCCGTGTCACACCTGTCAAAGAAGGGATTAAAATCCTCTGTAACCAAATTCAAATTGTTGGCAACACTTGTTTGAATCCTCTTCTTCCATTTGCTTTGTTAAAGGCATGTCCACATGATTAGGGTCTAATGCATAAAACATACGCTTCCGTACATATCCAACCGTGTCCACGACGCTGAACCGGCAAACCAACAGTTTGTATCAGTATCGTGTCGGTGTCAAATGCAACCTAGATCAACTTTCACCATTTACAAGAAGATGATGCAGAACAAACAAACAAACAAACAACAACAACAACAACAACAACAAAAAAGCGATCGAAACATTCTTACAATATTCATATACCACCCCTTGCAAAACCCTAACCCTAAGCGACTGTTGTTTAGAGCTGGTGGCCGCAGAAGGGGCAGAAGCGGAAGCCCGGCTCGACCGGGCGGTCGCACGAGCCGCACCGAGCCGTCGCCACCGGAGCCGCCAGATCGGTCTCCACCTCCTCCTCCAGTTGGTGGTGGTATTTAGAAGAGGAGGAGGAGGGGAAGAGGAAGGAGCAGTCCCGGCAGTAGAGAGCCGGCTGCTTCCCCGGCCACCGCCACACGGGGAAGAAGAACAGCTTCAGCACGTTCTCGTACTCCACCAGATCCGCCGACGCCGACCCGCACCTGACGCACCGCCCGGCGCCGGACCGGAGGACCCGGCCGGCCTGCTGCTCCACTCCGCCGACGAAGAAGAAGAACATTACTAACGATGAAGATGATGATGATTTTAGAGAGGGGACGGTGGTTTTATTCTTTGGAGGGAGGGACCACGGAACTCTAGTTGCTTCTAGGAGCAAAATTGAAAAAAAAATATAAAATAAATATAAAATGTGTTTGGTTTGTGAAAAAATAGTAGGAAATGATAAAATGAGTTCCGATTTTAAAAATTGTGGGATCAAAAATTGATATGAAAAAAAAAAGAGTAAAATTTAGAATTTAGAATTTAGAAAGTTGGACTTCAAATTAGGACTTACTATTGTACAAAATGAGTTCCTACAATCTAAAATTTAGAAATTGAAAGACTCAACCATTAGTACATATGGGTGGGATGAGACCGAAATTGGAATTAGTGATGGGATTTACTATTCTACAAAATGAGTTCTTTCATTTTAAATCTAGAATGTAGAATGTATGATGGGCCTTACTAATGATGCTTTACTTGCGAGACCGCTTCCAAAAGTAGACAGAATAGCTCGGCTCATCCTATTTCGGCTGGGCTTCAGGAAAAACTTTTTTAGTGTTTATGATCATGTTTTCAAGAATGCAATTCAACGGTGGAAGAAAATGAAAAGTGTTAGGCCATTTCCAATCCATTCTAAATTTTTTTTGTCAATTTGAGGACTACAAAAAGAATATTTCTATATTATGGTATCCTCAAAATTTTACATCTCTGACTCATCAATCCTCAAATAATAAACAACCATTATTTATTACTACATAAATTTTTTTCTTCACAATTATTTAATATAATCATATACATTAATATATTTTTTAGTCAACGTATTTTTATTTTTAAAAGTTCAATATTATTCTATTAATTTTTGTCAAATTATTTAAATATTATTTTATTAATCAAATGAATCTAATAAAAATATACTAATAACCAATATATTCAATATTAGACTCTATTTAAATATCTCAAAAAAAATATTTTAATGGTATAATTATTATATTATTTATAATTATAAATTAGACAATATGGTAAGTTAATTAGACAAATTAGTCATGAATATTGGATCTTCAAATTTGAGAATTTTTTCTCTTCCCTCAAATTTGAGGATCCAACATCATTCTCTCAAAATTATCGAAATTGCTATTTGGCTCCCTCTATGCTCTCTTCATGCTCCCTCCCTGTTGCCGTGGACTGTCTTTTAACATTTTGAACCATCCCAACCGTTGGTTCAACGAACGGTTGGAATCAATTCAGACCAAAAGAGAAAAGAGGCAAAAATAGGAAAAAGACAATTTTGGAACAGAATATTTTCAAGCTTTTTATCTCGTCTCTGCTCCTCTCTCTTTTTTTCCTTACTTTGAAGAACCCCAATTGTGTTCTTCATTCCTTCAAATAAAGAAAAGAAGAAGAAGAAGAAGAAGAACAAGGGGAATTGAAAATATTCTGTTCCAAAATTGTCTCTTTCCTCTTTTCGCCTCTGTCATCTTTTGGTCTTAATTGATCTCTACCGTTGGTTGAACCAACGGTTGGGATGGTTCAAAATGTTAAAAGACAGTACACGTCAATAGGGAGGGAGCATAAAGGGAGCATAGAGGGAGCCAAATAGCATTTTCGTACAAAGTAAGGTTCCATGCAACATTAATAGAGAAGCAGAGGATACGAATCAAGATGGATACGGAGCAGCAGAGGATTATTGAAACATATTAATAATATACCGACTGTGTAAGGCTTGTATCCAACGGGCCTCGGGTCGGACTAGGGTGGACGAATGCATAGTCCAAGTCCGACCTTATACTAATATTGATCGAATCAGACTACCCTAATAATCGGGCTCTATCGGACTTTGGCCCATCGGGTCCGACGAATTTTTCGCACGCCCATGGACTTCGGGCAAAATGATGATCCCTACTCTTGATGTCTGAATTTTGTGTCGTATTATTGTAGTGCGCCGGCCAGTAAGAATATTTTATTATTGGATTTTTTTAATATGTTCTAAAGACACATGTTAAGGATAATTAATAAATAGCTTTTTTACTTTAAAAATTATTGTCAACATCCAATAAACATTAAAAAAAATATTTTTTGCATTGAAAAATGTTATTAAGATCCAATAAATAATTTTTTTTATGCAAACAGTTTTTGAGTCCATTTTTGTTCACCCACAAATACTAGGATGTTTGTTCACCCTCCAATAGAAATTGCACATGTGACATTTTCAAAGTCAAACCACCTTGGTTGGTGAACAAAACCACTTGCAAGATGATTTTGTTTGAATGAAGATGCCACGTGTACATTTTCTATTGGAAGGTAAACAAACACCATAATATTTGTGGGTGAACAAAAATGGACTCAACAGGTAGTCTGATTCGGTCGGACATGATGTTTATTCAAAGATCCTTTAGGATTTCAAAGATAACATTTTTCAATATAAATTTTTTTAACATATTTGGCATCATTATTTTGCATAATATGTTATACTAAGTTTGAATTTAACATGTTTAGCATCATTATTTCAAAGATCCTATGGTTATTCAAAGATCCTTTGGGATTTCTCAACCAAATAATGGCTAGATATGTTAAATTCAAACTCCCCTAAAAGAGAGTTATTTCAGCAACGAAACCAAACTCATTTGAAAGAGAGTTGTTCCAGTAATGAAACTCAAACTCCGCTGAAAAAGAATTGTTCCAGCAACAAAACTCAAACTCGGCTGAAAGGGAGCAAGAATTCAAACTCAGGCTGAAATGGAATCAGCACCAACCTTGGCTAAAATAGAGTCAGCACAAGACTCCAGTAAAAAAGAGCCAACACAACTATTTAGCTCCAATCAAATAGGGTTATTCCTCGCAGGAACTTAACTCCGCTAGAATAGAGTCGTTCCTCGCAAGAACTTCACTCCGCTGAAATGGTGCTATCCAACATTGAAGTACACATCAATGTGCTGCCTCATTATTGGTGAACTGCCAAGTCTTTCGTGATATTTGCTTCTGCCCTTTTATGCGGGTTTTACTTCTTATAAACTTTTGGTCCTTTTGTGACGTTTGCTTCTAACAAACTACTAATAAATAATCGAGGTTGCATAATATGAGCAAAGCTATGAGGTTGCTAAGAATATGTGTGATTGGTTCTGTGAGGAACGGTCAGAATGCTGCAAGGGCAATGATGGCTTCCGCGAAAGCTTTCATGTTAATTTTGTGAAAAATTATGTTAGTTTTCGAGGAACTTTGTATTTCGCGAGGAAAATCTTTGTTGCCATAGTGGGCCATGTTAGTTTTCGAGGAACTTTATGTGTTGTGAGAACAAATTTTGCTACCATAAAAGGCCACGTTAGTTTCCGAAGAACTTTGTGTGTCGCGAGGAACAACTCCGCTGTGATTTTAGAAGAAGAAAAGTCAAATCTAAAAAAAATTGAGATCTTCTTACTTGTTTAAAGGCAAACATCAGACTTGTCGATTTGTAGAGCATGGTAGAGTTTCTAGCTGATAACATGTTGCAGTTTAATTTACTAGTCTACGAGGAAATAGAGATGTAGAGATGAATTCTTTGTTCGTATTCAATCCGTAAGAATGAACCCTTCGATGGTTTTTCCTCTTTGTATTTACATAATAGCCAGAATGCATACAAGTAGTATAGATAACTAACAATATATGACTGCGCCAACTAAATAGAGATATTCCTATCTCTTAGAATTTTTTGTGTTTTGGGGTCTGACTCCACTGGTTTTGTATGGCCAGATTTCTGGACTATAGCTAGAGCTGATCATGTAATATTGTACTCTTGCTAGTTCTTTCTTTTTTAAATAGCTTCATGATCATCTGTGTATGTATAGTTTGGGATGCCTTACTATGATATGTTTGGTGATCATACCTCTTGTAACTTGTTGCTTGCTTGAGATTGAGACACCTATGACCATTTACCCAGGAATGACTGTTGGATTGTAGAGTAAAACCCTCACATGTCTGGACAGCCGTGACCGTATCTCGAAGTATTAGTACTCTGGTGTACGCAGCTGGTTTTGTCTGCCTCCGCTCTCTAGTATTCTGGTTCTGGGGCGTGACACGGTTTAAGTGGTGGCCCATACAGGTCTAAAAATTCAGAAGTGTGGGGGGTTTACCAGATATTTTAGATGTATCAATCATGTTACTCCTTGATCTCCTCTAGTGTCGAATTTATATCCTTGAAATCATGATTCAACATCTACCTTGATCCTCGATCAATCATATCCGTCCCTTTGATGATCCTTGTGTCCTTTATCTTTCAGGGACATTGTTCTTGGTCTTTTTGATCATCCCGCCCGAGTTCTTCCGTAGAAGGACAATATCCTGATGCCCAACAAACCCTTGAGGTTCAGCCTCAGCATTCCGGGGCTGGATCCAGAATAGCTCAAAATGAGGAACCTCAGATCCAGCCAGTACCTCCCGTGCAACCAATACCTGAGGCAAGAGGGGGCAACAGTTTGTTGATTGGTATCCTTCGAGAATTGTTGGCATCTCAAGGACGTCGAGAGGACATGTCACTACCACATTTCTAGAGTAGGGAAATTTTTGTCATTTGCAATATTATATACATATTGTATTTATAGTTACATAATATGTACAATATGTTATATTATTATTATTATTAATATGGGTCAGTGGGCTAGACTCGATGTGACCATTAGACTCAACCTTAGACTAGACGTTTTGGACCCACTAGTTAATCCCCTTTGATTTAATTAGAAATTATTTAAGTTTCCATTAGGGATGAAAACCCCCACTTATTGAAAAACTCTTCATGAAATCATTGAGGGCAAATGGGACTTTATGCATTAGCTAGCCCTAGGTCCATAAGTGGCTGGCCCTATATAGGAGAGGGGGGAGCCTCCCACTACTAGAATAAGCGGGATTAGCGACGTATTTTAGCGACTCCAAGTAAAAACGTCGCTAAATTAGCGACTCCGTAAATATCGTCGCTAGACGTCGCTAAATGGCGACATTTAGCGACGTTTAGCGACTTTTATTAAGATTTTAAATTAATCGTCGCTATAAGTTCAATTAAGGTCGCTAAACGTCGCTAATATATCTTATTTAGCGACGTTTAGCGTCGTAATTAGCGACGTATCTTTCAAAAATATTTAGCAACGTATTTAGCGACGACTTTGGAGTCGCTAGTTTTTTATTTTAGCGACGTTTTTACCTTGACGTCGCTAAACGTCGCTAAATTTTGATTAATTAGGGCTCAGTTTTCTTTTCTCCATCTGTCGAAAATTTCGAAACGCTTCGATTTCCCCCGTCCCCCCTCTCCGGCGACCGGGTCTCCGACCGCTGCGGCTACTCCGGCATCTCCCTCCTCCTCCTCGAGCTCTAGGTAATCTCTCTCTCTCTCTCTCTCTCTCTCTCATGTGACACTGACACAAGACACACGCACACAGACACGACACACGCACACAGACACTGAGGAGTGGTACACGAGACGCAGACACACACACACAGACGCAGACGCAGACACACACACACGACACACATACACGACACACACACAGACACACAGACGCAGACACACACACGACACACACACACACACGCAGACACACACACACACAGACGCATATTAGGGTTAGGGTTAGGTTTAGGGTTAGGGTTAGGGTTAGGTTTTTTGACCTGGGTTAGGGTTAGGGTTAGGGTTAGATTTATGGTTAGGGTTAGGGTTAGGTTTTTTGACCTGGGGTTAGGGTTAGGTTTAGGGTTAGGGTCAGATTCATCTTCTCAAAAGCAAGTGGTACACGAGACACACGACACACACACACAGACGCAGACACACGACACACATACACGACACACACACAGACACACAGACGCAGACACACACACGACACACACACACACACGCAGACACACACACACACAGATGCATATTAGGGTTAGGGTTAGGTTTAGGGTTAGGGTTAGGTTTTTTGACCTGGGGTTAGGGTTAGGGTTAGGGTTAGGTTTTTTGACCTGGGGTTAGGATTAGGGTTAGGTTTAGGGTTAGGGTCAGATTCATCTTCTCAAAAGCAAGTGGTACACGAGACACACGACACACACACACAGACGCAGACACACGACACACATACACGACACACACACAGACACACAGACGCAGACACACACACGACACACACACACACGCAGACACACACACACAGACGCATATTAGGGTTAGGGTTAGGTTTAGGGTTAGGGTTAGGTTTTTTGACTGGGGTTAGGGTTAGGGTTAGGGTTAGGTTTAGGGTTAGGGTCAGATTCATCTTCTCAAAAGCAAGTGGTCCACGAGACACACGACACACACACACAGACGCAGACACACGACACACATACACGACACACACACAGACACACAGACGCAAACACACACACGACACACACACACACACGCAGACACACACACACACAGACGCATATTAGGATTAGGGTTAGGTTTAGGGTTAGGGTTAGGTTTTTTGACCTGGGGTTAGGGTTAGGGTTAGACCTGGTCAAGAGAGAACATATATTTTCTAAAGAGACACACACACACACACACACACACACACACACAATCAGAGAGTAGCATTCCTTTTCTTTCTCAATCCTACTGTGCCTTATATTCCTTCGTTTGACTCAACGTGGAATTTAGAGGAAGTTAGTGTTATTTTGGCTTGCAACCTGCTAATTAATGATATGCACACAACCTGCTAGTTAATGATATGAATATGAGTTTGGAACCTCATTGTTATATTCTAAATATGTTAAGGGTGGAGTTAAGTAATACAAAAGCAATTCACTCTATTATTCTAAACTTGATGTTTGAAAAATCTAAAGATGAAAGCCTGTCAGGGTGGTCGCAACATGGTCGAAACGCTACGTGACGATCGTTTATTGGGAGAGAGGTGGAGGTGAAAGACTTACAAGAAGGTTGTAAGCATTTGATAGTAAACTTAGCATTATTGATATATATAAAAGAAGTAGTGGGAGAATAAAAAAGGGAGAGAAAAGAAAAAGAAAGAACGGTACATACGAGGATTAAAGTATCGATCATTTTATTTTGTGACACGTAGGATATAAATAAGATATTATGGTATCATTATTATACTGCAACAAACAGCTAATTCTTTGTGAGTCATCTAATTATTCCGTTCCGGTCCAATAGCTAATTCTTTGCTAATTCTTTGTTTTCATCTATCTTACCAGATGGCACCCAAGAGAGCGACACCTACTGTTAAGGAGGAAGTGATGCCTCCTACTGTTAAGGAGGAAGAGATACCACCTGCGGGGAGTTCCAGTCACCCAGCACCTATCGCGGCTGTATCTCAGACAGGGAGTTCCAGTCACCCAGCACCCATAGCGGAGCTTGATAACATAAACGCTGTTTATGCGCAGTATTTGAGGGACTGGTATCTGCCCCGTTTTGGAAATCCTCGAGATTGATACTATGATGTTTCATATACTTATATATTATGAATTTTGTGTTACTGTGATACTCTGATACTTATATATTATGTATTTTGTGATGTTGTTTATGCCCATTTTGTGTGACTGTGATACTGTGATACTTTTATGACTGTGATACTTTTATTGTCTGTCTATAATATTTGTGTGTATTAATTGTATGACTGTATACTTTTATTCATATTAAATATTGTTAATCCGGTGTTGAGTGTTCCACCGAAGGGGTCGGCGAACCCATTGAATTCAACGGAGGGTTGCTCCGGGTCTATTTTTAATTAGAAATTTTAAAATTACAGGAACAATAGCTTGGAACAATTAAGGTTTTTTTTTTACTTTTTTTGTAAATTTAGCGACGTATTTAGCGACGTTTAGCGACGTCTAGCGACGTTTTAATAAGTCGCTAAAAAAGTCGCTACTTAGCGACGTGTCATTAGACGTCGCTAACGACGTCGCCAAACGTCGCTAAATATGTTGCTGTACGTCGCAAATTGGTGACATGGCAGTACTGCCAGGTCATTAAATACGTCGCTGTTACGTCGCTATATAAGACACTCATTAGCGACGTTTAGCGACTTTATAGAACGTCGCTATTTAGTGACGCGGCGTCGCTAAACGTCGCTACTTTTAGCGACTCATGGAAGTCGCTAAAAAACGTCGGTATAGCGACGTTTAGCGACGTATTTCGGTTCAGCGACTTGGTTTCTTCCGACTACTTTAAAACGTCGCTAATGATGTCGCTAAACGATTTTAGCGACATTTTTTTGTCATTTAGCGACGTTTTTGGGCGTCGCTAATTTGACTTTTTTTGGTAGTGTCCCTCAAGTGAATTCATTATTCACGAGAAATCCTAGATTTAGTTCTTCCCCAAAACCTTATTCCTCCACCAAATTCAAAAATTAAACCCCAATCCCTCTCATTTTTCCTTATCTAAGAAGCCTAAAAGTTTAGGTCACAAAGAGCATTGGAGAAGAAGAGGCTTTGCTAGAGAACCCTTGGGTTGCATTGGAAATCCATCTCCCAAGAGGTAAAATTCTGAAATCTTTCCTTTAAATTATGTTTTCATGGTCTTGTTGGCCATTAGGAGCCCACCCATAGTTTAGGAATATCCTCAAGGAGAGAAAATTAGTTTTTTTTTCCATAGTATTTTCTATATGAAATTGTGTTCCATTGGGGGTTTTGGTTTGAGTGGAGTATTTTTTCTCCATTCTTCATTGCAACTAACCATAATAGATATATAGTTATTTTGATATGCATAATTAATATTTATGGGTTATTAAGGGTTTTGGCATGAAGATTGGTTGTGTATCATGAGTATCTTGGTTGTGCACTCAAAGTGTTCGTTGAAATGACCAATAGGAGTGTGCACCTATCCATAGTATCATTCATGTGTGCATACATATATTACTAGATGTATAAATATATATATACATGCATAAGTATGTGTAGTGTTGGTGTGTGTATTGCTTGAGAGCAGTGAGGTGAACTGTGTTCAGTCACAGTGAGAGTGTGTGGGGAAGTAAATTGTGTTCACTGGACACAATGGAGTATCGGGTCTGTGTGTATCAATGCACATGTTTTGAGTGAGGGAGTTGTGCTCGAGCACTGGCAGTAGGTGGCTGTTGGTTTATCGGCAACATTTGGGGGTGTCGGGCTGCATTAGCATACAGTTACAGCAGCAATATTAACATGCTGCAGCAACAACATACTCAGTAGAGGAATATTGTGTAGTTAGATGATTAGGGGACTGTTGCTGTGCAACCTGGGAGCATGACTAAGGTTTAACAGTAGCATCAGTGAGTTACACTTGTATTGGACATGTATTGGATCAATGAGTGCTCAGGTTTAAGTTAAAATTTGGGGAGTGACTGCTTTGTGTTGCAGTTGGTTGCACATGTAGGGAGATAGGGTGAGTACAAGTAGACTAATACACGGTATCAGTGAGAAAGGGACTGATGTGGTGTGTGAACATACTACGGTGCCAGTGAGTAATTGGTAGTGTACAGGAAGGGGTATCGGTCAGGGAGCCGTTGTGGTAGCAACAATGAGGACTCCAGTTCAGTAGATGTGCAGTGTGCACATCGGGTTGGGATTCGATAGGACAGTGATCCTTGCACCTATGTGTGGGGTGTTGGGTTAAGAGTGATACCAAGGTGTATCAATACGAGGGGGTGCTCGGGTCTTGAGATGGAAGGCCAAAGTAAGAGCAATAACTGAAATGGTTTTAGAGGTGAAGCTGAGATAGAGTGTTGGAAGTTGGGGTGAATGGGGTATCTCGTATGCACTAGGTGTGGGACTGATATTTAAGTATCAGTCCAATATCAGAGGGTTGGAAATAGATATAGGAGTGAGGGTCACAACAAGCATTGCTGGGTTACACAATAATCTGCAACAGGAAGAGGAGACTGCACACCAGACAGAAGGGATTTTGAAGTAACTGTCATGAGGAATTCAATGGGAGCAGTAGCAGTGATAGCAGGGAAGGCTTAGGGCAGAAACTTGAAAGCGCACTGCCTTGGTGCACTGTAAGTTACAGTATTGTGAGTAGAACTTGATCACAACAGTGATAATAGGGTTGAGGTGCAGTATCAGGCATCAATGATTTAGTGTGTGTATTATATATATGGGGCATGAGTTGTCATGCCCCGATTTTGCCCAATCGATAATCGTCCCCCGGGCTTGATGCCGTACACGCGTAGGGCACACGTGCACAAGGCCTAGGCATAATGATAATCTTTAGAACACATGCAACAGAGTACGCAAATAAGATAACACACATTGAGGCATAGAAAAGTTTTTTTTTATTGATAATGAACATCTGATTACAGACTCTTGACCCAAAAGTGATAAGGATGCCAAACGGACTTATAACTTGGATACAAAATGAGATAGTCGTTCCATACATCACATCCTTTACTAAAACTTCAAAATGATATAGACACCTGCTGGCGAAGCTATCGCCTTGCCTCGGAGCTGCATATAAGGGTTGCACGGGCTCCGGGTACTTTGTATAAGCTCTAAAAAGTTACGAACGGGGTGCAACGAGTACTGGACTAGTTAGGGGAATAAGAAGCTTCAGCTCCTCGCCGCGTCGCTTGGGCTCGGGGAACCTGCTGCAACGAGGGTCAGTATTTTGAAAAGTACCGCTGAGGCAAGCTAACCCAACTAACCAAATCCAAAGTTTGTTCATATGAAGCATGCAATTTATTTGTGGTCTTTCTAACTTGCCTTAGTTCAATTTACATGCAAGCATTGAGTATTCAATTTATAATAACAAATATGCCACTGTTAGGTGACTTTTATCTTCCCGTCTGAACTGCCTGCACAATACTTACCATGTCCTTCCCTGCCACGAAGACACCATTAGTTTGAGCAAGCAATGCAGAAATATATATATGTACTGGGTCATGGAACTTCATTGCCACCATGGACAATAGCTACAGTAAGACGGTGACCCTTGCAGTACGGGTAGCAAGCCCCGCTACAAGGCTCCCGCATTACCCGTGCTAGACTTGCTAGCGTAGCTATCCGAGTTCCGTCCGGAACGAATCGGCCCCAGTGCCCCGGGCACCATTCGCAGGAACTAAACCTTGTGCACAAGTTGTCCGACCGAACTACGCATTGACACTAAGTTAATAGATAAAGCATTCAAACCACAAGAATGTATATATCTACTTTAGCATAGTGCATTTGGCATAGTCTACCTGTCCAAGTGATTATATTTTAATATAGTTTGCACAATACATCTGTACAGTTATATAGAATAAGTTCTAGCTACAAATAAAACATGAATATATAAATGCATAACGGACAAGCAGGCATCAATACGATCGTTTGAGAATTCTAGGTGACAAGCATTACAAGTGTTTCAAGTCTAACTCTTCTTTTCATTTGACTCAGTTTATTCTTATTATGATATCGTTGGAGCGGGATGCACAAATAAGCCAATTTATTAAGAGTGAAGACTTGGAAGAATGGTGCTAATTGAAGTAAAGCCACTCACAAGTTGGTGAACTAGGAGAGAAAAGGGGAGAACTTCAAGACTCCGCTCGCGCGTCGTCTACCCGATCATCTGCACGCACCAACAGATAATCAATATCTCCTTCGGTCTCCGAGGTTCGATACAAAATACGAAATCCTAAGAACGAAGGCAATAAAATCTATTAAAACCGTTCAAGAAAACACAAGTCCTAAAACCAATAAGAAAGCAACCAAGCGACATCGAAAATGGGCAAGAAAACCAGTGCAACAGAAAGGCCCCCTCTCGACTCTGCCGTCGAGTCCTTCCTTGAGGCACGATCCGTTGAATAGGGGACCTGATTCCGAAGAAATCAATCCATAACGAGGAAATGATCTTGATTCAATCTGTCCCGATCGATCGGTACCAAGTAATTCTTGGCCGCACTCCCTGAATAGGGGGGACGGGGCATTACATCATAACCATCTCATAGAAAGTTTCGTCCTTAAAACTTAGGAATAGAACCTACCCCTAAGGAATAATGAGGGAAACCTTTCCCTCATATCAGATTTGAGTTCCCACATCGATTCTTCGATCGCGTGGTTTCGCCAAAGGACACGCACTAGCGATACTGCCCGATTCCGTAACTACTTTTCCTTATGATCCAAGATCTGCACGGGTTCTTCGACGTACGACAAGTCCGCCTGCAGATCTAACTGACCAAAGTCTACCACATGGTTCGGGTCATGCACATACTTTATAAGTTGAGACACATGAAAAATATCGTGCACTTCAGATAGGGCTGGTGGCAATGCAATTTGATAGACAACTGAAGTGACTCATCTGAGAATTTCGAACGGGCCAACAAATCTCGGACTTAACTTTCCCTTTATCCCAAATCTTGTAACTCCCCGCATGGGCGATACCTTTAGAAACACGTGGTCACCCTCTTGGAACTCAAGGGGGCGACGACGAACATCAGTATAGCTCTTCTACCGACTTTGTGCTACCCTTAACCGCTCTCGGATCAACCGAACCTTTTGGATTATTTGTTCAACCAGTTCCGGCCCAAGGATTTGCCTCTCCCCAACTTTATCCCAGCATATCGGTGACCTACACTTTCGCCCATACAGAGCCTCGTACGAAGCTATTTGGATGCTAGACTGATAACTGTTGTTGTATGCAAATTCGGCTAGTGGCAGGTTGACGTCCCAACTTGACTTCGAATTGATTACGCAGAGGCGCAACATATCTTCTAGCACCTGATTCACCCGTTCCGTTTGACCGTCTGTTTGAGGATGGTAGGCTGAGCTGAATTTCAACTTTGTCCCCATCGATGACTAAAGGCTTTCCCAGAAACGTGAGATGAATCGTCCGTCCTGATATGATACTATGGAAACTGGCACTCCGTGCAGTCGGACTATCTCATCAAGGTAGGTCTGGGCAAGGCGGTCGGTGCTCTAAGTACTTTTAATGGCAATAAAGTGTGCAGACTTGGTTAACCGGTCGACGATGACCCAGATTGCGTTGTTCTCCCGTTGCATCATTGGCAGGCCAACAATGAAGTCCATGCTTATGTGCTCCCACTTCCATTCCGGGATAGCAAGATTCTATATTTCTCCGCCCGGCCTCTGATGCTCTGCTTTCATCCTTTGACAACTTATGCATTTCGACACAAAGAGCGCCACATCTTTCTTCATGTCGTGCCACCAGAAGATAGTGCGAAGGTCTTTGTATATTTTCGTGCTCCCGGGATAGATTGTATAGGTTTCATAGTGAGCTTCCGTAAGGATCTCCTTTACGAGTTCTGATTCATTGGGGACGCATAGCCTTCCCTTCACTCGCAACACCCCATTCTCATCCACTGCAAAGTCTTTCGCCTTTCCCGCTAGAATCTGCTCCCGTATTTTCCTGAGAAATGGGTCGTCCCTCTGAGTAGATGTGACTCTCTCTATCAGGTTGGGTACAAATTGCATCTGAGAAACCCGTGCACCGCGATACCGAATTCGGAGTTTGATGCCCAACTCTTCTAAGTCCCTTTGTAACCTGCTATCAACGGACAGAGATCCCGCAAAGACCCGACTCAACGCATCCGCTACCATATTTCCTTTGCCAGGTGTGTAGTCTATCGTCAAGTCCTAATCCTTTATCAATTCTAGCCAACGTCGTTGTCGTAAGTTCAGATCCGCTTGGGTGAATAAGTACTTTAAACTCTTGTGATCGGTATAAATTCGGCAAGGCACTCCATAAAGGTAGTGTCGCCACAACTTTAGCCCGGACACAATTGCCGCTAATTCGAGATCATGTGTAGGATAATTCTTTTCATACTTTTTTAACTGCCTGGATGCATAGGCTATCACCCTATCCTGCTGCATAAGTACACACCCTAAGCCTTGCCCTGACGCGTCGCTGAAGATTTGGAATCCCGAGGTCTCGTCTGGTAGTGCAAGTTACGGGACAGAAGTGAGGCGATGCTTTAACTCTTGAAACAAAGTTTCGCAGTCGGCGGACCCCTCAAACGCGACTCTCTTATGTGTGAGGCGAGTCAGAAGTGAGGCTAGTTTGGAAAAATCTTTTACGAACCGCCTGTAGTAGCCCGCTAGCCCAAGAAAGCTTTGATTTTTACTAACGGATGCATGTCGCTTCCACTCAACGATGGCCTCCACCTTCTTTGGATCGATTGAAATATCTTCCGCAGAAATGATGTGCCCAAGAAAATATACACTGCTCAGCCAAAATTTGCACTTACTCAGTTTCGCATATAACTTGTTATCCCGAAGGGTCTGTAGCCCGGTCCGCAAGTGCTCTGCATGCTCCTCCCCATTCTTCGAGTACACCAAGATATCATCGATGAACACTACTACAAAACTATCGAGATATGGCTGGAACATACGGTTCATTAAATCCATAAAGGCGGCAGGGGCATTGGTCAAACCGAACGACATTACCAAAAACTCATAGTAGCTGTAGCGAGTGCGAAAGGCTGACTTCGGCACATCGTCCGGCTTAATCTTGAGCTGATGGTAACCCGAGCGGAGATCAATTTTCGAGAATACTATTGTAGATTGTAATTGATCAAAGAGATTATCTATCCTGGGGAGGGGGTACTTATTTCGGATAGTTGCTTTATTCAATTCTCGATAGTCGATGCAGAGCCGCATCGTGCCATCCTTTTTTTTAACAAACAACACAGGCACACCCCATAGAGACACACTCGGGCGGATGTATCCACGATCAAGCAACTCTTGCAACTGAATCTTTAACTCCTTCAGCTCTGCTGGTGCCATTCGATACGGAGTTTTGGAAATTGGTCGGGTTTCTGGAAATGTGTCAATAGTGAACTCTATCTCTCGATCAGGCGGCATACCGGGTAACTCGTCTGGAAACACATCAGGAAAATCTGCCACAACGGGAATGGACTCAACGTTTGCGCAATCTTGCCGAGTGTCTCGAACGGACGTCAAGTATCCTACACATACGGAGTGAATCATCCATCGAGCAGACATTGCTGAGATCACCATACAGGCATTCGACGCTTTCGACTGTGGACTGCATGAATAGCAAAATTCTATCTCGACAGGAAGACGAAACACGACTTTCTTCTCCACACAATCGATAGTAGCTGAGCAAGCGCCAAGCCAATCAATTTCCAGAATGATGTCGTAGTCCTCTATGTCTAATCGTATCAAGTGACAATTTTCTTCTTCCAATGCAAATGCAGCCGTCACGACAAACTGAATCGGCAGGCAAACTCGTGCCTGGCGGGGTACTGACGCTGAGCCTTAGGCCTAATGGTGTCTGAATAAATCCATGCTCCCTAGCAAAGTTTGTTGGCACAAAACTATGTGTAGCACCGGAATCAAATAGTACTCGTGCAGGTACATTATTGAATAGCAACATACCTGACACTACGGTGTTCGAGGCAAGCGCCTCGTCCCTCGTTAAGGCATAGACCCGACCCCCAATATTCGGACGACGCTCTTATTGCTGTGTAGGCCGATTAGCTTGGGGTCCTTGAACAGAATTTTGCTGCTCTGTACGGCACTGAGGGACTCAGTTTGGGCGATCAAGACAGTCTCGAGCATAATGACCCAGCCGACCATAGTTGAAGCATCCCTGATTTCGACATTGCTAGCTTGGTGCCCTGTACGGTTGTATTTTGCACAGCGCTGCCCCTGATTCCCCCCGGGATTGTTGCCCTGGTTCCCGCCATTATTTGGACGCTTATTTACGTTATTTTCTCCGGCATTATTAGAGCGCTTGTGATGGGAATGTTGCACAGCGTCGGCAGTAGCGGAAGGATATTGCGGCTCCAGGACAAGGGCATGGTTAAGGATTTCCCTCATCGTCTCGTATTATGGAGCGACTACGTGCGCATGAATGGAAGGTCGCAGACCGCCTTCAAATTGCCTGGCTCGGCTTGCTGCATTGGGAAGATAAGAACTAGCAAACTTGGCCAACCGATTGAATTCTGCGGCATACTGTTATACTGTCATTATTCCTTGTTGTAGACGCGCGAAATCGTTCTCTTTCTGACGACGAATGGGTGGGGGGATAAACTCTTCTTCGAATACGCCACGGAAGGTGGACCAAGGGATCGTCTCGCCTTTAGCATCTGTGGAGAGAGATCTGCGATGCATATTCCACCAATCATGCGCGTTCATCCAAAGCTGGAGTTGGGTACAGGCGACCTGCTTGTCATCACACTACCAGAAAAAGTCAAATTAGCGACGTCTAAAAACGTCGCTAAATAACCAAAAATCGTCGCTAATTAGGTTTAGCGACGTTTCAAAGCAGTCGGAAAACACCAAGTCGCTAAAACAAAAAACGTCGCTAAACGTCGCTATGCCGACATTTTTTAGCGACTTTAATGTGTCGCTAAATTTAGCGACGTTTTGCGACGCCAAGTCACTAAAAAGCAACGTTTAGAAAAGTCGCTAAACGTCGCTGATTAGCGACATCTATCGCGACGTTACACCGACGTCTTTAATGACCTGGCTATACTGCCATGTCAGCAATTGGCGACATTTAGCGACGTAATTAGCGACGTCATTAGCGACGTCATTAGCGACGTTTTACAGCATCGCTAAGTAGCGACGTAATTAGCGACGTAATTTAACGTCGCTAAACGTCGCTAATAACGTCGCTAATTTTTAAAAAAAAATAAAAAAAAATAATGTGCAGAAGCAAACATTGGTGATTCCCTGCAGTTTTACATCATCTTCATCATACACACCAACATGATTCAATCTAGTTAACTATATAATCCAATTAAATTAAAGACCACAAGAAGTATCAATCCAATTAAATGTGGATAACTATATAATCCAATTAAATTAACTAAAAAATTAAAGACCACAAGAAATATCATACATCATGTCTATTGTTGAAGTATCAATAATTCATAAATAATAATAAAAATAACTATACTACTACGGATCTGCAGGAGGCTGACCAGCGGCGCGCTTGAAGGATAACAACTCCTCATACTCGTCCCGTGGAATCGACACCGATGTCGATGGAGAAGGCAGTGACGTCGGTGGAGGCCGTGCCCGCTCCAAGTATGCGAGTCGCTGGTTGTAAGAATCCAAGGTAGATAACAGCCTTGTACTGCTATCACCCATTGAATCCTGCATCCTCGTCAGGTTCTCGCCCATCGATAGCTGTGACGCATGCATCCTCGTCAGCTTCTCGCCCATCGATAGGTGTGACGCCTGCAGCTCCATGATGTTGCGATCATTGGAGGCTCTAATATCATTTGTCAATTCTCGTAGCTCCGTCATGCTGCGGTCGAGCATATCCAATCGTGCGATGAGCATCGGATCGTCCGCCTGCGGCTGGGACCGGGACTGGTCCTCCATACTTCGCAGCAAGTCGTCACGGAGAGACACAATCTGACGGTCAACGGCCTCCTGGACGGCCTCCTGGACTCTGGCCGACGACTGCGAGGGCTGCGACTGCGAGAGGTGTGTGGAATGCACAGCTGTCGGGGAGGCCCTAGATGACTGCGTCGCAACCAGGGCGCCATAGGAGCCCGTACCGTAGTACGTACCCCTCTGGAGACCACCAGCTGCGGTCACCCACAGGTCGTCCGCCGACGGAGATGGACCGGGCTGCGACGAAGCACCAGCCTCTCCAGGTGTAGGTGCACTAGCAGTCGCCCGCTCACGAAGCCTAAGATACTCGGCCTAGAAAAGGTTTGGAAACTCAATAATTGCCTAAGTTATATTAAAATAAACACAAAGTAAAGTAATTGTAAAACCCCCTTCCTAGAAAATCGTAAATACCTTTTTATTTATTAATTATTAATTAAATTGTAGTAATTAGGTCCAAATAGGAGAAATAGATTTTTAATAATTTTTATGTTAGGTGTTCGGGCACTTAGAGGACTTGTGGGACCATCAGGAATTTTTCGAAATTTATTCCATGTAGGAGACCCCTTGAGCAGTTGCTAGCCCAACGATGTGCAATACCCTATTATACAAATTTTAGAATGAGTATACATATATATATATATATACAAATATATATGTATATATATTTTTATTAAAGTAAGAAAGGAAAAGAAAAGAAAGTAAAAAAAAAGAATTAAATAAGTTAATAGAATATAATAATAATAATAATAATAATAATAATAATAATAATATAATAATAGTAATAAATATATTAGCTACTTAGGATTCTTTTCCACAGCAACTTAATGCTAAGTTGCTATGTCTTCAGCAACTTGCAATTGCCGCACGTTGCTTCAGCCAATTTGGCAATTGCGAACTCGCGGACCCACGATCCTATCCCTCTCTCTATCTCCTAATTATATATAACATATATATATATAGTTAGCTCTCTAAAACCCTAACCTAAAACTCCAGACTTTCCCTTCCATCTAGAGCCGTCACCGCAGCCAGAGAAGCCTCCCCAAGCCATCCAACCATCCCGTCGACGCCGACATCGCGAACTGCAGTCTCCCACTCGAAGCACCTTCGCTCCGGCGTCATTTCCCGTTGACTCGCTCGACCAAACGCAGATCCGTTTTCATAGGTATGATCTTTCCTTAACCCTCTCCAATATTTGTTTTATAGTCAACCTCAGATTCCGTGTGCCCCTAGGTGAAAAACAGCGTCCAAAGTGGACGGACAGACAGAATTCTGCAATCGCAGAATTCCAGAATGACCACCCATATTGCCGAGTTCGTATCTCCCACCACAGAGATCCGAATTCGGTGATTCTTTTTGATACCTGTAGATTACATGACCTAGTTTATTTTCTGTATAATAACTTTGTGCTATAAGTTGCTGTGGACAAAATTATAGTCGTCACAAAACTGCGCGCACCCACTTTTTTCGGTTTTCTAAAAGTGGGAGATCGGAGCGCGCCCCGCCAAACGGGACCGCCCCGCCGTGTGCCAAGTGTACCGAATGGTGCACGCAGCATAACGGGACACGTGAAAATTCGTGGGGACTGATTTGGACGCGTGTGCGCGCCGGAATCAGGCCGAATCCGCGAACACATTCCGTGTCGCCACTTTTGTGGAACTCGCGAGTATTTTGTGCACGCTTGTCAGATTGTGACGAAATTTGCGCCACTGGACTCGTGGTAACACGCTGGTCCTGTAACCCAATTTTCACGCATTTCTGAGACGGTTGACCAGATCGCCAATTGGCGGGCCCCACAGTTGACTTTTTGGACCAAATTATGTTCGGCTCATCGGAATCCAAATTTGGACATACCGTTGGGATCGTATTGACATTTAGAATTATTTGACCCATAGTTTGTCCCATTTAGAGACTGTTACCCTCGACACGCTTTTCGGTGCAAAGTGGCCCACATATGGAATCCGCTTTAATCCGAAAATGACCTTTTTGCCCCTGTGTCCAAATTGGACGTAAGGACAGGCATTTCTAGCAGTTTGATATCTTCTGAGACTATTGGTGATGTTTATGACAGCTTTTGGAGTAGTCGCTACCGGTTCCACTGATCCAGGGACTATTGTTGATATTCCAACATCAGGCAAGTGTACCTTGCCAAACTCTGCAGCTTAGTTATTTATTTCCTTGCTATATATATATTACTGTGCATGCTCAACCTAGGACCGTGTGACATACTTAGCGTCCGATTATCAGTCGGGTGCCGACACTGTACGCAGTGTTGGGTACGGTCATCTAGAGATGGACATTCGTGACACCTTATTTTCGTACTTGTCATACCAAGTACACTTGACCCAGGACACTGGACACTGATCATGAGATAGAATCTTCCCGAGATATTCGTGGTGATCCTGTATAGGATGCAGGACATATATAGATACTATAATCTAGATACATTATGACTTGTGCATTAGTTATGACCCCGCGGACATGGACGTGAGACGTTATGTTCATGATTTGTGTGGTTACATTGGGTGGGGAGAGACACACAGACTACAGACTGATCATATATATACACCCCTATTATCGTGAGGCACAAGACTCTATAGCCGAGCTTGGCCCATTACTCATTATTACTGCTGCTACCGGCTCCCCTACACAGAGCTTGTAGTATGCTTCAGCCTGAGTTCTAGTGCTGCTCTCATCTTGCATATCACTTAGCTGGTTATTTTAGTATTCCCTTATTGTTCCATCTATTGCTGGAGATACCCACAGGCTACAGGTTGATTATGTTATGCCGGCTACTCAGTCTCCCGCTGAGCTAGACCACCTCTTGACACCCCTGCTACCGGCTCCCCTTCACAGAGCTTGTAGTAGTTCCAACCTGAGTACTGTTGATATTCTCTCTTGCATTTTATACAGATGTTACATACTTACCCTGCTTATCTCATTATTTGCTGCACTGTTTATATTCTGGCTTGTATTATTTTCTGTACCTTGCTATGTCCCCTGAGGACCTGGATCCGGATTTTTGTCCCCAGATTTTGCAGACGTGGTTTATCCCGAGGTTTACGGGACCGGAGCAGGAGCTGATCCAGGAGCTGTACCACCATCCGAGGACGAGGTCTTAGCTGAAGACTTCTCTTGAGCATCCATGTTTATGCTCAGCTTTTAGTATTTCTTTCAGTCTTTTATATTCTGGTCATTTGAACCATTGTACTAGATATTTATCGGGTTGTTCCCCGAAGTACTTTGTGAGACTAGATGATGATTTATATTCCTTATTATTCTGTGGATCATATTTTATATCTTGTGTGGATGAGATTAGTTGTGCCATGATTGTCGTAGACTTGTTTTACAGCTTAAGTATGCCCTGATGGATCCATTATATTGAGTTGGTCCATCGGTGCGTACTGCTGGCCATTGCCACGTGTCTAGTCCCACGGTATTTTGGGACTGGGGCGTGACATGGTTTTTGTGGTGGCCTATGCAGGTCTACGACTAAATAGTTCGGTTTCAACTTAGGGACCGGACCAGCCTGCGCTTAGGACTAGAGTATAGGATCTCATCCACAATTGACTATGATTCATCTTCCTCCTATCTGTTCTATTTGAACAATTGCATCCCGCTTGATTCCTGTACTTCCTTAATAGTTCTTTGAGTATAGACTTCTGCTAGAATATAGGAACCCCTGTTATTAGGATGATAATTAGGGTAGCACACCTATTAAGAATACAACGAGAATATAGACACACCACTAAGTTTAGAATATCTAGTGAACCCTAGAATCCCTTATCCCTATAATTGGTTTACCATTACCCGGATGTATTATGAAGACTTGAGAGTAGTATAGACACTACTAGAGATAGTTAGAAGTTTTACCATAATGTTTGCCCCTAGCATGGAGGAACCCATAGAAAACAAAAACTTAATGTTTGGACTGAACCTAACCTTCATAGTTAGATGATATTGGAACCATAAACTTATATCATTGTCTTGTTATTAGTAGACAGCACCCTAGGAAGCCTAGAGGAATGTAATCAACACTTCTCCCTTGATCATACCCCGAACATAGCAACCAACACCCCACTCCCCTTAGAGAACCATGATGCTATCTAGAGCCCTCTACCTTTATTTTATATATATTGTTTCCCTGCGACCATAGCGCTCGCTGTTTTGCGACGGCTAATTACGTTTCTTCTCTTCATCTTTCAACTCGCGCCATCTGACACTTCGGATAGTAGGCCAAGTAATTTTATTCTTGGTTCAAGGCTCATAGTTTGCTAGGCTTATAGTTGTAGCCTTGAGTGTGAAATCTTTATGCTTGGTAGTTAGAACTTGATAAGTTTAAGTTGCTTTGTAGATTGTGACCAATGATTAACCCTTAATTTTTAAATCATGAAATTTGTACCCTCACCTCGATACAAGTTAGACCCTTCCTCCTTGACGGCCAGTAACTCTTCTATCCTTACCATTGACACTTGCTTGTAAGTGCTATGACTAAGACTTAAGGTGACCCTTACCTATATAATGCAATAGGAGACCCTAATAAGTATCAAGATCCTTCCTTATATACCCTAATAAGAGTTCTGTTTTATTTACATGTGCAAGATTATTTGTAGGATCCTCTTAAGACGATCACGGTATTAGTTTAATTCTTTTATAAGTTGGGTAGTATGCCTCACAACATAGTACCAACTAGCCCTATTGACCCATTGATGAAGTGAACTAGGATGACACAACTTTAGACTTGCATTAGAAGATAGTGTTTAATTCAGACTGTAGAATTTAGAGGTCCTTGCCCCTAACTGGTCGACTAACGACTTGGACAAGGAGGTTGTATGATGACTGTAGAGATTGGAGAGTCTGTTATTATTATGGTTGCTTGTTTGTTTTGTTTTATGAACTTGAATAATTTGTACCTCCTTTCATCATCATCTAGCGTACTTAAATTTGTTGTACTTGACTTATGCTGCTATTCTATAGCCTAGTTTTGCAAGCTTACTCTTTATCGAGCTTGTTCATGACATATGTATTAGTGGACTGGTACATTAATACAATTGTCTATTCAGAACCAGTGTATTACGGTCTGATCAACCTTAGTGCATTTTGGTTCGCTCTTCGCACGACTACTTTACGTGGATTGAGATATAGTTGACTAGTATACTTGCCCTCTAGATATGTCTGCGCATATCGTATCAGTTACATAACTGTACTAATACGAGCATGCGAACAAAGGATTACCAATAGGATTTCAATCCACAACAACTTGACAATTTCCATTTGTATTCTTTAAACGCCTTGATCCCGATACTTTTATTCTATTACCTCACCCTTGAACTCTTTATTATTGATCTTCGTCTTCCCTTATTTCGGAAAGGCGAAACCTCGTGCTTGGTATAAGTTTGATATATAGACAATACTAGATATACCCCACAGGCCGGTCGCATTGTTGATGACCCTTTTATATATGATTTAGGGAATATCATAGGTGATATGTTTGGTGTTAAAGACTTGAGGATTCAATAACATGATTAAATAAGTTGGGGCATAGATTTATTAGATGAATAGTCTTAGATAATAGATGGATAAAATCTAAGTTGGGTAGAGACCGCAATGTTCACTTGAGAGCAACCCTTTAGACGGTAATCAAATGAGATTTGATGGAGTGAGCCCTACCCTAATTTAATTTCGAGGACGAAATTTTTATAAGTTGGGTAGAATGTAAAACCCCCTTCCTAGAAAATCGTAAATACCTTTTTATTTATTAATTATTAATTAAATTGTAGTAATTAGGTCCAAATAGGAGAAATAGATTTTTAATAATTTTTATGTTAGGTGTTCGGGCACTTAGAGGACTTGTGGGACCATCAGGAATTTTTCGAAATTTATTCCATGTAGGAGACCCCTTGAGCAGTTGCTAGCCCAACGATGTGCAATACCCTATTATACAAATTTTAGAATGAGTATATATATATATATATATATATATACAAATATATATGTATATATATTTTTATTAAAGTAAGAAAGGAAAAGAAAAGAAAGTAAAAAAAAAAGAATTAAATAAGTTAATAGAATATAATAATAATAATACTAATAATAATAATATAATAATAATAGTAATAAATATATTAGCTACTTAGGATTCTTTTCCACAGCAACTTAATGCTAAGTTGCTATGTCTTCAGCAACTTGCAATTGCCGCACGTTGCTTCAGCCAATTTGGCAATTGCGAACTCGCGGACCCACGATCCTATCCCTCTCTCTATCTCCTAATTATATATAACATATATATATATAGTTAGATCTCTAAAACCCTAACCTAAAACTCCAGACTTTCCCTTCCCATCTAGAGCCGTCACCGCAGCCAGAGAAGCCTCCCCAAGCCATCCAACCATCCCGTCGACGCCGACATCGCGAACTGCAGTCTCCCACTCGAAGCACCTTCGCTCCGGCGTCATTTCCCGTTGACTCGCTCGACCAAACGCAGATCCGTTTTCATAGGTATGATCTTTCCTTAACCCTCTCCAATATTTGTTTTATAGTCAACCTCAGATTCCGTGTGCCCCTAGGTGAAAAACAGCGTCCAAAGTGGACGGACAGACAGAATTCTGCAATCGCAGAATTCCAGAATGACCACCAATATTGCCGAGTTCGTATCTCCCACCACAGAGATCCGAATTCGGTGATTCTTTTTGATACCTGTAGATTACATGACCTAGTTTATTTTCTATATAATAACTTTATGCTATTAGTTGCTGTGGACAAAATTATAGTCGTCACAAAACTGCGCGCACCCACTTTTTCCGGTTTTCTAAAAGTGGGAGATCGGAGCGCGCCCCGCCAAACGGGACCGCCCCGCCGTGTGCCAAGTGTACCGAATGGTGCACGCAGCATAACGGGACACGTGAAAATTCGTGGGGACTGATTTGGACGCGTGTGCGCGCCGGAATCAGGCCGTATCCGCGAACACATTCCGTGTCGCCACTTTTGTGGAACTCGCGAGTATTTTATGCACGCTTGTCAGATTGCGACGAAATTTGCGCCACTGGACTCGTGGTAACAAGCTAGTCCTGTGACCCAATTTTCATGCATTTCTGAGACGGTTGACCAGATCGCCAATTGGCGGGCCCCACAGTTGACTTTTGGGACCAAATTATGTTCGGCTCATCGAAATCCAAATTTGGACATACCGTTGGGATCGTATTGACATTTAGAATTGTTTGACCCATAGTTTGTCCCATTTAGAGACTGTTACCCTCGGCACGCTTTTCGGTGCAAAGTGGCCCACATATGGAACCCGCTTTAATCCGAAAATGACCTTTTTGCCCCTGTGTCCAAATTGGACGTAAGGACAGGCATTTCTAGCAGTTTGATATCTTCTGAGACTATTGGTGATGTTTATGACAGCTTTTGGAGTAGTCGCTACCGGTTCCACTGATCCAGGGACTATTGTTGATATTCCAACATCAGGCAAGTGTACCTTGCCAAACTCTGCAGCTTAGTTATTTATTTCCTTGCTATATATATATTACTGTGCATGCTCAACCTAGGACCGTGTGACATACTTAGCGTCCGATTATCAGTCGGGTGCCGACACTGTACGCAGTGTTGGGTACGGTCATCTAGAGATGGACATTCGTGACACCTTATTTTCGTACTTGTCATACCAAGTACACTTGACCCAGGACACTGGACACTGATCATGAGATAGAATCTTCCCGAGATATTCGTGGTGATCCTGTATAGGATGCAGGACATATATAGATACTATAATCTAGATACATTATGACTTGTGCATTAGTTATGACCCCGCGGACATGGACGTGAGACGTTATGTTCATGATTTGTGTGGTTACATTGGGTGGGGAGAGACACACAGACTACAGACTGATCATATATATACACCCCTATTATCGTGAGGCACAAGACTCTATAGCCGAGCTTGGCCCATTACTCATTATTACTGCTGCTACCGGATCCCCTACACAGAGCTTGTAGTATGCTTCAGCCTGAGTTCTAGTGCTGCTCTCATCTTGCATATCACTTAGCTGGTTATTTTAGTATTCCCTTATTGTTCCATCTATTGCTGGAGATACCCACAGGCTACAGGTTGATTATGTTATGCCGGCTACTCAGTCTCCCGCTGAGCTAGACCACCTCTTGACACCCCTGCTACCGGCTCTCCTTCACAGAGCTTGTAGTAGTTCCAACCTGAGTACTGTTGATATTCTCTCTTGCATTTTATACAGATGTTACATACTTACCCTGCTTATCTCATTATTTGCTGCATTGTTTATATTCTGGCTTGTATTATTTTCTGTACCTTGCTATGTCCCCTGAGGACCTGGATCCGGATTTTTGTCCCCAGATTTTGCAGACGTGGTTTATCCCGAGGTTTACGGGACCGGAGCAGGAGCTGATCCAGGAGCTGTACCACCATCTGAGGACGAGGTCTTAGCTGAAGACTTCTCTTGAGCATCCATGTTTATGCTCAGCTTTTAGTATTTCTTTCAGTCTTTTATATTCTGGTCATTTGAACCATTGTACTAGATATTTATCGGGTTGTTCCCCGAAGTACTTTGTGAGACTAGATGATGATTTACATTCCTTATTATTCTGTGGATCATATTTTATATCTTGTGTGGATGAGATTAGTTGTGCCATGATTGTCGTAGACTTGTTTTACAGCTTAAGTATGCCCTGATGGATCCATTATATTGAGTTGGTCCATCGGTGCGTACTGCTGGCCATTGCCACGTGTCTAGTCCCACGGTATTTTGGGACTGGGGCGTGACATGGTTTTTGTGGTGGCCCATGCAGGTCTACGACTAAATAGTTCGGTTTCAACTTAGGGACCGGACCAGCCTGCGCTTAGGACTAGAGTATAGGATCTCATCCACAATTGACTATGATTCATCTTCCTCCTATCTGTTCTATTTGAACAATTGCATCCCGCTTGATTCCTGTACTTCCTTAATAGTTCTTTGAGTATAGACTTCTGCTAGAATATAGGAACCCCTGTTATTAGGATGATAATTAGGGTAGCACACCTATTAAGAATACAACGAGAATATAGACACACCACTAAGTTTAGAATATCTAGTGAACCCTAGAATCCCTTATCCCTATAATTGGTTTACCATTACCCGGATGTATTATGAAGACTTGAGAGTAGTATAGACACTACTAGAGATAGTTAGAAGTTTTACCATAATGTTTGCCCCTAGCATGGAGGAACCCATAGAAAACAAAAACTTAATGTTTGGACTGAACCTAACCTTCATAGTTAGATGATATTGGAACCATAAACTTATATCATTGTCTTGTTATTAGTAGACAGCACCCTAGGAAGCCTAGAGGAATGTAATCAACACTTCTCCCTTGATCATACCCCGAACATAGCAACCAACACCCCACTCCCCTTAGAGAACCATGATGCTATCTAGAGCCCTCTACCTTTATTTTATATATATTGTTTCCCTGCGACCATAGCGCTCGCTGTTTTGCGACGGCTAATTACGTTTCTTCTCTTCATCTTTCAACTCGCGCCATCTGACACTTCGGATAGTAGGCCAAGTAATTTTATTCTTGGTTCAAGGCTCATAGTTTGCTAGGCTTATAGTTGTAGCCTTGAGTGTGAAATCTTTATGCTTGGTAGTTAGAACTTGATAAGTTTAAGTTGCTTTGTAGATTGTGACCAATGATTAACCCTTAATTTTTAAATCATGAAATTTGTACCCTCACCTCGATACAAGTTAGACCCTTCCTCCTTGACGGCCAGTAACTCTTCTATCCTTACCATTGACACTTGCTTGTAAGTGCTATGACTAAGACTTAAGGTGACCCTTACCTATATAATGCAATAGGAGACCCTAATAAGTATCAAGATCCTTCCTTATATACCCTAATAAGAGTTCTGTTTTATTTACATGTGCAAGATTATTTGTAGGATCCTCTTAAGACGATCACGGTATTAGTTTAATTCTTTTATAAGTTGGGTAGTATGCCTCACAACATAGTACCAACTAGCCCTATTGACCCATTGATGAAGTGAACTAGGATGACACAACTTTAGACTTGCATTAGAAGATAGTGTTTAATTCAGACTGTAGAATTTAGAGGTCCTTGCCCCTAACTGGTCGACTAACGACTTGGACAAGGAGGTTGTATGATGACTGTAGAGATTGGAGAGTCTGTTATTATTATGGTTGCTTGTTTATTTTGTTTTATGAACTTGAATAATTTGTACCTCCTTTCATCATCATCTAGCGTACTTAAATTTGTTGTACTTGACTTATGCTGCTATTCTATAGCCTAGTTTTGCAAGCTTACTCTTTATCGAGCTTGTTCATGACATATGTATTAGTGGACTGGTACATTAATACAATTGTCTATTCAGAACCAGTGTATTACGGTCTGATCAACCTTAGTGCATTTTGGTTCGCTCTTCGCACGACTACTTTACGTGGATTGAGATATAGTTGACTAGTATACTTGCCCTCTAGATATGTCTGCGCATATCGTATCAGTTACATAACTGTACTAATACGAGCATGCGAACAAAGGATTACCAATAGGATTTCAATCCACAACAACTTGACAATTTTCATTTGTATTCTTTAAACGCCTTGATCCCGATACTTTTATTCTATTACCTCACCCTTGAACTCTTTATTATTGATCTTCGTCTTCCCTTATTTCGGAAAGGCGAAACCTCGTGCTTGGTATAAGTTTGATATATAGACAATACTAGATATACCCCACAGGCCGGTCGCATTGTTGATGACCCTTTTATATATGATTTAGGGAATATCATAGGTGATATGTTTGGTGTTAAAGACTTGAGGATTCAATAACATGATTAAATAAGTTGGGGCATAGATTTATTAGATAAATAGTCTTAGATAATAGATGGATAAAATCTAAGTTGGGTAGAGACCGCAATGTTCACTTGAGAGCAACCCTTTAGACGGTAATCAAATGAGATTTGATGGAGTGAGCCCTACCCTAATTTAATTTCGAGGACGAAATTTTTATAAGTTGGGTAGAATGTAAAACCCCCTTCCTAGAAAATCGTAAATACCTTTTTATTTATTAATTATTAATTAAATTGTAGTAATTAGGTCCAAATAGGAGAAATAGATTTTTAATAATTTTTATGTTAGGTGTTCGGGCACTTAGAGGACTTGTGGGACCATCAGAAATTTTTCGAAATTTATTCCATGTAGGAGACCCCTTGAGCAGTTGCTAGCCCAACGATGTGCAATACCCTATTATACAAATTTTAGAATGAGTATATATATATATATATATATATATATATATACAAATATATATGTATATATATTTTTATTAAAGTAAGAAAGGAAAAGAAAAGAAAGTAAAAAAAAAGAATTAAATAAGTTAATAGAATATAATAATAATAATACTAATAATAATAATATAATAATAATAGTAATAAATATATTAGCTACTTAGGATTCTTTTCCACAGCAACTTAATGCTAAGTTGCTATGTCTTCAGCAACTTGCAATTGCCGCACGTTGCTTCAGCCAATTTGGCAATTGCGAACTCGCGGACCCACGATCCTATCCCTCTCTCTATCTCCTAATTATATATAGCATATATATATATAGTTAGCTCTCTAAAACCCTAACCTAAAACTCCAGACTTTTCCTTCCCATCTAGAGCCGTCACCGCAGCCAGAGAAGCCTCCCCAAGCCATCCAACCATCCCGTCGACGCCGACATCGCGAACTGCAGTCTCCCACTCGAAGCACCTTCGCTCCGGCATCATTTTCCGTTGACTCGCTCGACCAAACGCAGATCCGTTTTCATAGGTATGATCTTTCCTTAACCCTCTCCAATATTTGTTTTATAGTCAACCTCAGATTCCGTGTGCCCCTAGGTGAAAAACAGCGTCCAAAGTGGACGGACAGACAGAATTCTGCAATCGCAGAATTCCAGAATGACCACCAATATTGCCGAGTTCGTATCTCCCACCACAGAGATCCGAATTCGGTGATTCTTTTTGATACCTGTAGATTACATGACCTAGTTTATTTTCTATATAATAACTTTATGCTATTAGTTGCTGTGGACAAAATTATAGTCGTCACAAAACTGCGCGCACCCACTTTTTCCGGTTTTCTAAAAGTGGGAGATCGGAGCGCGCCCCGCCAAACGGGACCGCCCCGCCGTGTGCCAAGTGTACCGAATGGTGCACGCAGCATAACGGGACACGTGAAAATTCGTGGGGACTGATTTGGACGCGTGTGCGCGCCGGAATTAGGCCGTATCCGCAAACACATTCCGTGTTGCCACTTTTATGGAACTCGCGAGTATTTTGTGCACGCTTGTCAGATTGCGACGAAATTTGCGCCACTGGACTCGTGGTAACACGCTGGTCCTGTGACCCAATTTTTACGCATTTCTGAGACGGTTGACCAGATCGCCAATTGGCGGGCCCCACAGTTGACTTTTTGGACCAAATTATGTTCGGCTCATCGGAATCCAAATTTGGACATACCGTTGGGATCGTATTGACATTTAGAATTGTTTGACCCATAGTTTTTCCCATTTAGAGACTGTTACCCTCGGTACGCTTTTCGGTGCAAAGTGGCCCACATATGGAACCCGCTTTAATCCGAAAATGACCTTTTTGCCCCTGTGTCCAAATTGGACGTAAGGACAGGCATTTCTAGCAGTTTGATATCTTCTGAGACTATTGGTGATGTTTATGACAGCTTTTGGAGTAGTCGCTACCGGTTCCACTGATCCAGGGACTATTGTTGATATTCCAACATCAGGCAAGTGTACCTTGCCAAACTCTGCAGCTTAGTTATTTATTTCCTTGCTATATATATATTACTGTGCATGCTCAACCTAGGACCGTGTGACATACTTAGCGTCCGATTATCAGTCGGGTGCCGACACTGTACGCAGTGTTGGGTACGGTCATCTAGAGATGGACATTCGTGACACCTTATTTTCGTACTTGTCATACCAAGTACACTTGACCCAGGACACTGGACACTGATCATGAGACGGGATCTTCCCGAGATATTCGTGGTGATCCTGTATAGGATACAGGACATATAGAGATACTATAATCTAGATACATTATGACTTGTGCATTAGTTATGACCCCGCGGACATGGACGTGAGACGTTATGTTCATGATTTGTGTGGTTACATTGGGTGGGGAGAGACACACAGACTACAGACTGATCATATATATACACCCCTATTATCGTGAGGCACAAGACTCTATAGCCGAGCTTGGCCCATTACTCATTATTACTGCTGCTACCGGCTCCCCTACACAGAGCTTGTAGTATGCTTCAGCCTGAGTTCTAGTGCTGCTCTCATCTTGCATATCACTTAGCTGGTTATTTTAGTATTCCCTTATTGTTCCATCTATTGCTGGAGATACCCACAGGCTACAGGTTGATTATGTTATGCCGGCTACTCAGTCTCCCGCTGAGCTAGACCACCTCTTGACACCCCTGCTACCGGCTCTCCTTCACAGAGCTTGTAGTAGTTCCAACCTGAGTACTGTTGATATTCTCTCTTGTATTTTATACAGATGTTACATACTTACCCTGCTTATCTCATTATTTGCTGCACTGTTTATATTCTGGCTTGTATTATTTTCTGTACCTTGCTATGTCCCCTGAGGACCTGGATCCGGATTTTTGTCCCCAGATTTTGCAGACGTGGTTTATCCCGAGGTTTACGGGACCGGAGCAGGAGCTGATCCAGGAGCTGTACCACCATCTGAGGACGAGGTCTTAGCTGAAGACTTCTCTTGAGCATCCATGTTTATGCTCAGCTTTTAGTATTTCTTTCAGTCTTTTATATTCTGGTCATTTGAACCATTGTACTAGATATTTATCGGGTTGTTCCCCGAAGTACTTTGTGAGACTAGATGATGATTTACATTCCTTATTATTCTGTGGATCATATTTTATATCTTGTGTGGATGAGATTAGTTGTGCCATGATTGTCGTAGACTTGTTTTACAGCTTAAGTATGCCCTGATGGATCCATTATATTGAGTTGGTCCATCGGTGCGTACTGCTGGCCATTGCCACGTGTCTAGTCCCACGGTATTTTGGGACTGGGGCGTGACAGTAATACTTACATAGGTCTGTGAGGCCCTCTCATCAATGAGATTTCCGTCCTTGCGATGGGTGGCCAAGAAGACGGTCACCATGTTTGCATCCTCACCCCTCTGTACCTGTTAAAAATATATTTTTTATTACTAAACTTAAATATTTTTTTCAAGTACCATTTTATGGTACTTATATTAAAATAATATATTTTAAAAGAAAAAATATACCAAACGACAAAAATGTTCCGTCATCGGAATCGAGCCACCACACCACTTGGCAGCATTCTGCCTAGCCGCCTTGGCCTTCTTAGACCTTTCCTTGTAGCTCGGATCGTCGAATCTAGCCCTCATCGCAGTCCACTGCTCAGGCGTGATCCAACCTTGGATCGGTTTTCCAGCACGATCACGAGCTTTCTGGTCATCCAGAGCATCTCGGATAAGCTTGGCGGCAACGGTAGGAAAGAGCCGCTCGATCAACTCGGCCCGGTGCGGAGGATAAAAATACGTTTGCTACAATAAATAATTTATTAAGTTAGCATCACGAATATGCATAAATTAGAAGATTTATTTAATATACTTTTACCTGGAAGTGCGCAAACCAGAACGCCTTTCTCTCCTCCGGAGCCTCAGAGTAGTTGATCCAAGGGCCACCGTAGTTGTTCCTCAAAAATTGGCCCAGGCGTCTCTGAACCGACGATGGACGATATCTATAATGAAATAATAATTTAGATTACTGAAAAAGTCAATATACGATGAATAAAGAGAAACACAAATATATACTAAACCATCTAATTGACTTACTTTGTACCGTCGGCCCAAATCTCTGTCCTCGTCTCCTCCGGTGGTGCGCATGGAGGATCTTGCTGATGCTGGGACAACGTCGGCACGACCTCCTCTACATGCTCATCTATCTCCATGGTTCCGTCAGCAGGAGGAACGCTGGACGAGGGAGTACTATCACGCCTGGAACTACTCATCCCAGGAGTGATGCCACGCAACGTCGTCGCAGTCGGAGATGTGACTGATCGATATACTGGAGTACTGGGCGACGATGATCCGGAACCAACAGTAGGCAGTACCGGAGTGGCACTCTGTCTACCTCGGGACCTGCCGAATCCTCCGCGTCGTCCTGTCATATCTGATAACAACATATGATGAATATAGAGAAACACAAATATATACTATATTCTACAGTCGAAATGTGATACATATCTCAAAGCATTATACAGTCAAAATATAATACATATATTCGTTAATGTCAACATCTACTTCTACATACAATATTTACAGTCTAAATACAGTTATATTCTACATGGAATATTTTATATTTTCAATCATCTTTAGAAAATTCATCTTGTTCGCCTTCCTCGTCCTGCTCTTCCTCTTCCTCGTCTTCACTTTCATCTACTTCGTCGTCCTCTTCGGATAATTCTACATCTTCTACATTATTACTCGTGTAATGAGTAACTTCCGTTGAGTCCACATCTACAATATTTGTTACAAGAGGTAGATCATCCTCCTGATAAGCTATTTCGTCAATGTCAAAGGTATTTCTAGCTTTAGTCTTGCATACTGCCCACCAATCCGACCTTGCTATCCCCCGTCTAGGATAAGTTGTGAAGTACACGAGCTGAGCCTGACTTGATAGGACAAATGGTTCGTAGCCTTGATATCTACGCTTGTAGTTTATATCCACAAGGCCATGCTTGTCAATTTTCCAACCTTGATCTTGAATCGGATCGAACCATTCACACCTGAATAGCACGATATTAGCAGGTTCTGGGCCATAATTATATGTCAACTCCACAATCTCTCGTAAGATGCCAAAAAAATCATTGCCCGGATTGACGTCTTTATAGTTTATAGATTTGATACACAAACCATTGTTTTTCGTGGAATCAAGATCCAGAAAGCTGTCTCTGATAGGAGCATTTGTTGACTTGAACCTGAACCCATTCACACAGAAACTTGGCCATATTTTTACGGCAGTAATTGGTCCCTTGGCTAGAGTCCTAATAGATTCAGTCTCGGGTGATATTAGACGATCGACCTAAATACCAAAGTAGCGATAGTAAGTTATTTGTTTTGCAAGTGCAAAAATAAAAAGTAATTACCAAGCATCTTACATTTGCGCTCAACCAAGAAGAAAAATGGCATCTAATATCTTGTTCTACTTCTTCGTCTGTTATGTAGGGTCTAACCGACCTCAACTCATCATTATATGTGCTAAAAAACAATAAAGCAACTGCTGATTAGTAGCATAATAGTATCTTATACTATTACATTGAGATGATGTAAACGTGGACGTATTAATTACTTACCCCTCTAGCTTCTCCACTTCATCCTCGTCGTAATTGAGTAATATATACAATTGAGCAGCCCTTAGCTCATCGTCATTCAAATATCTCTTCTTCATTTTTCTCGAGGGCTTTCCGGATGCATTGAATACTTTGAGTATTGCATCATTAGATTCCTGATATGCGTCGTCGTTTCTGGGAGCTTTCATCCTATTAGTAGCAACATGCGGTTTGAAATACGTCGAGCAAAAGTTTGTAATCTCCTCGAGAACATAAGCTTCACAAATAGAGCCTTCAACCCGTGCCTTATTTTTCACCTTTCTCTTTAGGTGATTCAGATGGCGCTCGAAGGGGTACATCCGCCGATAACCGACAGGACCACCAACACGTGCCTCATAGGAAAGATGAATTGGCAAATGCTCCATAGAGTCGAAGAATCCAGGAGGAAACACCTTCTCGAGCTTACATAGTGTTACCGCAATGTCCCTCTCTTGCTTTTTCTAGACGATCGACGAGCAACTTAGTACAACAAAGATCTCTTAAGAATATGCTCAGCTCTGTCAATGGGTCCCAAACGACCTGCGGTAAGAATTCCCGAAATGCAATCGGAATTAACCTCTCCATGAATACGTGACAATCGTGGCTCTTCATACCTACTAGTTTGTTCTCCTTGAGATCGACGCATCTTTTCAAGTTCGATACGTACCCGTCTGGAAACTTGAGACCCTGAATCCACCTACAAAGTCTACCTTTATCCTCTTTATCCAGTGAGAAAACTGACTTAGGTTGCTTTAACTTTCCATTCCCCTCCTCTATCAAATGCAATGCAGGACGTCTACATATGTCTTCTAAGTCCAACCTGGCCTTCGGATTATCTTTCGTCTTCCTCTTTACATCCATTACAGTATTAATTATGTTATCAAACATATTCTTCTCGATATGCATGACATCAAGGTTATGTCTGATCAGATTGGTGCTCCAATATGGCAGATCCCAGAATATACTCCTCTTCGTCCAGTTATGGGTGCGACCAAATCCGTCACACTTGTACCCCTTAGCAGGCTCTTCGATAGCACTTGGTAAATCTTTTACCTCTTCCCATATCGTGCATCCGGGCCACCTTGGCGGTGGATTGGCCTTCTCCACAACTCCCGCACGAAAAGTATTCTGATTCCTCCGGTACGGATGATCCTTCGGCAAAAATTATCGATGACAATCGAAGAAGCACGGTTTGCCTCCGTGTTTCAAACGGAAAGCCTGAGAACGGTCCATGCAATACGGACATGAGAGACGACCATGGGTGCTCCATCCCGATAACATTCCATAGGCCGGAAAGTCGTTGATGGTCCACATAAGTGCTGCCCTCATCTGAAAATTTTGCTTCCTAGAAACATCATACGTGTTGGCACCTACTTCCCACAGCTGATTCAACTCATCTATCAAAGGCTGTAAATACACATCGATGTTCCTCTTCGGATTGTTCGAACCCGGGATAATAACGGTTAGGAACATATACGGAGTCTTCATGCACATCCAAGGCGGTAGATTGTACGGAGTGACGATCACAGGCCAACACGAATACTGGAAGCCCGAAAGTCCGAATGGGGTAAAACTGTCAGAGCAGAGCCCCAATCTGACATTACGTGCTTCCTCGGCAAAATGTGGATACTCTCGATCAAAGTGCTTCCATGCTTCTCCATCGGATGGATGATCCAATACTCCTTCGATCTGTTTTCGCCTGTACCAACTCATGTTTTCTGCAGTCTCCTTAACCATAAACAACCGCTGCAACCGCGGCGTCAAAGGCAAGTAGTGCATCGAATCGGTAGGCTTCCTTGCACCGGCAGACTTTCCTCTAACAGTGGCCTTGTAGCGATCAGCACCACAGAATCTGCACGCATCTTCATCCTTGTCGTCTTTGTAGTACAACATGCACCCATTGCGACATGCATCGATTTTCTCGTATCTCATCCAAAGCGATCTCACCATCCTCTTAGATCGATAGAAGTCTTTAGGCAACTTTGCACCCTCGGGCAAGATCTCTATAATCAAATCGAGCAGTCGATTATAGCATTCTTGCGACATGTTAAAATCGGACTTGATGCTCAATAATCTTGTAACCACCTCCAACGGTGAATGATCCTCACAACCAGGATATAGTGGAGTCCTTGCATTCTCAAGCAACTCCATAAACTTTGCAGCATCGGCATTCGGTGCCTCCTCAGCTGCATCATAATTGTCCGGATTGAAACTCGGTCCCGCCGTATCATAATTGTCAGGATTGAAACTAGGCCCCGCCGCATCATAAACCATGTTCACCAACCCGTCGTCGTAAGCATCGTGGTCTTGGACATCCATATACGGCTCCACATAGGGCTCCGACTCCGATGCTAGAGATACAAGTTCTCCGTGCGCGGTCCACTGATAGTAATTCGGCGTAAAGCCCTTCGAGTATAAATGATACGTAACTTCCACTTCTGGATGATATTTCCTGTTGCGACATCTCACACACGGACACTTAATTTTGGTACCGTCCATGTACTGAGGGAACGCCTTGACGAACTGCAGGAACTGCTGTACACCCTCAATGAATTCATCCCGCATACCGCACATGTCATCAGGATGACGGTTGTACATCCACGAACGATGACGCAGATAGTAATTCATATCCATTTCTAGATACTTCTGCAAAAATGACAGTATGTATCATATAAATCATTACATACAGTGGTTTATCACCTAGCTTCATAACTTAACCGTACTATAAAAATCATATCTGATATAATACATACTTTCATTTATCAAAGTCTAAAATAAGCAATATTCATGCTAACCCATCTTAAACCAACTAACCAATACCTGGACACTAAGCTAACTAAAACTAGTATACATAGCTCACTAAATGCAACTGAAAACGGATACTGATACAGTGGGACTTGTTGATACTTACTGATACATGGTTACTGAAATGACACAGTATTGATGGTTTTCCTCTTCGGTTGCCTGCTCACTGTTGCAGACCTCCTTCTCACTGCCCACTACAAGGCTCGAGCATGCCATCCCGCTTATTCTAGATACCATCTTAGTACACTCCTATCTAACATCTCTAAAAATCACTAACCTACATATCTATATATACCCTATTAACACTTGACTTTATACCTTGCCTGCATCAACTCCTATAATTGCCTGTACTGATACCTCACACAGTCCCTGATACGTATCAGTGTATAAGTACTGATGACTGATACCAAACTGAAACTGAGATGCACTAAGGCATGCCTCTGTACTGCCTAGGGACTGCCCCCAAGCCTAACTGACAGGCACCATTTGGGTGCACTGCTGCAGTGCCCCATGCCAGAGCCCCAAGTCTGTGTCCATGTGATATTAGTGTCTGTGTCCATGTGATATTAGTGTCTGTCTGTGTCCATGTGATATTAGTGTCTGTGTCCATGTCAAAAAACTTAATCCTAACCCTAGGTCCTTATCAGTGTCTGTGTTAGTGTGTGTGTGTGTCGTATCGTGTCAGTGTCACCATCTGTGTGTGTGTCGTGTCTGTGTCAGTATCACATGTGTTCTGAGAGAGAGAGAGTTAGGCTTTACCTAGAGCTCGAGGAAGAGGAGGGGGATGCCGGAGTAGCCGTGGGGGAGGTCGACGGAGCAGGCGCTCGACGGAGCGGGGGGGGGGCGGGGGAAATTTTGTTTCGTTTCGAAATTTCAACACATGGGGAAAAATGAAACCGAGCCCTAATTAACCAAATTTTAGCGACGTTTAGCGACGTCAAATAAGGACGTCGCTAAATTAAATTATAGCAACATTACGGTCGTCGCTAAACACGTTGCTAAATATTTCTAATATAAACGTCGCTATTTGCATCGCTAAACGTCGCTAACTTAGATATATTAGCGACGTTTAGCGACCAAAATTGAACTTATAGCGACTAATCTTATAAAAACTGAACATAAGTCGCTAAACGTCGTTAAATGTCGCCAATTAGCGACGTCTACCGACGTTTTACATGGAGTCGCTAAATTAGCGACGTTTTTACCTGGAGTCGCTAAAAAACGTCGCTAATCCCACTTATTCTAGTAGTGTCAGGTACTTCTAGAAGCTTAAAGTGGTCTTCTAGATCGGCCAACCAATCTAGCGCCATAACGGGATCCTCAGTGTCGCGGAAGGACGTGTTGCAGACCTTTTTGAAGTCGGCAAAGTCGAAGGTAGTCACATCCTTCTTCTTTGCGGTTCGGGGTACTTCAACTTCATTTGTCGCTGGCTCCACCGGTGCCGCCACAGTTGTTGCGGATTGGTTAGAAGCCAAGGTCTGAACAATTTATTGCAGAGCGTCCACCTGCTTCTGTTGGATCTCAAATCGGGCCTCTAGATATTTTTCGAACTTGTCTTGTCGGACCTCATCCCTCTTTTGTTGTGCCTCTAGCATTTGCATCATTCGTTCAACCGGGTCAACGGAGGGCGCAGGTCGTTGGCTCTCAAAACTAGCCGAAGTGCCAGAAGTACTTGCATCAACTTGCCCTGCTACTTGTGTTTGAGCCATTCCTGCTAAGATAAGGAACTTACATCAGTCTCATAGAGTATTATGGACTCACTGTATGGAACGCATCTCATTTTGCACCAATCGATTTCAAGAGTTTAACTCGGAAGGGACAGGGTCATCTTAAGAAAACTTTCTGACACGAGATCAAATGATCTAAAGCTAGGCTCTGATACCAATATATCACGCCCCGATTTTGCCCAATCGATAATCGTCCCCCGGGCGTGATGCGGTGCACGCGTAGGGAGCGCGTGCACAAGGCCTAGGCATAATGATAATATTTAGAACATATACAACAGAGTACGCAAATAAGATAACACACATTGAGGCATAGAAAAGTTTTCTTTTATTGATAATGAACATCTGATTACAGACTCTTGACCCAAAAGCAATAAGGATGCCAAACGGGCTTACAACTTGGATACAAAATGAGATAGCCGTTCCATACATCACATCATTTACTAAAACTTTAAAATGATATAGACACCTGCTGGCGAAGCTATCGCCGTGCCTCGGAGCTGCATATAAGGGTTGTACGGGCTCCGAGTACTTTGTACAAGCTCTAAAAAGTCACGAACGGGGTGCAACGAGTACTGGACTGGTTGGGGGAAGAAGAAGCTTCAGCTGCTAGTCGCGTCGCTTGGGCTCGGGGAACCTGCTGCAACGAGGGTCAGTACTTTGAAAAATACCGGTGAGGGCGAGCTAACCCAACTAAACAAATCCAAAATTTGTTCATATGAAGCATGTAATTATTTGTGGTCTTTCTAACTTGCCTTAGTTCAATTTACATGCAAGCATTGAGTATTCAATTTACAGAAACAAATATGCCACCGTTAGGTGACTTTTACCTTTCCGTCTGAACTGCCTGCATAATACTTGCCATGTCCTTCCCTGCCACGAAGACACCATTAGTTTGAGCAAGCAATATAGAAATATATATATGTTCTAGGTCATGGCACTTCATTGCCACCGTGGACAATAGCTACAGTAAGACGGTGACCCTTGCAGCGCGGGTAGCAAGCCCCGCTACAAGGCTCCCGCATTACCCGTGCTAGACTTGCTAGCGTAGCTATCCGAGTTCCGCCCGGAACGAATCGGCCCCAGTGCCTCGGGCACCGTTCGTAGGAACTAAACCTTGTGCACAAGCTGTCCGACCGAACTACGCATTGACACTAAGTTAATAGATAAAGCATTCAAACCACAAGAATGTATATATCTACTTTAGCATAGTGCATTTGGCATAGTCTACATGTCCAAGTGATTGCATTTTAATATAGTTTGCACAATACATCTGTACAATTATATAGAATAAGTTCTAGCTACAAATGAAATATGAATATATAAATGCATAGCGGACAAACATGCATCAATGTGGTCATTTGAGAATTTTAGGTGACAAGCATTACAAGTGTTTCAAGTCTAACTCTTCTTTTTATTTGACTCAGTTTATTCTTATTATGATATCGTTGGAGCGGGATGCACAAATGAGCCAATTTATTAAGAGTGAAGACTTGGAAGAAGGGTGCTAATCGAAGTAAAGCCACTCACAAGTTGGTTAACTAGGAGAGAAAATGGGAGAACTTCAAGACTCCGCTCGCGCGTCGTCTACCCGATCACCTGCACGCACCAACAGATGATCAATATCTCCTTCGGTCTCCGAGGTTCGATACGAAATGCGAAATCCTAAGAACGAAGGCAATAAAATCCATTGAAACCGTTCAAGAAAATGCAAGTCATAAAACCAACAAGAAAGCAACCAAGCGGCATCGAAAATGGGCAAGGAAACCAGCACAACGAAAAGGCCCCTCTTGACTTTGCCGCCGAGTCATTCCTTAAGGCATAATCCATTGAATATGGGACCTGATTTCGAAGAAACAAATCCATAATGAGGAAAGGATCTTGATTCAATCTGTCCCGATCAATCGGTGCCAAGTATTTCTTAGCCGCACTCCCCGAATAGGGGGAATGGGGGCATTACATGAGTTGTTAAGGGGAGGCCTACTTCATGCCTGGATATGGGACATCATCAAGGTAGTAAGGGAGAGGGTGAGTGAACACTGATACACTTGTGTCAGTGGAGTATCAGTGTAGGTTCAGGTGCTGGGGTTGGATAGAGGCACTGCTATGGGTGTAAGGCCAAGTGCAAGGTGTGAATAAGTCAGTGCACGAGCCTGTGCATTGCAAACTCATGAACTTGCTGTCCATATGGATGTTTGCACATAAAGGTAGCTGGGTATGTATCAGGTATAAAAGTAACTAATACCAGGGTATTATATATATATGGGGTAATGTTTAGGTACTGATTACTAAGTTGGGGTAATGAATATCATTGGTATATCCAGGTTAAGGTAATGTTATAAAGCTAAAATATAGGGTTTGAGGTTATATGCCACTTAGATACCAAGATATAAGAATTATGTGTACTAGTGGTACTTAGTATAGCTAATTTTTACTAGTATTATTTAGGTATTAACTATTATAGCTAGAATACCTTAGTACGACCTAGCAAAACCTAGTATAACCAAGTGTTGACCAAGTTAACCTAGCATGGATCTTGAAATGGCCAAACGACCTAAAATTGAACTAGAATAACTCATTTTCTTTCCTAAACCTCGTTTTAATATAATATTCTATATTCAGGTCCTCGATGCACTGTTTTGGATACAGTTGATTTATCTCATTGGATTCCAGGCGAGTACATTCTCTGACAGTTTTTATTATTTTGATCTTTACTATAATTTAGTTGTAGTGTACACTTGACTCAGACACAGCGGATACACGGGCTAGTATCATAGATACTTGTCATGAGGAGTCGTGATTGGAATCCATCGTACTAACTGGGGACGAAAAAATATTAGCAAGTTATGTGATTATACCCCACATTACATTCATCATAGCCCACCTCATACATCACGTAGGGTATAGCCTAACCATTTACATGTCGCATAGCCTGTTATATATGATTAGCCTAACTTTTGCTCGTATTATAGCTAACCAGATGGTTATCCTGACTTAACATGTATCATAGCCAATCATATATAACAAGCCTGATCTAGTCCCAAGCCGATCACATAGCACACTGATATTTAACGACACTTCGTCAGTATTTCTATTCTTGCTCCAGTACATTCATTTCTAGCATTCACATATATCTGTTCATTGCTAGTTAGTTCTATATGATGATTACATGTCTCTCCAGTATTCCTTATCTTCCAGTATTTCTTCTATTATATATTTCCTTACACTGTTTTATAGTTTTTATCAATATAATTGAAATTGCTGTTAGTGTTTGTGCTTCGCTCCAATCATGATTGGATAACATTTTTCAGAGGATCTTGAGGATTTTTGTCCTACCCATTATGGTCCAGGAGTAGATGGTGATTATATCCCGGAGATTCCAGAGGAGCCACTCCACATAAAGGAGACACCACCCATAGTTATTTAGACAACATTTAGCCCAATTTAATTATGTATTGGATTGTTCTAAACTTTGAGACTTGGGTTATTTTATGTTAAGACCTTATCTATGTTAAGATAGCTAGACTCTAGATTTATTGTTATTATTTGAGTTGTGTTCTAGACTTATGTCTGAACTTCTTTATATCTTTTTATATCTTATCATGCCATTTACCTTCTTTATAGTTATTGTGGTTGAGTACCTTATGAATTGATGATCATATGCATATTCATTGCCCTCCTTATGGAGTTGATATCATTGACATGTTATTTTGTGAGTTGTGCTAGTATTTTGAGACCTAGACAGCATTCTACCACCGATGGTACGGCATAGGCTGGACGTACCCACAACTCATGTCCAAATTTTTGGTATGGATTGTGACACGTTTTAGTGGTGGACCATGCAGGTCGAGAAGAGTAAGATTAGGTCGCAACTAGTGCAGTATCGTAGTAGTACTCAGACTTAGAGTACTATTATGAGCATGAGATAGGGTATAGATAAGAGTGCTCAATCACAACTAGAAAATTCCAATTTTATTTTTTTGCTATTCTGAATAATTGTTTCCTTTAAATTTTACTGTCCTTCTTTGGTGATATCGTATCTTTTGCCTTAATTGATTTCTTCTTGTTCGATCTATTTTCGGGATGCCACCGAAGACTAGGTCGCTGAAATTGGGACTCGCAGCTTCCGAGAGGTCTGCCACCTCTCGACCTTCCATCCAGATGGCTGGAGTTGCTCCTCCTACTTCACCTGTTCATATAGGAGTTTTCGCAGCTTTTGGGGGTCTCCCCCCCCACCTGTCTAGAGGGTTGTTACGACTGTTATGGAGGACCTTCCACCATCACAGATTTCGTTTTTAGGAGGTGTGCCCGCTGACGGAGCACAGATGTTCGCATTGATCCAGAGCATGGTGGATGCTCAAAGGACATCGACAGAGGCTCAACGAGTTCATGTTGAGGCACAGAGGGTATAGGCGGAGGCGCAACAAGCGCAAACTGAGCTGATGAGGGAGAGCATGGAGAATCCTCATCATGTGGCTCTCCAGGTTGTGGAGAGAGTCGCACAACAGCATCCTGGCGAGCAACATCAGCAACAACAGAGACCAGGCATTATAGTAAACTTCAAGAGGATGATGCCTCGGGAGTTCAAGGGTGTTGAGGGGATACTCTACACCGATGACTGGTTGGAGGACATAGAGAGAAACTTGCGGTTGGCTCAGATTCTAGAGAGTCTGCAGATCGAGGCCGCCAACAGCCAGATGTTCGATATCACGTTGACTTGGTATCGTACGGAGCTGAGACTTACTGCTAGAGGACTTACTTGGGAGGCTTTCAAGGAGCTTTTCAAGGAGAAGTTCTTTCCCGACGTGGCCTTGGAGAGTCAGTTCCATGACTTGGTCCAAGGGAACATGTCGGTCGACGAGTACGCCGCAGAGTTTTGCCGCTTGAGTCATTTTGCACCATCGATGATTTGGGACCCAGGAGACCGAGCCCGAAAGTTCAGGAAGGGGATGATGAGAGAGATCAAGTCTCGTACTTCTGGACATTGTACTACTACTTTTGAGGGTATTTTGATGGATGCCCAGATTGCTGAGGATGATGAGGATCTCAGGCCCAAGAGAGTACACGATATTTCTGGAGGAGCGAGTGGTAGCGCAGGACCGGCCAAGCATCCCTACTTTCTACAGCAACATAGGCCGTATCAGCACCAGCTGCACCAGGCACCAACTCGAGTACATATCCAGCAGCAGCCGCAGAGGCAGACCCTGCCCACTATCCAGTGTGCATACTGTGGGAAGGCAGGACACACGAGAGACATCTGCAGAAAGAGGCTGAGTACGTATTTATATTATAGATTGTCAGCCCACCAGTTAAGAGATTATCCGTCTATTCAGACTCGTCCAGGTCAGGGTGGAGCAGCCGCTCAGAGGGGACATGCCAGAGTACCTACTGCACTAGGACGCCAGCAGAGGGGACCACCATTTCTGCTACAGCAACAGAGGTTTGCCTAGCACCAGCAGCGAAGCAGAGCAGGGGCATCTTTTATGGAGCCAGGATAGAAGAGAAGGAGTTGCCACATCCTTTGATAGAGGAGTTCCTGGATGTATTTCCAGAGGAGTTGTCAGGTTTGCCGCTAGACAGAGATGTTGAGTTCTCTATAGACTTGGTGCTAGGCGCAAAGCCAATATCACAACACGTCTATAGGGTCAACAACAGCGAACTGGCAGAACTGAAGAAGCATGTTGATGAGTTGCAGGACAAGGGCTTCATCAAATCCAGTTCATCACCGTGGGGTGCTCCGGTATTATTTGTACCGAAGAAGGATGGGTCGGTATGCATGTGTATCGACTACAAAGCTCTGAACAACCTCACTATCAAGAATAAATACCTGCTGCCGAGGATAGATGATCTCTTCGATCATTTGAGCAGAGCGAAGGTATTCTCAAAGAATAACTTGTGGTCAGGCTACCACCAGGTGAAAGTAAAGAAAGAAGACATTATGAAGACAGCTTTTCAGACTCGATATGGCTAGTTTTAGTTCATGGTGATGCCGGTTGGGTTGACTAATGCACCGACAATATTCATGAACCTGATGAACAAGGTGTTCCACCAGTACCTTGACAAGTTTGTGGTGGTGTTCATCGATGACATTCTTGTGTATTCAAAGACCACAGAGGAGCATGAGGAGCACCTGAGGATGATTTTGGAGACTCTCAGGAAAGAGGAGCTTTACGAGAAGTTTTCAAAGTACAAGTTCTTCCTTGACAATGTTAAATTCCTTGGGAATATGGTAACGGGTGACTGGATCTCAGTTAACCCGAAGAAGATCGTGGCAGTGGAGTCGTGGGCTACTCCCAGTTCAGTGGCTGAGATCAGGAGTTTTCTCGGACTAGCAGGTTACTACATGAGGTTTGTACAAGATTTCTCTAGGATTGCAGTGCTGATGACTAGGTTGATCAGGAAGGATATGGATTTTATCTGGATGAAGGATTGTAAGGCCGCATTTGATGAGATAAAGAAAAGATTGACGACAACTCCAGTATTGACGTTGCCATCGGGGACAGGTGGATTCACTATCTACAGTGATACTCCAGGAAAGGGTTTAGGTTGCCTTCTTCAGCAGCACAGGAAGGTGATTGCCTATGCTTCCATGTAATTATGTCATCATGAGAAGAACTGTGGCACCCCGTTCCTCCTATTCGAGGAGCGCGGCTAAGAACGATGGTATCGTTCGATCGGGATAGATTGAAACAAGAACTCGTCCTTGTTATGGATTTACTTCTTCGGAATCGATTCCCACATTCAGTGGACCGTGCCCCCGGGATCGACTTAGCGGCAGAGTCAGGAGGGATGTCTCCGCTGTTATCTTTGTTGCCTCGGATTTCGATGTCGCTTGTTGCTTTCGTGCTTTGAGTTAGTTTTCGGATTTGCTTGTTTTTCTTGAACGGTTTCGATGGATTTCATTATTTTTGTTCATTGAACTGCACTTCAATTCCGAGATTGGAAAGAGATAAAGAGGTATTGATAGAGCTGTTTGTGATGCAGGTGAACGAGCAGTAGGCGGCTTACGAGCGGAGTCTTGAAGCGCCTCTTTCCTTCTCCCTTCTAACCATCTAAGTGAGTGGCTACCATCCCGATTAGCTAGCCCTGCTTCCAAGTCTTCACACCTAATAAATCTTGCATCCTTGTTTGCCCCGATCAGACGATACCAAATAATAACTAAAAGATGCCAAGATAAAATGGAAATAGACATTGGACTATATTGCTTGTCAAACTAAACTTGTGAACTGTTATCTTATTATATGCTAGTTTGTTGCAAATATTCTATAAATCGTGCTAAGTATGGATCATATCTTGTATGCGAATAATTGTTCAGGAAGGCTATGCAAAATGAATCATGCAATACTGCTTGTCTTGTACTCGTGTTCTTGTACTCGTGTTGCCTCAACTGCATGAATTGTTAACTTAATAACCGTGTTCGATCATGGATAACTTGTGCACAAGGTATTTGTTCTGCGGACGGTCGCTGGGGCACTGGCACTGATCCGATCGGGGCGAAACTCATGTGTAGTCATCGTGTACGGGACAGGATAGCTTGCAGCGCATCATGTACTCTCGTAGCATGCTATCCTCGTCCTTGACTACGTCCACTATGGCATCAAGCTAGTGATCCTCGTGTATATTTAAACCTGTTGCAAGCTAACTTGTGTCTTCGTGGTAGGGTGTCACGTCCCAGTCCTAAAATGCCGAGGGACTAGACACGTGGCAATGGCCAGCAGTACGCACCGATGGACAAACCCAATTTAAGGGATCCATCAGGGCATACTTAAGCTGTAAAACAAAGTCTACGACAATCATGGCACAACTAATCTCATCCATACAAAATATAAAATATGATCCACAGAATAAATAAGGAATGTAAATCATCAGCTAGTCTCAAGAAAGTGCTTCGGGGAACAACCCGATAAATATCTGATACAATGGTTCAACAGACCAGAATATAAATGACTGCAATAAATAAATACTGAGCATGAAACATGGATGCTCAGAAAAAGTCTTCGGCTAACACCTCGTCCTCGGATGGCGGTACAGCTCCTGGATCAGCTCCTGCTGCAGTCCCGTATACCTCGGGATAGATCTCGTCCTCAAATCCTGGGGACATAATCCATATCCAGGTCCTCAGGGGACATAGCAAGGTACAGATAATAATACAAGCCAAAATATAAGCAGTGCAGAGCATAATGAAATAAATAGGGCAAGTAAGTAACCATCTATGTGAAATGCAAGATGAGAGCAACACGAGTACTCAGGCTGAGCCACTACAAGCTCTGTGTCGGGAAGCCGGTAGTGGTAATAACCGGTAGTGGGTCTAACTCTGCTCCGAGAGTCTACAACCTCGCAATAATAGTAGATATATAAAACAGCCTGTAGCCTGTGCGTCTCTCCCAACCCAATGTAACCACGCATATCATGACCATAACGTCTCATGTCCATGTCAAGCGGGATCATAGCTAATGCAACAAGTCATAAAGTATCTATGAATATAGTATCTCTGTCAAGTCATGTATCCTATATAGAATTACCACGAATATCTCGGGAAGATCCTATCTCATGAATAGTATCAAGTATCCTGGGTCAAAGTGTACTTGGTAAGACAAGTACGAGAATATAAAGTGTCACGAATGTCCATCTCTAGATGACAGTACCCAATACCGCGTACAGTGTTGGCACCCGACTAATAATCGGATGCTAAGTACGTCACACGGTCCTAGGTTAAGCATGCACAGCAATATAATGAAGCAAGGAAAATATGTAACAATACTGCAGAGTTTGGCAAGGTACACTTGCCTGGGGTTTGAATACCAACAGTCGTCCCTGTATCAGTGGATCCTGTGGGTACTCCTCCAAAAGCTGTAATAAACATCACCAACCATCTTAGAAGATATCAAATAGCTAGAAATGCCTGTCCTTAAGTCCAATTTGGACACAAGTGCAAAAATAACATTTTTGGGCCAAAGCGGGGTCCACATGTGGGCCACTTTGCACCGAAAAGCGTATCAGGGTCAAAGGTCTCCAAATTCATCAAACTCAGTATCAACAAGTCAAGAACGATGATACGAACCCAACGAAACTTCCAAAATTGGATTCCGATGAGCCGATCACAAAATCGCCCGTCAAGTGGAGCCTGTGGGGCCCACGATACGCGATTTTGTCAACGTTATCAGAATCGAACCAAACTTGGGTCACAGGACCAGCGTATTGCTATGAGTCCGATGGCATAAGTTTTGTCTCGATCCGACGTGTGTACACAAAGTTACAGCATATTCCAGAATGGGCGGATACGGGACGACGTCGGCGGATACGCGTTGATTCCGGTGTGCACGCACATCCAAATCAACTTCTGTGAAATCCCATACGTCCGCATCAACGATGTGCATGTTTCGGTAAAGACCGCGTGTGACCAAGTCGTCCCGTTTGGTGGGGCGCACTCAGTTCCGGGGTAAAATAGGACATTATTTTTCCTGTTTTTGGATCGCGGTTTGCGATCACCACAGGACGCGATGCACCGAGCGGGTTACGCGGACACCGAGAGGGTTATACAGTCTACGCATTGCAACTGACGGAATCGAAAATGGAGTTACGAGGTGAGAGGAAACGTTACCTGAACTGGGCTCCGAGAAGTCTGAATTCTCGTGTCTTGCTCGTGTCCTGCTCGAACTCTTGTGTCCGTGCATCTGCTGTGCGTCCAGGCTAGGGTTTCGATCGAGACAGCGGCGGGGCTTCACTGGAGGGAGTCGTGCTCGGGGTCGGCGAGGGCGACGGCTCTACACAGTTGGCCGGAGCGGGTTCACGCGGGCCGGAGGCTCGGCATCGGGACGAGCGGCTGGGTGGACTCGGGTGGAGCAGGGCTGGGTCGACTCGGATGGAGCGGGGCTGGGTCGACGATGGGTCTGACCGAGGGTGGCCTGGCGACAGCGGCGAGGTGGTAGAATTTGGGGGGGGGACGGCGACGGAGTCGAGCAGAGGGGGACGACGGCGGAGTCGAGCAGAGGGAACGGCGGCCGCGCGGGTCGGGGGAGGAAGGAGTCGACGAGCGTCCTGGCGGAGATGAGGGAGCCGGTGGCGGTCGGAGCTCGACGGGTCAGGGGCGAGGTCTCTGTGCGACGGAGATGAGGGAAAGAGGGGGCTGGGCACGGATGTCGAGGTGGGGATTAAATAGGCTACAGTAAATCCGGCAAGTTAGGGTTTCCAATTGGATTTTGGGTCCGGGTCGGGTTTGGCTCGGATCCGACCCGACCCGACCCAATATGCTGGTTGGCTTGGTTCAATCAGCAGTTTGGTTTGGTTTGGTTTGGTTTGGTCAGATTTGGTTCGGTTTATATATCCAATAGTTTTTAGGGCTTTAAACGTGTTTCCATGGTCCAATAAATTTCTAGAAAAATATCCTATGTCTGGTTTTCCATTTTACACTATAAAATATTATTTTTATAATATTTTAACATCAATAAACTACATTTAAAAATCCTTTGATCATAATTACCTTGGTTCTTCATCCAAAAAATACCAAAAAATTGGAGGGAAATTATATTAAAATTATTATGAAAAATAGGGTGTTTACAATCTACCCCCCTTAAGAGGATTGTGTCCTCGCAATCAAAGAATAAGCTACTAAAGGAAGAACTATGAAAATTACAAGATTGCTTAGGTGATAACTGCCTCCGCGAATAAGTGAGGATAACGCTGGCGCATACTATCCTCCCGTTTCCAGGTCGATTCGCCAGGAGAATAATATTTCCAAGCTACACGGACCAGTCTAATTGTCTGTCCTCGTAATGTCTTCTCACTGACGTCGAGGATGCCAACTGGTTGTTCTTCATATCTCAAGCTAGGGCCTACTGCGATCTCTGAATGATCGACTACGTGACTTGGGTTGGTCACGTACCTTCGCAGCTGTGAGACGTGGAATACGTCATGCACTCCCTCTAAGGATGGTGGTAATGTAAGACGATAAGCCACCTCACCTATGCGCTCTAGAATATCAAATGGCCCAATATACCTTGGGCTCAACTTGCCTCTGCTCCCAAATCTAATAGTACCTCGAGTGGGCAAAATCCTTAAGAATACGTGCTCTCCTTCTTTGAACTCTAGAGGACGCATGTGTGTATCAGCCCAATGCTTCTGTCTATCCTGAGCTGCTCGTAGATAATTCTGAATCTGTTTCACCTTTTCCACTGTCTGTGTTACCAATTTTGGATCCAGTATTTGACGTTCACCAACGTCACTCCAACATATAGGAGATCTGCACTTTCTTTCGTATAATGTCTCGAATGGTTCCATCTGAATGCTGGCCTGATAACTGTTATTGTAGGAGAACTCCACTAAGTGCAAATGATCTTCCCAAGATCCTCCAAAGTCTAGCATACACGATCGCAACATATCCTCCAAGATCTGAATGGTGCGCTCCGATTAGCCATCTGTCTGTGGGTGGTAAGCGGTGCTGAATTTGAGTCTGGTGCCAAGACTCTCTTGTATGCTTCGCCAGAAATGAGATATAAATCTCGAATCTCGATCCAATACAATACTAACCGGTACTCCATGTAATCTTACGATTTGTCGCATATACATGTCGGCTAGTACCTCTGTGGACTGTCCAACTCTAAAGGGCAAGAAGTGTGCCAATTTAGTGAGTCGATCCACAATAACCCATACCGCATCTCTTCCGCTGGGGTTCCTTGGAAATCCTGTGACAAAATCCATCGTGATATGCTCCCACTTCCATTCTGGTATAGGAAGCGGCTGTAACATACCTGCAGTCCTCTGATGCTCGGCCTTTACTTGCTGGCAGACTAAGCATTTGGCCACAAATCTTACAATCTCCCTTTTCATTCCATGCCACCAATAATACTGCCTCAAGTCTCGGTACATCTTCGTTCCTCCTGGGTGAACAGAGTACATAGAGCTATGTGCTTCAGTCATTAACTCCTGTCTCAATTCTCCATTTGGAACATACAGGCGATTTCCAAAGCTCAATGTCCCATCTTCGTGTATGCGAAGTCCTGTCTGCATGCCTGCTTCCGTCCTCTCTTTCAGTCTTCGAAATCTAGCATCGGTGGGCAATGCCTCTTTAATTCTTTCCACAAGTGACGACTTAATTTTAAGATTAGCCAGCATTCCACTCTGTCCTGGTAAAACAACATTTATCTGAAGCTCCTGTAGATCTCTCAATAACTCGGGCTGCATCGTCAAGAAATAAGTCGTAGGCTTCCTGCTGAGTGCGTCTGCTATGACATTCGCCTTTCCCGGATGGTACTGCAGATCTATGTCAAAGTCTACCATCAATTCAAGCCAACGTCTCTGCCTCATGTTAAGCTCCTTCTGAGTATATACATACTTCAGACTCTTGTGATCTGTAAAGATGTCTACCTTCTCCCCATAAAGATAGTGCCGCCAAATCTTTAATGCAAATATAACTGCTGCTAGTTCCAGATCGTGTGTTGGGTAGTTCTTCTCATGGACCTTCAACTGTCTCGATGCATAAGCAATGACTTTACCATGTTGCATCAAAACATATCCTAGTCCACTACCTGATGAACCACTGTAAACAACAAAATCTTTTGACCCCGAAGGAAGAGTCAAGACATGTGCTGTTGTTAATCTTCTCTTCAATTCTTTAAAAGCCTTCTGGCAGTCTTATGTCCATATAAACTCCTGGTCTTTACGTGTCAGCTTTGTCATCGGTTCTGCAATCCTTGAGAAATTTTCTATAAACCTTCGGTAATATCCCGCAAGTCCGAGAAAACTTCTCACCTCTGCAACTGATGTGGGTGTAGGCCAAGTCTCTATTGTCGCAACTTTCTCTGGATCCACTGAAAGTCCTTCTCCTGAGATGATGTCCCAAGAAAGGCACTTTGTCCATACAAAACTCACACTTACTGAGTTTGGCATATAACTTCTCCTGCCTCAAGGTCTCCAATACGATTTTGAGATGCTCCTCGTGCTCTTTGTGGTTCTTGGAATATATTAGAATGTCGTCAATGAACACCACCACAAATTTATCCAAGAACTGATGAAAGACTCTGTTCATCAAACTCATAAACACTGCTGGCGCGTTGGTTAAACCAAACGGCATTACCAAGAACTCATAATGTCCATACTTGGTCCTGAAAGTTGTCTTTGGTATGTCTTCCTTCCTTACTTTGATCTGATGGTAGCCGGATCTAAGGTCAATCTTCGAGAATACCCTAGCACCACTCAATTGATCGAATAGATCATCAATGCGTAGTAAGGGATACCTGTTCTTGATGGTCACAGCATTTAGTGCCCTGTAGTTAATGCACAACCGTACTGTTCCATCCTTCTTCGGCACGAATAATATGGGTTCTCCCTAAGGTGAAACACTGGGCCGGATAAAACCCTTCTCCAGAAGATCATCAACCTGTTCCTTCAACTCCACTAACTCCTTAGGTGCTAGCCGATATACTAATGAAGTGATAGGCTCTGCTCCTGGAGTTAAGTCTATTGTGAATTCTATTTCCCGATCAGGCGGTAAACCTGGAAGATCATCAAGAAATACATCCATAAATTCTGATATGACTCTTGGGTAACCTGTCTCCCCTTCTACAGATAGTACCCTAAGAGTAGGCTGAACTCCTTGCTCTACTGCTCCTCGAAGAAACTCAAATTCTGGATGTCCAGGCGGTCTAAATATAACCCATCCAAGTCGGCAATCAAGAGTCGCATGGTACTGACTTAACCAGTCCATACCAAGTACAACATCATAATCCGGCATAGAAAAGATCAGAAATTGAGCTCGTATCTCTCTTCCACAGACTACTACAGAACATGATCTACAGACGTCACTAACTGGAATAATTCTACCTCCCGTAAGGATTCTCTTAATCTTCGGAAGGGGTGCGGTAGCTACTCTATGGGTGGCTACAAAGCTAGCTGCTATAAATGAATACGATGCTCCAGAATCAAATAAAGCTATAGCTGGTAATGAAGCTACTAAAATAGTACCTGCGATAACCTCGCCTGCAGTAGCTTCCTCCTCAACAGCTAATGTGAATGCCTGTCCTCGTCCCTGAGCTGGACCTCTTTGCTGCTGCTGAGTCTGCTGAAATAGGGCTACCTGTGGTGCCAGTGGTGGTCTCTGCTGGTAGCCTCCTGTAGCTGGTGGTCTGACTCCTCCAGCTCCTGTCTGCGGTGCTCCTACTGCTGGATAAGCTGGTCGTGGTACAGGTAAAGCCAGTCTCGGTGCTCCGTCTCTGCGTTCAGAACAGTCCCTGGAAAAATGCTGGTTGGATCCTCAGCTCAGACATAGTCCCAACTTACGCCTGCATTCTCTCTCAATGTGTCCTAATTTGCCGCAGTGATGACAAGTAGGAAGAGGTCTGTCCCTATATGCTGCTCTCTCTGGCATACTCCTCTGGGACCGTTCTGCAGAATCCCCCTATGATGTCCTGGATGGTGTTGATGTGATTGGCCTCTTCAGATTTGACTCCCTTCTAGTGACGTGCTCCATGCGTCGTGCTGCTGCAAGGACGTCGGAATAAGATGTAGGTGCGACCGAGCCAATCAATCTCTGGAGCTCAAACTTTAGTCCGTCAAAAAACTTCTCAGCTTTCTCTTCCTCTGTCAAGATCAAGGTTGGGGCAAAGTGACTTAGGCGAATAAATTCTGCGTTGTATTCTTCCACTATCATATTGCCTTGGATAAGGCGGTTGAACTTGTCTCTGAGCTCTGACCGTGCAACTGCTAGAATGTACATCTCTTGGAAGAGTCTGGAGAACTCTTCCCAAGTGACTCGGTCCTGTCCGAGCCTCCTCTCTTCTGCTAACCACCAGTGATGTGCATTTTCAGTTAACTGCATTCTGACTGCAGTCATCCACTTCTCTCTCGAAAGTTCAGCTGCTTCCAACTGGTGCTGAATGTTCGTGAGCCATTCGTGAACTTCTGTTGGCCCCTCTTTACCAAAAAATGTACGAGGCTTGAGATGACGGAAATCGATGATAGATCCCGTCGCTGATCGCCTCGTTGGTGGATTTGCCTGCTCCAATGCGGATACCAGGCTGGTTCTCAGATACTCTGCCTCCTGACGATGTGCCTCTTATTGAATCTGTTGCTGGGCTTGCATCATGGCATACATCATCTGGAACATCTGTTGCCCGTCTATGGCTTGTCCTGGCGGGAAAACTGGCATCTGTGGAGTGAACTGTGGTGGAGGTGGGATATCATCTCTCCGGAACCTTGGATTAGGCTGACCGGTTTGATCGCTCTGCGATGTTTGTCCTCCATTCCCTGGTGTCACTCCGTCTATATAAGTAACCACAACATCGTGTGGTGTATCCAAGAGAATCTTATCTCCATTCTCGGGATCCATTACTCTGCAACCAAAAGATAAACTGTAAGAACGCTCAGAGGAATCAAACATGATGCAAATCAAGTAACAATTTCGAGTTCGATATAGAGTTCAATAATGGTTTAAATAATGGATGAGATCCTATAACTTATCATATCCTTAGGGCAGGCTTGTTCGATCCCTAAGTTGAAACCGAACGATTTAGTCGTAGACCTGCATGGGCCACCACAAAAACCATGTCACGCCCCAGTCCCAAAATATCGAGGGACTAGACACGTGGCAATGGCCAGCAGTACGCACCGATGGACAAACCCAATTTAAGGGATCCATCGGGGCATACTTAAGCTGTAAAACAAAGTCTACGACAATCATGGCACAACTAATCCCTTCCACACAAAATATAAAATATGATCCACAGAATAAATAAGGAATGTAAGTCATCAGCTAGTCTCAAGAAAGTGCTTCGGGGAACAACCCGATAAATATCTGATACAATGGTTCAACAGACCAGAATATAAATGACTGTAATAAATAAATACTGAGCATGAAACATGGATGCTCAGAAAAAGTCTTCGGCTAATACCTCATCCTCGGATGGCGGTACAGCTCCTGGATCAGCTCCTACTGCAGTCCCGTATACCTCGGGATAGATCTCGTCCTCAAATCCTGGGGACATAATCCATATCCAGGTCCTCAGGGGACATAGCAAGGTACAGATAATAATATAAGCCAAAATATAAGCAGTGCAGATCATAATGAAATAAATAGGGCAAGTAAGTAACCATCTATGTGAAATGCAAGATGAGAGCAACACGAGTACTCAGGCTGAGCCACTACAAGCTTTGTGTCGGGGAGCCGGTAGTGGGTCTAGCTCTGCTCCGAGAGTCTACAACCTCGCAATAATAGTAGATATATATAAAACAGCCTGTAGCCTGTGTGTCTCTCCCCACCCAATGTAACCACGTATATTATGACCATAACGTCTCATGTCCATGTCAAGCGGGATCATAGCTAATGCAACAAGTCATAAAGTATCTATGAATATAGTATCTCTGTCAAGTCTTGTATCCTATATAGAATTACCACGAATATCTCGGGAAGATCCCGTCTCATGAATAGTGTCAAGTGTCCTGGGTCAAAGTGTACTTGGTAAGACAAGTACGAGAATATAAAGTGTCACGAATGTCCATCTCTAGATGACAGTACCCAACACCGCGTACAGTGTTGGCACCCGACTAATAATCGGATGCTAAGTACATCACACGGTCCTAGGTTAAGCATGCATATCAATATAATGAAGCAAGAAAAATATGTAACAATACTGCAGAGTTTGGCAAGGTATACTTGTCTGGGGTTTGAATACCAACAGTCGTCCCTGTATCAGTGGATCCTGTGGGTACTCCTCCAAAAGCTGTAATAAACATCACCAACCGTCTCAGAAGATATCAAATAGCTAGAAATGCCTATCCTTAAGTCCAATTTGGACACAAGGGAAAAAATGACATTTTCGGGCCAAAGCGGGGTCCACATGTGGGCCACTTTGCACCGAAAAGTGTGTCAGGGTCAAAGGTCTCCAAATTCGTCAAACTCAGTGTCAACAAGTCAGGAACGATGATACGAACCCAACGAAACTTCCAGAATTGGATTCCGATGAGCCGATCACAAAATCGCCCGTCAAGTGGAGCCTGTGGGGCCCGCGATAAGCGATTTTGTCAACGTTCTCAGAATCGAACCAAACTTGGGTCACAGGACCAGCGTATTTCTACGAGTCCGATGGCATAAGTTTTGTCTCGATCTGACGTGTGTACACAAAGTTACAACGTATTCCAGAATGGGCGAATACGGGATGTTGTCGGCAGATACGCGTTGATTCCGGTGTGCACGCACATCTAAATCAACTTCTGCAAAATCCTACACATCCGCATCAATGACGCACACGTTTCGGTAAAGACCGCGTGCGACCAAGTCGTCCCGTTTGGCGGGGCACACTCAGTTCCGGGGTGAAACAGGGCGTTGGTTTTCTTGTTTTTGGATCGCGGTTTGCGATCACCACAGGACGCGATGCACCGAGCGGGTTACGCGGGTACCGAGAGGGTTATACAGTCTACGCGTTGCAACTGACGAAATCGAAAATGGAGTTACGAGGTGAGAGAAAACGTTACCCGAACTGGGCTCCGAGAAGTCTGAATTCTCGTGTCCTGCTCGTGTCCTGCTCGAACTCTTGTGTCTGTGCGTCTGCTGTACGTCCAGGCTAGGGTTTCGATCGAGACAGCGGTAGGGCTTCGCCGGAGGGAGTCAGGCTCGGGGTCGGCGAGGGCGGCGGCTCTGCACAGTTGGCCGGAGCGGGTTCACGCGGGCCGGAGGCTCGGCGTCGGGACGAGTGGCTGGGTGGACTCGGGTGGAGCGGGGCTGGGTCGACTCGGGTGGAGCGGGGCTGGGTCGACGATGGATCTGACCGAGGGCGGCCTGGCGGCAGCGGCGAGGTGGTAGAATTTGGGGGGGGACGGCGGCGGAGTCGAGCAGAGGGGGACGGCGGCGGAGTCGAGCAGAGGGAACGGCGGCCGCGCGGGTCGGGGGAGGAAGGAGTCGACGAGCGTCCTGGCGGAGATGAGGGAGCCGGTGGCGGTCGGAGCTCGACGGGTCAGGGGCGAGGTTGCTGTGCGGCGGAGATGAGGGAAAGAGGGGGCTGGGCACGGATGTCGAGGCGGGGATTAAATTGGCTACAGTAAATCCGGCAAGTTAGGGTTTCCAATTGGATTTTGGGTCCGGTTCGGGTTTGGCTCGGATCCGACCCGACCCGACCCAATATTCTGGTTGGCTTGGTTCAATCAGCGGTTTAGTTTGGTTTGGTTTGGTTTGGTCAAATTTGGTTCGGTTTATATATCCAATAGTTTTTAGGGCTTTAAACGTGTTTCCGGAGTCCAATAAATTTCCAGAAAAATACCCTATGTCCGGTTTTCCATTTTACACCATAAAATATTATTTTCATAATATTTTAACATCAATAAACTGCATTTAAAAATCCTTTGATCACAATTACCTTGGTTCTTCATCCAAAAAATACCGAAAAATTGGAAAAAAATTATATTAAAATTATTATGAAAAATATGGTGTTTTACACAGGGAAGGCATGATAAGTATTGTGCAGGTGGTTCATACGGACAGGTAAAAGCCACCGAACGGTGGCAAGTTCATTTCAGTATTATATATATATACTGTTGCTTGTAAATGAACTAAGGCAAGACAGAAAGACAACAAATAATATGCATGCTTCATTAAAACAACGTGTTGATTGGTATAGTTGGGTTTAGCTCACCTTCACCAGTATGTTTCGACATACTGACCCTCGTTGAAATAGGTTTCTCGCACTAAGGCGAACCGAGCGAGGAGCCAAAGTCGTCTTTCCTGATCCAGTCCAGCTGTAGGCGTATCCTGATCGCTCCACATTTTGAAGTATACTCGAAGAGAGGAGCTAGAACCCAAGCAAGAATGCAGCTCCGTGGCAAAGCCGTCCTCCAGCCCGGAGGTCCGTATCATTTTGAAGTTTAGTAAAGGGATGTAATATACAGGACTACTATCTCATTTTGAGTCAACACTTTTGTAAGCCCGTGTGGCAAAATAGCTGACTCGTTCAAGAGTTTGTAATAGATGTTCATTATCAATAAAGAGAACTTTTCAGGTTTCAAATCTGTGTTTCAATTATCTGCGTACTCTGAATATGTGCTCGTTATGCAAAACACTCTAGCCTTGTACGGGCGCAACCCCAGGCCCGTACGGCGATCACGATTTGGGGGATGCCCCAACGATTCTATGAAATCGGGTCGTGACATAGTGGTATCAGAGCACAGATTCAAGTTTCTTAGACTCTCGCAATGGAAAAGTTCCTTTAACGATCAAATTTCTGTGCGAACTCTTGAACTCGCTAGGCCAAAATGAGATACGTTCATGCAATAAGTCTATAATACATTATGATCCTAATGTAATTTACCTTCTTTTGAAGGAATGGCACCAGCACAATCTGCAGCGCTAGCACCGGACGAAATGCAAGGCCAAGAAAGTAGTTCGGGCACTTCGGGAAGCTCTCGGAGCCAACGGGGCATGTCTCAAGTCGATCCGCTTGAGCGGGTGATGCAAATGTTAGAAGCACAACAACAAAGAGATGATGCTCGCCAAGCCAAGTTCGAAAGCAATCTAGAGACCCGATTCTCAGTCCAACAGAAGCAGGTAGATGTCCTGCAACAGATCGTTCAGACTTTGGCTTTTAACCATTCCGCAGCAACAGCTACGACTCCGGTGGAACAGCCCATGCTTGAAGTTGAGACACCACAAATCCCAAGACCGAGGGAAGTGGCTGCCTTCAACTTTGGCCACTTCAAGAAAGTTTGCAACACCCCATTCAATGGGACTGAGAAACCAATTGTGGCTCTAGATTGGTTGGCCGAACTTGAAGACCACTTTGCTCTGTTAGTGGTCCCCGAAGAGAAGCGCGTCGCCTGCGTGCAACTACAGCTCCGCCTCAACGCGCACGATTGGTGGGACGTGCATCGACGATCTCTTCAATTTGACCATGGAGAGGAGGCGATCTCGTGGATGACTTTTCTTATCGCATTTAAAGAGGAGTTTATACCCCCTCCAGTACAACGTCAGATGGAGAACGAGTTCATACAACTGAGGCAAGGCAGTATGACAGTTAAACAGTACTCCGCCAAATTCAACCGACTCTCCAAATTCGTTAGTGCCTATTTACCTGATGCAGCGAGTCGAGCTAGAAGGTTTGAAGGTGGTTTGCGCCCTGCCATCCATGCGCACGTAGTCATTCATCAGTATCGGTCAATGCAGAAAGTCATGAATTATCCCCTATCACTTGAACCGTAATATCCTCACGTTTCTACCGGCTCTGTGCATACCTACAATCATAAACACCAAGGCAACGATGGAGGAAATACCGCCGCAAAGCGCCCCAACAACGGTGGTCATCAGTGGAGAAATTCCAACCAAGTATGTCAATACTGCAAACAACGAGGGCACGTCTTAAATCAATGTCGTAAGAGACTTGGGTTATGCCTAGCTTGTGGCGATCCGGGCCATACCATTAATTCCTGTCCGAACCTTCCGGGTCGTCATCCTCAACAAAATAATCCCTAACAGTAGGCTCTATTCTTAAGTTTCGAGACGAAACTTCTAATTAGTTGGGTAGGATGTGGCGCCCCATTCCTCCTATTTGAGGAGCGCGACTAAAAAACACAAGATGGTATCGTTCGATCGGGATAGATTTAAATAAGAACTCGTCCTCGTTATGGATTTGCTTCTTCGGAATCGATTCCCATATTCAGTGGACCGTGCCCCCCGGGATCGACTTAGCGGCAGAGTCAGGAGGGACCTCTCCGCTGTTATCTTTGTTGCCTCGAATTTCGATATCGCTTGTTGCTTTCGTGCTTTGAGTTAGTTTTCGGATTTGCTTGTTTTTCTTGAACAGTTTTGATAGATTTTATTATTTTCGTTCATTGAACTGCACTTCAATTCTGAGATTGGAGAGAGAGGAAGAGGTATTGATCGAGCTGTTCGTGATGCAGGTGAACGAGCAGTAGACGGCTTACGAGCGGAGTCTTGAAGCGCCTCTTTCCTTCTTCCTTCCAACCATCTAAGTTAGTGGCTACCATCCCGATTAGCTGGCCCTTCTTCCAAGTCTTTACACCTAATAAATCTTGCATCCTTGTTTGCCCCGATCAGACGATACCAAATAATAACTAAAAGATGCCAAGATAAAATAAAAATAGACATTGGACTATATTGCTTGTCAAACTAAACTTGTGAACTGTTATCTTATTGTATGCTAGTTGCTTGTAAATGAGACTAAGGCAAATGAAACAGTATGTTTCGACATTTCAGTATTATACATATATACTGTTGCTTGTAAATGAACTAAGACAAGATAGAAAGACAACAAATAATATGCATGCTTCATTAAAATAACGTGTTGATTGGTATAGTTGGGTTTAGCTCACCTTCACCAGTATGTTTCGACATACTGACCCTCGTTGAAACAGGTTCACCGTACTAAGGCGAACCGAGCGAGGAGCCGAAGTTGTCTTTCCCGATCCAGTCCAGCAGTAGGCGCATCCTGATCGCGCCGCATTTTGAAGTATACTCGAAGAGAGGAGCTAGAACCCAAGCAAGAATGCAGCTCCGCGGCAAAGCCGTCCTCCAGCCTGGAGGTCCTTATCATTTTAAAGTTTAGTAAAGGGATGTAATGTACAGGACTGCTATCTCATTTTGAGTCAACACTTTTGTAAGCCCGTGTGGCAAAATAGCTGACTCGTTCAAGAGTTTATAATAGATGTTCATTATCAATAAAGAGAACTTTTTCATGTTTCAAATTCGTATTTCAATTATCTGCATACTCTGAATATGTGCTCGTTATGCAAAATACTCTAGCCTTGTGCGGGCGCAACCCCAAGCCCGTACGGCGATCACGATTCAGGGGATGCCTCAATGATTCCACGGAATCAGGTCGTGACAAAAACTACCCCACCCATGATTTGGAGTTGGCAGTGGTCATCTTTGCTCTAAATCTGTAGAAATACTATCTGTACGGAGAGCATATGAAGATCTTCACAGACCATAAAAGCTTAAAGTACGTATTTACACAGAAAGAGCTGAACATGAGGCAGAAGAGGTGGTTGGAGTTGATGAAAGACTTCAATATTTTATTGTAGTAGCACCTAGGAAAGGCCAACATAGTCGCCGATGCCTTGAGCAGGTATCCGATGGCTATGTACTTGAAGACAAACAAACACTTGTTGGCCGATCTTGAGAGCTTAGGAATTGAGATGCTAGTTCCTGGTATCGAGATTCAGATGTGAGGATTGCAGATACAATCTGAGCTAATTGACAGAATCAGAGCTACGCAGTATGATGATGAGACTCTGAGGAGTATCAGGGCACAAGTTCGGATAGAATTATCAAAGGACTTCACTATTGCTGATGATGGATCATTGCGACACAGTACTAGGATATGTGTGCCAAGCGGGGAGCTACGCGAGAAGATTTTATAGGAGGCGCATCGCTCTCAGTACTCGATGCATCCAGGTGCCAACAAGATGTATCGAGACCTGAGGGAGCACATATGGTGGTATGGTATGAAGCACGAGGTAGCATATTTCGTATCGAGATATTTAGTGTACCAGCAAGTAAAGGCGGATAGACAGAGGCCAGGTGGATTGCTGCAGCCTTTACCCATCCCAGAGTGGAAGTGGGAGCATGTGACTATGGATTTCTTTTCGGGGCTTCCGTGTTCTCCAGGAGGAAAAGACGCGATTTGGGTCATCGTAGACAGGTTGACCAAATTAGCCCACTTCTGTCACTACCCCATTTTCAGGGCAGGATATTTTTTTATTTTAATTTGGTAAATTGTGTATTGATCATAAATATTTGTATTAATATTTAATTAGTTGGTTGTATTTATTTTTATTAGTTATTTTAGGGTTTTGGCTAGTCTGGACCCATGTTGTGGACCCTTGTCAGACCCAACCAACACCCTTGTTAGGCTTATTTATTGGTGTAGATTAGTTATTTATATTTTAATTAGTTAGTTGGAGTGATTAGGCTTTAATTAGAGTGCATTTGGAACCCCAAACCCAAACCCTATTTTTGCATGACTTATAAGAGGGGTATTTTGGTCTTTGTACTAAACACAAACCCTAACCCTAAACCTATTTCCTATACTTGGCCGAACCTTCCCCCCCCCCCTCCATTCCATTTTATTTCTTCTTCTTCTTCTTCTTCTTCTTCTTCTTCATTTTCCACTCTCCATTCTCTTCTTCTCTTCTTTCATTTATTTCTTCCAAATTCAAGTAAGTTTTCTCCACTTTCCTCTATTCCTTCATTTATTTCGTCCATAGATACAAACCCTAACCTTCCATTTTCCCCTAACCTAGGTGTGTAGAGCCTAGACTTGGTATAAAGGCTTGGCTTGGAGGCTTGAGAGTAGTGATTTCTAGGTTTTTGAAGACTTTGGCCTTGGGATTCCAACTCCCAAGAGGTAAACCCTAACTTTTCTCTTAATGATTGCTCTAATATAATATAATTAGTATATTAGAACCTTCCTAGACCTTAGGACTATCCATGGGAGGAAGTTGGAGCTTGTTTGGTTGTGTTTGGAGACTTTGGCATAGGATTTTGTGTCAATTTTGGGTGAAATCCGAGATTGGCCCAATTTTGGGTATTGTCCTAGGTTAGACAGACCTAAGTAGACGTGCTTGGGTGTCTTGAGGGTGAGTACGTGTCTCCGTTCGGATACGTGAGGTCGTGTCGCGGAGATTTGGGCGTTTCGGGCGATTTGGGGGTTTTTCCGTCGTCGTGGGTTCCACATGCATGTGGAATTTTGCCATGGACCTAAAATCGGAGAGTTGGTATTTTTTGAGGTTCTAGACATCGATTAGAACTCGTGGATAAATTTTAGGTCGATTTCGAGTAGGTTTGGTGTGCGTTTCACGAGGTATCGTGAGCCGCACTCCACGTATTTGTCGAAATGACCAAATGGTCATTTCGACTTGGTTTCTAGGTTTTGGGCTTGTGCACGGGTTGGTTTAGCCTCGGGGAGTGTGTATTAGAGTTTATGAGTGTGTATATATATATATATATATATATATATATATATATATATATGTGTGTGTGTGTGTGTATTTATATGTGTGTGGGTGAGTGTGGTTGGGTATGGGTAGTGTGTGTGTGTGGTTTGTGTGTGAGTGTGAGGTGTAGTTGTGAGTGTATGTGTGTGAGTGTGTTTGTGAGTTGTGTGTGTATATATATATATATATATATATATATATATATATATATATATATATATATATATATATATATATATATATATATATATATATATGTATGTATGTATGTATGTGTGTGTGTGAGTAGTGTGTATTGTGTGTGAGTGTAGGTGTGTTTGAGTGTGTGTTAGTGTGTGTTGTGTGAGATATATATATAAGTGTAGGTGTGTTTGAGTGTGTGTTAGTGTGTGTTGTGTGAGATATATATATATATATATATATATATATATATATATATATATATACCCACAAACACACACACACCTACACGTACACATACACACATATATATAAATATATATACACTTTTATATATATATATATATATATATATATATATATATATATATATATATATATATATATATAAGTGTATATATATTTATATGTATGTGTGTGTGTGTACGTGTAGGTGTGTGTGTGTTTGTGGGTATATATATATATATATATATATATATATATATATATATATATATATATATATACCCACAAACACACACACACCTACACGTACACACACACACATACATATAAATATATATATATATATATATATATATATATACATATATATATATGTGTGTGTTAATATAGATATGTATATATATATATATATATATATATATATATGTGTGTGTGTGTGTATGTGTATATATATGTATATGTATATGTGTGTGTGTGTGTTTGTGTGTGTGTGTATATATATATATATATATATATATATATATATATATATATATATATATATATATATATATATATATATGCGTGTATATGTTTATGTGTGTGTGTTGGTGTGTGTTTGAGGTGATTGAGGGAAGAGAGTTAGAGAGGAATGAGGAAGAAGGGAAGAGAGATCGAGAGGTAGTGAGATAGGGAGTGATAGAGGGAGAGTGAGAGAGAGATGATAAGAAGAGCAGCCACAGCGATGGGAAGGGCAGCAGCAGCAGGGAGGAGCAGAGCAGCAGCAGCTGCGGCGTTATCAGCAGCAGCAGCAGTTGCAGCGCTTAGCTGCAGGCAGCAGCAGCGACATCGGCTAGTCCCCCCCTTTATATATATATATATATGTATGTATATATATATAGATGTATATATATATATATGTATATAGGTAGAGATATAAGTATATATATATATATATATATATATATATATATATATATATATATATATATATATATATATATATATATATATATGGTTAGGTAGTGAGAGGGAAGGGTAAGGTATCTCAATACCTTGAGATACCAAGGTATTGAGGTATAAGGGTATCGAAGGTATTGAGGTATAGCCTAATACTAAGTTATATATATATATATATATATATATATATATATATATATATATATATATATATATATATATATATATATATATATATATATATATATATATATATATATATATATATATATATATATATATATATATATATATATATATATATTGATGTTATATATATTAGTATATTGTAGTGTATATATAGATAGTTAGCTAGTTAGTTAGAGTTAGAGAGGGTTAGGCGAGGTATCTCAATACCTTGAGATACCAAAGTATTGAGGGTAGTGAGGTATCGGGGACGAGATATTGAGGTATTGCCTATACTAGATTATATATATATATATATATATATATATATATATATATATATATATATATATATATATATTACATATAGTAGTATATATAAGTATATAGATAGATAGTTAGTTAGAGAGGGTTAGGCGAGGTATCTCAATACCTTGAGATACTCAAGGTATTGAGCATCGGGGCGAGGTATTGGGTTTTTGCCTAGAAATGAGGTTATAGTTAGTTATATATATATATATATATATATATATATATATATATATATATATATATATATATATATATATATATATATATACGTGCTAGTATATATATTAGAGGGTATAGGCGGGGTATATAGCGTAGGTTGAGGTATCGGATACCGAGGGTATCCTGGTATCTCAAGGAGGCGAGTTTGTGGGTTTACTAGTTTAATGAGCTAGTTTTGACCTAGAATTTTAGGGGGCACCCTAGTTTGACCTAGAGTTGATCGTAGTTGACCCGGTTGACCGCCAAAGTCACATTTTGACCTAGTTTTGACCTAGAGTTGACTTTTTGGAACCCGGGTTGATTTTTTGATCCAGATTTTACCGGTTTGACCCGTTTGACCTAGAATAACCTTAGAAGCTTGTTTTTAGTTATTTTATATCTGTTTAACTCTTTAGAATCCCGTTTAACCTTGCTTTTCGTAATAGGTCCTTGCGACGCCAGTTCGGATAGCCAGTTGCTCAGGACGTGAGGCGAGTACATTCTCTGATAGTTTTTATTATCTGATGATTATTATGATTCAGCTTCTAGTATAGTATTATCTAATTTTTCTGGCACGACACGACTAGTATTTCTGGATTCATTTACTTGCGACACGTATATTTTATGTTTCTGGCCTCTATTTCTGGAATCACCTACTGGAATCACATCATGACTCACTACAGGCATCACTCATGTTTTTGGCTGGACTCATACTTGATTTATGTGTCGGGTCTTGGATTCACTTGTACTAGTCAGGGCGTAAAAATACTCGAGTAGACATGTAAATATTTCCATCTGAAATTACTAGAATCACCCCCTCTTGTCTAATCTGGAATGATAGCAGCCGCACACCCAGTGTGCGGTGAGCCGTACTTACCCCTAGCCGTTTACATGTCGAAACAGGTATTTCAGAGATACGAGTTCATTCTTTCTAGTCTGGACTCTCTTGTATTTCTTGACTGGTCTCACTTATACTTTCTGGACTGGACTCATTACATTTATTCTTGCTGGACTCACTTTACGAGATTGTGCACACACTTGATCTTAGTTTTGATTTCTTGTATCCTGCAGTCATTACTATCTTGCTTCTGATTTTTATGCATCTTTACCTTTATGCACCAGTTGACATATATGTTTATATATTTCCTTATTCATACTTCATTTCCTTCACCTTGTGCTACTTGCTACAACTGCTTTATAGTTTTTATCATTTAACTGGACCTGCTGTTAGAGGTGTACTTGCTCTAATCCTGACTGGATATATTTTTCAGAGGATCTGGAAGATTGGTGTCCGATATTTTATGGACCTCAGCCTGTCGATGGTGCAGACAGGGACCCCCTAGTTCAGGAGTGATTTTCGGGTTGGTAGTCGGGATCACTAGGACCTCAGTTGTATTTATTAGCTTTTGGTACCGGATTTGTCCCAGGCTTTTATTTTGAGACTTGTATTATATTTGATTCTGGATATTGTTGTATTATTATTATTGTTGTTGTTGTTTTAGTAGTAGTTGTTGTTTAGACTTTGTAGTTGTTAGACTTCTTTGTTATCTTATCGTGCTTAGATTCATGATTGAGTACTTGTGTTATCTTATCATATTGCTCTCCGTTTGGAGTTGAGATCTTGACAGGTACTTATATTGTTGTGTGAGATTGCTAGCTAGATAGTAGACCTAGACATCGTTCTACCGCCGATGCTGCGGCGTAGGCTGGACGTACCCACGACTCATGCCCGATTTTTCGGGTGCGGGTCATGACACATTTTTGGTGGCGGCCCATGCAGGTCTCGAGCTTCGCAATTAGTGTGATATCGTGGTTGTACAATGATTTAGTTATACTGCTGCGAGCCTGCTCTAGGATATAGGATCTAGGATGAGAGTGTACTCAATCACGACTAGGAATAATTCTAATCTAATTATTCTGAAATTACTTTCTTTTAAAATATTACTGTCCTTCTTTGATGATATCGTATCTTGTGCCGTATTGACTTCTTTTGATCTGTGTTCAGGATACCTCCGAAGACCGAGAGGTCTGCTACCTCTCGTCCAGCTCGTATTCAGGCAGCTGCTACCGCTCCACTCATCACTCCTGCGGTTGAGGGAGCATCTATTTCTCTAGGGGATTCTCCTCCACCTGTCGATCCGAGGACTACCCCAGTCGTTTCGATGGTACCTCCTCTACCACCTCCTGTACCAGTAGATGTCGTGCAGTTGTTTACATTCTTCAGGAAGATGATGGACGCGCAGCACTGCCAGGTGGATGTGATGAGGCTGGGCATTGAGAATGCCCACCAGGTGGCCATGACGGCAGTAGACAGAGTGGCTCAGATCCAGCCACAGGCAGATCTGACTCAGCATCCGAGGTCGGGCAGCATTATTGACTTCCAAAGGATGTGGCCCAAGAAGTTTTGGGGTACAGAGGGGATCCTGTACGCCGATGACTGGATAGAGCAGATTGAGGGGATTTTTTGGCTGGCACAGATTTCAGACAACATGCAGATAGATGCAGCGGGCAGTCAGATGTTCGACCTTGTAAACCCCCTCGACCAGATTCCAGTATTTTAGGAATATTTTTTACAATTTAGGATTTGTTGTAATTTATTAATTTATTTTGCTTACATATCCTATTGACTTGTGCACCTGTCCGTCACCTAATTATTTGGAGCTTAACCTTGACTGTTATCCTCGAACGAAGTTCCCATACCTCTCCTAGACATGCCAATCTTCTATCATGCACTTTGTGCAACTCCCAGATACTTAGTTTTGAGTCTCGTATGAGACGCACAAATCTCGTTGCAACGACCGTATTTAATTCCTATTTTAATTTCCAGACCTGTACCCATCCCTGTTCCAATAGAGATTTGAGACCCAACATGCACCTGTTTTGCCCAGACAAAAATACGTTAATTTTCTATACTGAGTATACTACATTTAGTGTATTGACACCGCAAGAAAATTATGGCCCTACCTGCCTCTAAATAATTAGAGAACACCGTGCGCAGTATTTATTAATTAATTAAATACGATGGCCCGTATCACCCTAAAACCAGGCCCAGTCCCTGCCCAGACTTACCCCCACCCCCTCGGGACCCTCGCACAGCAAATTTCCTCAATTCTGTAAATTTTAGTATTTTCAGGAATCGGGTGTTTTTCCCAGACAATTTCGTAATTGTGCAATTTCCCAAAATAGGACCTCTGCGCAATTTATGAAATTACAGGGACTTTTCTGTAAATTGTAGTGCGAGGTGTCACCCTCTCATTGGCCGGTGAACCTGCACCGTCCATTTGGAGACGGGACCCACCCGAAAAGATCCCGGAAATATTCCGAAAATATCCCAAAAATATCCTGTAAATATCTATAGATATTTTACATATTTAAATAATATTTTTTTCTATAAAAGAAAAGAAAAAGAAAATTAAAAACCAAACCCCCCTACAGCCCGCAGCCCCACCCCTGCCGGCGGCGAGCTCCCCGCCGGAGCCTCCCCCGCCCGCCGGAGCCACCCTCCCCCCCCCCGCTGGCCCTCTTCCCCCGCTCCCTCTCTCCTCAGCTCCCTCTCTCCTCCATCTCCTATTCTCCTCCTCCTTCCCCGAGCGTCCCCGCGGCCAGCCACTCCCCTCCTCCGCGGCGGCCGCTCTCCGCCACCCTCTCCCCCTCCCAGCCTCTTCCCTCCACCGCCACCACCATCATCTGTCACCGCCACCACCCTCCCAGCCTCTTCCCTCCACCGCAACCACCACCATCCCCATCTCAGCCGACGCCGCCACCGCCTTCCGCCCAGATCCGGCCGGCGATGCCGCAGCCCCGCTGCCCGACTCCCCAGCTCCCTCTCCTCCTCCGGCAGCTCCGGCCAGCAACTTTCCCCTCCGGCCAGAGCCCGACTCCAGCAGCCCTAGCCCAGACCCGCTCGACCTCCTTCCCGCAGAGCCGCCTAAGTGCTTCTCTAACCTCGCCGGCCAGCACTCCGGCCGCCTCGACCAGCGAGCCTCTCCGCCTCCCCCAGCCGTGGCCAGCTCCTCTCCGGCGAACCCGAACCGGTGCCCTAGCTCAGACACGTGTCGGACACGTGTCAGACACGAAGAATTCGCAGTTTACGGAGCCTGTTCAGGTATCCATATTTCTCCTCGTAACTCTGTTTTCAATTCCGTCAGTTGCATCGTGTAGCCTGCATGACCCCCTCGGTGCCCGTGCAACCCGCTCGGTGTATCGCGTCCTGTGGCGATCGTAAAGCGCGATCCAAAAATAGGAAAAACAACGACCCGATTCACCCCGGAACTGAGTACGCCCCACCAAACGGGACGACTTGGTCATACGCGGTCTTTACCAAAACGTGCGCGTCGTTGATATGGACGTGCGGGATTTCGCAGAAGTTGATTTGGATGTGCGTGCACACCGGAATCAACGCATATCCGCCGACAACGTCCGGTATTTGCCTGTTCTGGAACACGCTACAACTTTGTGTACACACGTCGGATTGAGACGAAACTTGCGCCATCGGACTAGTAGCAATACGCTGGTCCTGTGATCCAAGTTTGGCTCGATTCTGAGAACGTTGACAAAATCCCGTATCATGGGCCCTATAGGCTCCACTTGACGGGCGATTTGTGACCGGCTCATCGGAATCGAATTCTGAAAGTTCCGTTGGGTTCGTATCATCGTTCCTGACTTGTTGACACTAAGTTTGGCAAATTTGGAGACCTTTGACCCTGACACATTTTTCGGTGCAAAGCGGCCCACATGTGGACCCCGCTTTGACCAGAACTGTCATTTTTGCTCCTGTGTCCAAATTGGACTTAAGGATAGGCATTTCTAGCTATTTGATATTTTTTGAGACTGTTAGTGATGTTTATTTCAGTATCCGGAGACATTTATTCTGAGGCCATAGTTCTGACTTTTGGCATTTGACATCTGGACATTATATTTGCAGCTCTCCTGTCAAGCAAGTATACCTTGCCTTGTTGTACTGTTTAAATTCAGTTATTGCTAGTTACATGTTTATTTATTTTTAAATCATATAAATGTGCGCGTCCGAGAAAACTCGGGTGCAGTCAACGATGGCGTTGACGTTAGGACTTGTGTCTGACCTAGTGTCTAGTAGACCCACCTAAAGTTGTAAAGTTATTGATATAACTTCTCAGGCCTTGACACGTATCATTACACGTCACAGAGTGAGTATATATAGGGACGCGTGCCTCATTCGCGACTGGCCATCAGTGTGAGCAACACGTGTAGTAGTTTTTAGCTCAGTTGTTTATTTTATTGAGACTTGCATCATAGTAGGAGGTGTCCACGTCGTTTTCACGACTTGTACATCTATATTGGGCAGGAAAGATACTTAGTAGGCGTATGGGACACCCCCTCCTTATATATTTCCGTGGATGCCTGTTTTATCCTTCGTCCATGCTCTGCAGGGATGGACGATTGCGGAGTGCCCTTGCGTCAGGGGGCATATGACACATATACTAGCCAGTCATGACGATTGGTGAATTACGTCAGCATATGTCTAGCCGACACATTCCCATGCGTACTACAAGGTCTTTAAATTGCATTCACTTAGATGGTTAGCACACACCCTTATTTATTCAGTATTTATATTATGGCATGTTATTTTTATGTATCTTGCTATGTCCCTCTGAGGACCTGATCCCCTGCCAGGTGTATATGTTCTTGAGTATTCGCAGGAGCACAGATTTCGGACAGGCTACTTATATTCCGAGGAGATCTTCTCTTCGAGCCTCGTGATTGTCAGATGTTTGTTCTTATATGGTGTGTATCTGGTTCCTTTTTATATTCTATTTCGGCAGTAGATTTGATTCCATCCGACTGTCATTCTTTAGATACTTATTTATTGAGATCTAGTTATCTGGTTATTGGTTATTCATGTTTATGTGATTTCTGTGGATGAGATTTAGATATTACCCTGTGACTTATAATTAGTTTTACCACTTATGAATTATTGTTCATTATACAGCGTACGCACATATATATGGTTTCCATATATTGGAGTTGTCATATATACGGGCCAGCTGGCATGGTTACGTGACCTAGTCCTACGTATTTTGGGACTAGGGCGTAACATATTTTTAGTGGTGCCCATGCAGGTCAGAGCATATTGTCTCGGTTACGTTACTGTACCGAGCAAGCCTGCACCTAGGATTAGAGTTTAGAATCTCATCCATAATTGACTATGACTTAATCTTCTTTCCAGTTTGTCCTACTTACATAAATGCATCCTGCTTGATTCATGTGCTTCCCTGATAATTCTTTTAGTATAGCCCCTGCTAGAATATAGGAATCCCTGTTGATAGGATGATAATTAGAGTAGTATTCCTATTAAGAACACAACTAGGGCTTTGAGACGTCATTAAGTTCAGACTACTTAGTGAAACCTAGTCTTCCTTATTACCTAAATAAACCCTAGTCTTCCTTATTACCTAATGAACCCTAGCATCACTTACCTATAGATTAACTTACCCTTATCCCTTGACGTATTTATATATGACTTGAGAGTAGTAAAAATACTACTAGGATTAGTTAGAGGATTTACCATAGTGTTGACCCTAGTCTTAAGGAACCCATAGAAATTCAAGGTTGAATACTAGGACTGAAACCTCACCCTATGTTGGATAACCAGAGTTTTACGCCAGAGACCTTTACCCTTGTTGGCGTAAAAACCCATTACCCTTATTGGCGTAAAAGCCAAACCACTGCCTAGTTGGCGTAAAAGCCAAATTATGTAGAAGCTTGTCCCCTTTACGCCGCCCTTAGTCTTCTCATCCTGCGTATGATGCATCATGCCAGCCACGTAGGTAACTGCCCTGCGTAGACTTGATGATTCTAGAATAATAGATAACCAGCGTAGAGTAACCTGATTAGGCGAAGAACATAAGGATAGATCTGAACGTAATTGATACAGCCTTAGCTTTCCCTAGCCGTGACCAATCTCGAGCAGAGATACGCCTCGAGCCCTGTGCAAAAAGAACAGCTTTTGACAGGACATCTGATTTTGTCTCATCTCAAGCGTAGATGACTTGTATCCAATAAGTCACTAACGACAACCTTGAACTCCGTGCAAACCATCATCAAACCATCCCCTCGATCGTTGTGCAAGTACTTTTGTCAGAGGACAGGATTCATTAACTTGACTGACAAACTTATGAGTTTCTTGTACAACTTTTCGCTGCAGCATATGCTAGACTTTTACGCTGGCAGATTTTACGCAACCTTTAGGCAATACTTTACCCGCAGACTTTTACGCAGATTTCTGCGCAGACCTTAGCAGGAAGAATAGCAATCTCTCACGCGCAGACTTTATACGCGAACAGCTCTGAAGCTTTACTTTACGCTTCTCTGTTTTACGCGGATAACTCTGAAACCTATTTTACGCCGACAATTTGAATCCCTGATTTACGCCAAACTACTTTGGATCCCTGCCATACGCTAGACAATTTGAAATTTCGTTTTACGCAGATAGTTTCGGATTTATACCTTACGCCAAATTATCTTACCTCTGTATTACGCAGACAACCTCGAATCCCTACTTTATGTAGACTTCCTTAAATCTCTGTTTTAGGCGGACAGTCTATAGTATTTATTAAGATTGTAGAACTTAGAAGACCATACCTCTTTTGGTCAACTAGCGACTTAGACAAGGATTTGAATAATAACTGTAGAGATTGTAGAGTCTTGTTCTTGTGAATTTAAATTGTTTTGAAATTTCTCACATCATAATCTAGCGTACTTATATTTACCATACTACCTTGACTTATGCCGCTATTATAGCCTAGTTTGCAAGCTTATTCCTTATCAAGCTTGTTCTTGAGAGATGTATTATTGGAGTACTACACTAATACATTTCAGAATCAGTGTATTACGGTCTGATCAACCATAGTGCACTTGGTTCGCCCTTCGCATTACTACTTTACGTGGATTGAGATATGTAGTGATTAGTAGATAGATGTACTTGCCCGTTAGATATGCCTGAGCATATCGTATCAGCTACATAACTGTGCTGATCCGAATATGTGAATAAGGATTACCAAAATAGCATCTCAAATCCACAACTGCTTTGACAATTCCCGTTGAATTCTTTAAACGCCTTGATCCCCACACTTCTAATCTATTACCCCCCTTGAACTCTTGATTATTGTTTTTCGCCTTCCCTTATTTCGGAAAGACGAAACCTCGTGCTTAGTATAAATACGAGAAGTGTATTATTTTGTAGCCACTTCTGTTTGTTTCTTGGGTATTACCAAACTCTATTATTAGTTTAGATTGCAGTTTAAAACTGTGCTATCTTTAGAATGACCTTCGTTACCTACCTACCTACCTACCT